>JADMLD010000757.1:4967500-5280000 GCA_017589585.1 Phylloscopus whistleri
TACAGACAAAATATTGTCTTGGCCTGTAATGATGGTCAGAGGCCTGAAGTTTGATTTTATCAGAGTTTTGGAGGTTTCAGCAAGACACATGCATTGTTTTTGACATTCCTGTAAGCCTCTTGCAAATTTCTTGTTATGCATAGAACAATTTCTGTTATGTAATTTGTGGTTTGATTCAAGTGTGGAATAAGGAGGCAGACATGAGTTTTCATTTTGTTTTGGCTCTCTTTTTTTAATTCTCTCATATCATATTTTAAAAACATTTTTTCAAGAAAAAAATATAATTCCATGTAAGTCATCTTTGCTGAGAGCTTTGGCTGGATGAGAACCAGCAATACTTGCAGAATCAGTGTTTGCCACTTAATTTTTCCAGTTCATCTGAGCAAGAGGGTAAGTTCCTTGTAGATGTGAATTTGTTGACTGTGAGCTGCCCCAAAATACTGAAAGAAAATATTGCAAAGACCAGTCACAAGAACGATAAAGGAGTTCTTATTGAAACAAATGAGTTCTTATTGACTGAGCATCACTTGTGCTTTCACAGATTTATTGCAAATTAGATTCTTTACAAGGGGCAATTGTTTTTCTGAAAATTAAAAGTGAAAATAAAACACATAACGAATGTAAGAGAAAAAATATATCCAGCCTAACAGCCTCAATTTATGAGGGGCAGGATTTTTCCAAAGATGTTTGTTGTCTCTGTCACCTTTCACCAGTACAGAAGCTTCAAATCAAAATTATTACATTCTCTCAAGGAACACTACTTAGCATTGTTATTATTATTTACTTTATTGCTGGCATGAGTGCTTGCACAGTAAGAAGGGTTAGGATAACCAAACAGTTCAACCTGGGATAATCAAGTAGCCTGCTGGATTGGATTGGGGTTATATAGACATTTTTAAGACTAGAATACCTGTGGGAGGTGTAGGAGGTGTCCACTCTTTCTCCAGGAACATCCATTTTACTTATTTTCACTGCACTTTCCTGGGAAGCAACTGTTGTATTTGTTCTCTTTGCCATCATGGAGGGAAAACCAACATTTTACTGTGCTGGAAACATCTCACCGGTTCAGTGGAGGCCTGCAGAGACTGGGAAAAATGCAAGTAACCATCTTTTAGGGCATGCTTCTGTGTAAAGTCATACACCTCTCTTATTGACAGTCTCATGAATTATTATTTTTTTTTAATTTATAAGTTGCAATGTCTATTATCAGATGTGGTAGACATCTTATAGACAAAAATAAAACATATCGTACAAAACTTGCTTTAGTTTATTAATGAAGAGTAAGACTGAGTGGCATTTTAAATGCTGCAGAACAACCCTGTTATGCCTGTAATGCCATCACTTTCCTTTTTGTATCTATAAGAAGGCACAACTTGCTTTTTTAAGAACAGTTTTTGTACAAAATATTGACTTCTTCTGTTGCAATCTGTATTTTGAATGCAGTGATGAACATGAACATGGAATTCTGGCCTTTTAAAAATGTTGCTTATTTTGATATATAAAAATCACACAGAAAACTTCATGTCCAAGTGAAACAGCAAGGTATTTTCTCACCAGTCAAGCACAATGTGGGATCCCCTTGTAAGGATTTAAGTCTAAAGAATGCCTTTTTTTCTCCCTGGTTCTTGTTTCACCCTGCATTTTCTTCTGCTTAATAAAGGAAATAAAGGACTTCAGATTATGAAGAACTATCAAATAAACATGAGCATTTAGTAAGATGATGTCATCTTCATATTTTATTGATCCGTGGAGACTGAATTGAAACACAAAGGAAGAAAAGGAAAATCTTCATTGCTTCTGTAGCTGACATTAGCTATTCTTACTGCATTGCAGTGTCACTTTTTATTTCACTCATATGAAAAAGATGCTGTAAAAAAAAAAAAAATTGAAACATCTCAGAAAACGACCGAAAGAAAGAAATATAAATATTATCTTCAGTATTGGGTCTGTTTATCCTAGAGGTGGACTTTTGTGTGGTGCTGCGTGCTGAGGGACAACTCTGGCCAGAGCATCTTCCATCTTCAGGTGTGGTGCATTCAGGAGCTAGAGGTGGAAGGTGAATATCCGATAGGCAGAGTCAGGGAAGTGCTGAGGAAGGAAAACAGCCTTCTGGAGCTTTGCTGAAGTCTCATGAAGAATTGGAGCATTATGCTGGTGAGTGTGGTGGTTTGGTGTAGGAAGATAGTCCCAATAAAGGAACTTTTTTTTTTCTTTTTTTTCTTTTAGTCAGAGTGCGAGTTCCTTTTTATCTGTTTAATGAAAGAGTTTATCTCCTTATTCTATAAACTTTCGGGACGGGAATATGTAAACGTGTAACCAGCGCACGGCAAAACCTTGCCTGTGGCTGACGCTCCACGAGAGGGAGCCAGAACTGTCTTTAAAATGTCAGCAGTAAATCCTGTGAAAAAACGCAGCCTGAGCTCTACCCGAGGCGCTGCCATTGCCCTGTGGCCAAGGCAGTGTTTTACCCACGGAGCTGCTGCTGCACCGGCTGTGCCCCCTCACAGCAGGCAGCCCAGGCTCGCAGGGCAGCGAGGGACACGCTCTGATCCACCCTGGCTGCCATCCCCACCTCCTTCCCCTCCTCCTTCTTCCTCTCCTTCTTCTTCTCCTCCTTCCCCTCCTCCTAAGAACTTCTGCTCTGCAAAGACACGAGTGCCTTATTGCTGGTAGCCCTGTTGTGAAAATGGGCAAAGGATGCTGTTCCTTATCTGCATCTGGAGTTGATTGTTCAGCTTAGTTGAGGCAATAAATGCAGGAGGCAAACTGGGGGGTGAAACTGGAATAAAAATACACAACACCTGGCAGTGCAATAGAAAGTAAGAATGCCTTTTTTTGGATCATTGAGCTGGATGTGCAAAGATACTTCCTACTGACTTAAACACTAACAAAACAACAAAGCCTCTGATTGGAGTCCTTCTAGGAATACGCGTGCTACATGGAAAAAGCCCAGACCTATAAAGACAGATAGTGGTGATAATGGATTTCAGAGCAACGTGGAGTTTTGAAATTGACTGCAATAAAAGTTAACTGATCTGAAATAAGATTCAGTGATACTAAAAAATACTATTGCTATAAAAACTTCCTTTGGCAAGTTAATAGTCCCTTAAGGAGGTCAGCTGGAACTGCTGGTTGAACACAGGAAGCTTAAACTGAATCCCGTGCTGGAAATGTGGAGCCAACTGGGCAAGGCTGTACATTGAGGGGTGTCTGTGAAGATGCCTTTTCAGGAAGGTTTCTGAGTCAACAAGTGTCCAAAATCTGAGACAGAAGTCTGCAAGCAGGGAAGCCTGTAGGTGCATAAAGAAAATTAAACATTTTAGAAAACTTTTGAACGAACAAAATATAAAAAATGCCATTGTTTTAAAGTCAACAATTTCAAGCAAGAACAGCCTAATTATTGCAGGGAAAACTATTGCTTATCGCATCACTGGATTTTACGAAGCAAAACCCACTATTCTTCAGGATTTGACAGTAATGTGTGTGTGAAAGAGAGGCAAAGCCCCTCGATTACAGAATCACAGGGTGGATCAGGCTGGAAGGGACCACAGTGGGTCATCTGGTCCAGCCTCCCTGGTCAAGCAGGGTCAACCCAGGGCACATGACACAGGATTGTGCCCAGACAGTTTTTGAATATCTCCAGTGAGAGAGACTCCACAACCTCTCTGGGTAAAGTGTTCCAGTGCTCAGTAACCCACACAGTAGAGAAGTTCTTCCTCACATTCAGGTGGAACTTCCCATTCATCAGTTTCTGCCCATTGTCTCTTGTCCTATTGCTTGGCACCACTGAGCAGAGCCTGGCTCCCTCCTCTTGAGAACCCTCCCTTCAGTTATTTACTGACATGGATGAGGCCCCCTCTCACAGCTGCCTCACCACTGGGATCCACTGTGCATGTCCAGCCAGTCTTGTTGGCCTGAGCCTGGTCTGATGGACACGACTGCCACAGCTGAGGGGCATTAATAGCTGGTTAAAAGAGTGAATGAAAAATTTTGCCTTAAAATTATGTTTTCCTCGTGCTGTAGTGGGGGTTGGGGGAGAAGGGTGAAGCACGAGGCAGTATCTTCTTTGTTTGACGCCTAAAAACATCACTTGACATATGTAAAACTGACCTAATCATAACCAGGAACTGAATTTGGTGACTTTGTTTTTGCCAAGGCCAAAAAGCCTTTTTTGTTCGAAAGCTTCTCATGAGGTACGTTACTGCTTATCTCTCCACCACTTTGCCCTTTGGTCTGCTAGAGGCAGACAAATACTGAAACATGATACCCACGAGGATTATGCAAACAAAGGAAATATTTACATGTAGAGAATAATATTGACATTTGAATCTGCCTTACAGTGTCCCCTCAAATTACACTGAGCAAGAATATATTCAGGCTTCTTTGTTAGATTCGTATGCAGTATGAATTATGACTGATTCTTAAAAATACAAAGTGAATTTCTAGTAAGCTCAGTCACCAAGTAATGTGTGGGTAAAATTTATAGTCAACTTATGGTTGACAGCTAATGCAAACAACTGGAAGACCATATAGAACCAAAATGCATTTAAATAGCTTGTGCCCAGCAATTGGAAATACACTCAGATTTTTTTTCAGCCAGATTGTTTCATTGAAAACAGCCCTTAAAAGTAATTTATCCTCTTTTTAATGTTATCAATCATGAAAAAATAGTTGCCTGGGAAGAAATATCTGTGAAAAGCATCTTAGCAAGTGCCTTAATTGCTAGGTAAATATAACTTTTTGTCTGACAAGGGAGGAAATACTTGAAAAATACCCATATGGGTGGGTTTTTTTGAAGATTGCTGTTATATAAATATTACAAAATTGTAAAGCAAACAATTCCAATGAGAAATAGCTTTCTCTCATTTGTTCTCCTTTCTTGTTTTTTTAGTTCATTAAAAAAGGGCAAAAACCCCCTTAGGACATCAAGGGTTAGCAAATATACTGGTACACTTACTGACTTCTTTTGTTTCAAAAGTGACAAAGGCAAAACGGAGGCTGTGCTGATCTTTATGAAAGAAGAGATCCATGGGGAAAGAAGATTTCTTTCTGACAGACAGGAAGCTATCCAATTCAACCATTAAAGGTAGTGAAGGAGGATGTTTAAGTCATCTGTTATCCCAGGGAGTCAAATACAACCTCAGGCTGTTGTTTCTCTAAGGCTAAAAGTGTACTTACCCAGAACATCTCGTTTACAGAAACTATAAAATACTCTAATGCACTCAGTATAATCAAATAAGCTAGCTGTCTGTTAGTGTTTCAAAGCAATATTTTTAAAATATTTATTGTTTTGCTTTCAGTATTTACTTTTCTCACAGTGCTCATAATCCCAAATTCACATTCTGATTATACTACATAACTCTCTGTGTCTTCTCTATATTAGAAAGCTCTCTGTTAATCAGTTGCTTATGCAAAATGTGTAAGTTCCCAAGGGATATCTAGATATAAAAGATAGTTAGAGATAATCAATATTTACTAAAGCAAAGAGTGAAAATTAGAAGTCTCTGATAGGTATAGGTGTAATCACTGTACAGACAATAGTACTCATACTATAAAGCTCATTGTGTAAACACAAATGGTTGTACTGTGGGATAGATGGTTAATCTGTGAAATTAAGGAAACTCAGACCCAGCATGGTACATATTCACTTACAGAAAAAGAAAATACATATAATGTAAAAAAGACATCCTGGCTTCAGTGACCAGAGGAGACATCCAGAGTAGTAGTTACCTGTTAGCAGCAGTCTCTATTTGTTGTTTTTCCTTACAATAGATTGAATGGCTACATATTTTCTCTTTTGTTTGTTAAAACATCTCTTATAAAGGCAGACAAAACTGTTGTTGAAAAATGTTATTATTACAAAAAGTATTGTGGTTTCATGTGGGCAGTGTTCTCATTCAGTGGAATTCGAATGAAGCTCCTGAAAAACTGCAGGGGGAAGAAGAGCTATATAAGAAGATGCAAACTCCCAATATAAGAGCTGAATCATTGCAAAAATGAAATTGCAATGCCACAATACCCAGCACAGTGGATAATGAGCAGAATACAGTGGAAGGAAGGTAGCCTGGCTCTCCCACGCTGACTCTGTAACCTAACTAAGGGCATTCTGCTGTGAAACGAATTGTAGAGGTAAAGATAAGTCCAGCTAAGCAATTTAAGATAAAGCATTTTGGCACAGATTGTTCTGATGTCTGTAGAACGTCTCATGAGTCACACACCCAGGAAGGGAGCTCATTCTAGTTCACAGGTTGTGACTCCTCCCTGCTGTGCAGCTGGGGACAGGGTAGGTGGGACACTCTGTCCCTTCCCCTGCAGGGAGGTTCCACAGCGTGTGGATCTCCTCACCCACCCCATGCTGCTCCTGGTAGGGCTGAGAATGTGGCAGCTGAATATTGCAGAGTGCTGTGAACTGTTGATGTTCTGATGGCTGGATAGTATCCCCAAGTGATGGCAACCCACAAACAAGCTCTGAAATAAGAGCTCTGTAGCCTCTGCCATGCACTGTGGGCTGCCTCCGGAAATTTTCACTGGAACAGGACAAACCACAAATGATCATTGTTATAACAAATGGGACTTCAATAGGTGCTGGTGGTGTTGATACAACTGGAAGCTTTCCAGAATTATTGCACTTTATCCACATGGCATGGAAGTATATGAAAACTAAATGCAGGTAATAATGCTGAGCACTAGTCAATGGAAAACTTTAAATTAACAACCAGATACATTTGAAATTTTTAAAAATCTCCATGGAATATGAAAAGAGTAAGGAAAAAAAAGCTTTCACCTAAAAGGATAAAAGAAAATACAAGCTGTTCTGGAATTTATATACAATACCTCGAGAGATTGCTTTAATATACTCAGGAATAAAAGAGGACGAATAGGCAAAGAATACAAAAAACCACAATGAAAACTGAAGTTGTCTTGGATTCATTGATGTACATACAATAATTTTTCTAAAAAAGCATGCTTTTAAATTCATTTCACAATAAATATTGCCTAGAAAACTCAAAAGTACATATTCATTGAGTAACATCTTATATAGGATGACATTTGTTAGTGATGAGTGAAAAAAATCTTAAACTGAAAAGTCATCTTTACCAATGTATATACAAAATATAGCCGGTAAAGATGTATAAAATTCCTTCATCTCTTTGTTTGGAAATATGTTTCTCTGTTTTAGATACTTACTGCAAATGAAGAAAAATATTCCAATGGAGTGAAAATACATTATGGGTCAACTGAATCCCTGATGTAAAGTTCTCCTTTGAGTTTTTGACTGTGGGACTGATGTTTGCAGGCTCAAATTATTCTTGCAGATGTTTGAAAGTCAGGTAAATCTCAATTTCCATGCAGATTTCAGCTTTGTTGTAATTACATTAAATGCTGCATAATGCATATACATTCATTTCTACGTGCTTTTTAAAAAATACACTTTCTTTCAAGAGAACATTTACTTAACAAGAACACGTAGTAATGTGAGCATGGCACGCTGATTTATCTGGCAGCATGAAATTAGTTTTATGCTACAGTATTTTATATCTGTTGAATCAGAGAAAGTCATAATAGCTCAAGGGATTTGCATCTGACAAGGGTACTTTCCTGTTTGTGTTCTTAAATATTAACATCCTATTTTAATTAAATGCTGTCCGAGATTTATTTTACTCTTTTTGAGAGTAGTCAAAAGATGAAAGTTGAAACATGAAAGATAGCTTCATGTAATTTTAGAGCATTTATTACTTCTGATGTACTTTTTTTTAAAAAAAAGGAAATTATAAAAGTTAATTTGAATGAAAAGCATTGAAAGAGGAAAGGAGAACAGTATGCACGCAGCATTTCCTGTAATAACTTGTTCAGAACGTGTTGTGCTTGCCTGAGAAAGGATTTGTCTAATTGCTGAAAAATAACCTACTAAATCTCTGATTTTAACATTATAACTTTGCATAATGAAAGGTAGTAGACCATGCAAAGGTCTTGTTTGGCGGAGTTTTCACATTTGTTTCTCACAATTACATTTTGGATTTTGGTTACAAGCAGCTCAGGACAAAGGCTTCTTTCACTTTTCAGAGGAGTGTGTCCACAGCTGCATGTTGTTGGTTTGGCATTAGTTTTAGCACTTCTAAGAGTTGCTAGAAAGTCTAGCAACTTTAAAAAAAAAAAAAAAAAAGTGGAAGTGGAAGCATGTAATTGCATCCCAGACTAAAATCATGCTTCAGTGCCCTCTCCTTTCTGGAGTTTTTGTCCTGAAAGGTGAAACAGTTACTGGAACACTAGACACTGACCACTCTCTGTAGCACAGAGGATGTGGATGTGTCTGCACACACACAGTCTTTCACAGTGAACCACAACTTCTGGCTGCAGCTAGGAAATTAAATGTAACCTCTTTCGGTTTCAATTTTGTCTTGTCTGTTATGCATTGGAAAAGACTTTGGGTCACTGTCCCAATGGACTGCCCCAGTCCTTATCTGACAGGTAAATAGGAAGCAATTGCACAGGATAAGCCAGACTGTTTGCTCAGAGGCACAGAGGGCTTTACCAGGAATTTGCCTTATGCACGTGGAATAACTTCTTCCCCTTGCTCACCCCCTGGAGGTGGAGCTTTGCTAGCTGCCCACATCAAAGCATTCGAGAGTCTTACAGCCGCAGTGGGAAATGATGTGGAGGCACAGCGGGACCCTTGAGAGGGAAGCCAGCTGGGAGAGGCATCCCTGGGGAGATGAGGGTTTCCCAGGCCTTGCTGCCTCCCAAACTGTGCTATCCTCTCCCTGCCAGGACTGTCCCCTTGCCAGAGAGTGGAGGGGAAGGCTGTGTTAGCATCCCTTGCAAAGCTGGAAAAGCCATGACTGGTACATGAACCCAGGCACCAGGAATCAGCCCACTGGGGTAGGGAAGGGCTTGTTTTCATATTTCTCCAGATCTCTCCACAATTGAACATTCCATCAGCTTTCTTTGCTGTGATTTCCTTTTTCTTTTTATCTTACACTTTTTTATTTGTCCAGCTGTTCCACTTTTTGAACCCATCGTATTTCTAAAGTAAAAATGACAAGTGTGAGATAAAATAGGTTTGTCTATTCTAGAATACATTCAAGGTGATGAAAGATTTGGGATTTGTTTTTGAGATGTTCATGATAGAAATTGGCTCTTGAGTTAGGGAACCATGTCATTTCAGTGGTTTCAGTCTCCAGAGCTAGAGAAAAACAGCTTTTTCCTTCTCTTCAAGAGCAGCAGAACTGAATCACATCATCCAAAACTGCAGATAATAGGTGATATTTTGCAATGGAGTACTCGTAAAAGACATGTCCTAAAAATCTTTCAGCCCTCAGGAAAATTCATGTGTTGTGTGAGGAGAATTTTTCAAATTTTATGTTGTTGTGAAGTATTTGACATAGATGACCAGAATGGCACATATTTTTTTATAACAAAATGTAAACGTGTTGTTAAAAATGGCCTGTCTACACTCCAGTGAGCTGGAAGGTGAAAAATTAAGGCCTTTTACTGTGACTGTGAAAGATGCTTCTAGGTTCTGAATGGGAGAGAAAACATGTGTCCCTCTGAGCCTTTCAAACTGTATTAAAATTCCTGGATTTGTCTAGACTTTTGCTCTGTAAACCCCATGATTCATACATTTTCGGGTGGGCCTGCTTGCAAGGAGCAAGCCTTATTTAGGGCACTCATCTCTGCATACAGTTAAAAATGAGTCCCTGGTCAGAAGAGTGTTGGCAGCACAGGTCACTTGCACAAAACCCAAGGTGTCCTGTCCACAGCTTGCTCACAGCCCTTTGTTTTGGTTCTATAAAAGAGGGTCCCACCAGCAGCACTGTTTAGCTACAGAGCTGCATTCTAAAGCAGTACAAGGCACTGTTCCACACTTTACAACTGTTGTTTCATTCAATTGGGCTTCCAGTACATTTTCATTCTCACAAGGTTGGGGATGAATACCTAACTGCTGCACACTGCAGAAAATGACAATGAATTTTTGCATCTTCATTTCTGCAGTGTTGGTCTTTAACTCAGAGGAAACAGTCTTTGGCTGAACATTCTCACCCTAATCCTAGCTCTCAGGAAAGAAAGGGCAGTTTCAGCACTGAATACACAGGGGTTGTAGACCATGGCTGGCTGTGCAGACATTTCAGGAATGGTAACCACAGTTGTGAATATGTTACCTTTTATACTTCCCAGCAGCAAATTCACTGACTGTTTCCAGAGACTTCCTGAGAAACAAGTTGCCAAGTGACTTGTGATTTAGCTCCAATATGCAGAAAAGCAACTTTTAACTTCTTTTTTTTTTCTGCTTTTGTGCTTTTTTAGTCTTTAACTGGAGGTGTTTCACAAGTTGCCCTATATGGCATTCTTCTGACATCACCTCAGGAGCTGTTTTTCCTTGAGTGTCTGCTGGAAATAAGGAGCCATGATTTCCAGCATGTACCTTACTAAACGTGCAGCTCTCTGAGGACTGGGCAGCTTTGTCATAGTAGTTGACCATGTAATTGTGCCTCTGATCAGCTCAGCTTCACCCATGTTAATAGGCTGCTTGTTCCCTTCCTGGGCAAGGGGGGATTTCTTTCCTCCCAGAGCTGCCTCTGGAGTAGTGTGGCCGGACCCTGGGGTCAGGTCAGACAGCCTCATGCTGCTGAAGCTGGAGTCCCACCTGTGTCTGGCCACAGGGGTTTGATGTGCAAGATGGGCTGTCAAACTGTCATTTCATACACTCATGCAATGGTTCAGCCTGGAAGGGACCTTAAAGTTCATGTGGTTCCAACCCTCCTGCCGTGGGCATGGAACCCATGGAACCCATGGAACCCATGGAACCCATTTCCCAGATGGAGATAGGTTTGTTCTCATGTGGTCAATCTTTTCCTAGTAACTGCTGCCAAAGAGTGCATCTGGAGAATGCACTCATTTCTCTCAATCCATTTCCAGTAAAAAAAAAAACAAAAACAACAAAACAAACAGGATGGGAAATCCTGGCGAGGTCTCTGGCACATCTGGTTCCATGATTCAGCATTTCATAAATAAGTAGTTGTTTAAGTCTGTTCTGTCCTTTGTAAGCAATACTGATGTTTTATTAGCAAATGGTGAATTGTCTTTCTTTCTGTTGACTTTCTTTCTGTTGACTGGGGCCAAGGAATTTGCATAAATGTTACTATTTCTGGCATGCCTAGAGACTTTTCTGGTATTGTCAAGAACAGAGTGCTTTAGAGAAATGCACAGCCAAAGATGATTGAAGATCTGTGCACACAATGCATGATAAATTTGTCAGCAATTAATTTATTAATGAAAGTCACAAGAAATTGAGGAAACCTCTTAGGATATACTACTAGAAATCCCATAGGTATTTCAATTTCTTGAACACTTTGCTATGTGAACAGAATTTTCATTAAAATGCATGCATTTTTGTGCTGCTAATTCAGTCTGAAAAGCAAACTGCTGGGTTTTTTTCCTCTATTCATACATGCCCTTGAAGTATTTTTGGGAGCAATACTGGGAAGACAGTCACTCCACCAGTACCTGATTCTCAGTGCTGCATGGCAGGGAATGGGGGGTGTTTATGGTGACTTAATGGCAGCATTGGAGCAGATGCTGTCACATCTCCCAGCTAAGGGAGCAAGTAATTACTGCTGCTCACATGGTCCCTCTGATTAAGTGCTTCTTGTTGCTTTCAGGAAGCCATTTGCTGCCCTGCAGTGTTCTCTAATTCACATACACTTTTGTGCATCTCCATTTAATCTGTCTCTCCCCCACCCAGCCTCTGTGCACAGTAATATGGAAGAGCAGACTTAGCCTCACAGTGATCTGTTATGGCCCAGTATTTCATAGAGAGAGGCCAAGACTGTTGCTTATTCTGATAATTTTAGTAACAATACACTACAGAAACGTTACCTAGTTTTTCAGCTTTAGATTGATCTTGATTAGGAAAAAAACCCAAACCCCACATGTTGTGATTAGAATAGTCCTCAGCTCTTTTAGCACAAACAGGGTTAAATATTGAAGGGACATACTTTTCATTTTCTATCATGGAAGTACAAGTGGAAACAGTGATGACTGTGTAACTCAGGAGGTGAAAAATGACCAACCAGTGATGAGCAAACAGTGGCAGAAAACATAAGAGCAGACACATAATTCACAGGCCAGACAGCAGGAGATAAGACACTGCATACGAATAAGAATATGTGGGTGTGAGAGCAAGCAAGTGCTGAAGAAGAGGATCTGACTGCTTCACTGAAAGTGCAATTACACAGAAAGCTCTTCTGACTGCATTTCATCAGTAAATACTACCCAGTGGCATAAAACCAGTAAAAAAACCCCAAAGAGCTGTATGAAAATGGCAGGCTTGCTTCCAGGCAAAATAAATTACAATGAGTTAAAACTACCAATATATAACATCTGCCTTGCAAATAACCCACTTTATTCCTGTTTCTTCTTAGAATATTTAATTTTGGCTCAGACTTATATGCTTTGTTCTGGTTTTAGCAGACCATAAGAACAAGACTGTGAATTCTGGATATCAATCACCTAGATGTGTTGGCTGACTGAATATATCTTAAATCAAGCAAAAATTGTGCTTCTTCCATTAATTAATAAATTTCTTTTATTAATACCTGTTTTTTAAAAAAATCACTGAAAAACAGAATACTGATATTTCTTGGTTTTCATTAATACCCTATGCTGTAATAAAATATAAGCCTGGGCTTAGTCATTTGGTAAAAGATTTTTAAGGGCTGTCACTGCAGGTATGACCTGAAATAAGAGCAGTATCCCAGGTTCTCAGGATATTTTTTGGTGGCTGCTGAGTAGAAAGTGAGGTTATTCCTTCCAAAACTGTGTGAGGAAGAGGATGGGACCCAAAATAAAGAGAAATTTTTTCACCAATAAGGAGCCTCAACATTTTAAATTAACTTTTCTCTTTTTGTTCACCAAGTTCTTAATGCCAGGTTTTAAGGCTGGTCTCTACGGTTCTGTGGCTTGGGATCAGCCTGTGAGGGACGTTGTGAACCTCAGCTCTCCTAAGACACCTTCTCCTGCAGGATCAGCACTTAAGCTTAAAAGAGCATCTGACTGTCAGGGAATCTGAATGTGGGGGGAACTTCCTTCCTCCCCTGTCAAATGCTGGCTGTTCCCAACTGTGTCAGGTTCAAGCTGACTGGATTTTCAGAAGTAACAAACTCAGGTTATACTTGATCCCCTTAGAAGAATTTTAGATCCAGACCAGCAAGGGTTCAGTTTTCACCTCAGCCAGTATTGTTACCATTGATTTTGGTATTGCATGTCTATACTGCCCTATTTCTTTCAGTACTGGCTGCTATTTCCTTGTCAATGTATTAAGTTTTTTAAAGAACAGATCTAAAAATAGATATTTATTATGGATTAAGAATACTTGTTCTCCCAAAGTCACAAATGGACAAGCAAAGCATTTTATTTGCATGCCCCAAGCATTCAGTGAAAGAAAAATTATGAGTAAAATGCATAAACATTTTTCATCATTCCAATTGCTGAGCTCTGGGTCACTTCACTAAGTTTGTGGAAGTAGCTGATTGCACTCTAGATTCTTAAAGCCAGACTGGATTTCCTGCATATCTGTTTACTTTAACTGCCTTTAATGATCCAGCACATATGGCCTGATGCAGTAATACTGGGTTACAAGCCATCTTGGGTTTTTGCTGGAGAGAGATTCAATTACTCTGACTGTTTTACTCACCCCATATAAAACTTGGCTGGAGTTTTCTACTGTCTTTCAGAAGAAGTTGAACTCCTTCAGTGGAGGCTTCTCCATGCTTTTGCAAGTTTCAGGATGACCCCATATGAATATTTAGTTCCACAGGCTTCATTTGTATATTTAAGGACCAGTACAAATCAGTGCATACTCAAATGCGCTTCTTTGAAGGTTTTAAAAATTTATTATTGTTATTGTTATTCTCCTTCTTCTTTTTCCCAGCTGGTGATACTTACATTGTCTGGATCTGATTTAGCCAAATGACAGAAAACCCCACTTGTCTTAAGTGACAAGCTCTCCATCCAGAAGTCTCATGGCTCAGTTTTCCAAATTATGTGCCTGAACTATTCAATTTTTAGTACTGTGTCTAACACTAGATTTCAAAAATTATTCATAAATCAGGCGAAAGTGACTGAATGAAATATAAATATAGTTTATAAAGATAGACGTCTCCCTCAGGATTTGCTATTCTGCCATTAAACAAAAATAATCAAGCTCCTAACCGAATTTATTCTGCTCAGCTGTATTAAATATGGTACAGCCTGAAATATTTGTCAGTTTTTCACTTAACTTTTTGTAATCTGTACAATTTCCATTATGTTTTGAGGATGGGGCTTCATTAAATATACTTAATATTTTGCTTTTGCATGATATCTGTGCAAAACCTAGATTATCTCTTAATGTGACAGAGTTGTAGTTCATATTCAAGTGGAAAACAACATGGGCAGTTAAATGGAAAGTGCATATTATGTGGCCAAACTACTGGGTTAAGGGACATTTATGGCTTCATTTTCCCATGTTTGCATAGGCAATGCGAGAAAGGAAGTAATTTTCTAAGTAGATTCATACTGATGTGATTAGGTGTGAGATACTGCAGATGTATGTAGGAAGTGGGTTTGTATGTGGGACTGGCTATCCAGTTAAATTCCTCTTTCTGCATGTGGAATATCCAGGTGAGCAGGCATGTTTTGCACCTGCAATTTGAGAATCCAGGTCAGAATAAGTGAGTGAAGTCCGTAATGATGCCAAAATATCAAGTAAGTGATACTGTAGTCTCTGCTCTCTTTTTCCTCCAGAACACTTGGTTCAATCTACCCCAAATAATTAAACACTCCCTTGGAAAGAATTATCAGCACTGTAATCATAATTCGATCACGAAATTACAGTATTCAGATGAGGAAACCTAAACATTTTTTATAATTAAGAGGAAACTTGATATGATGGAATAAACAAAAGCTGTTAAACTAATTGCAAACTGGAATATATGTTTGACAGTATGAAAATTACAAGTGAAATACAATTAGTGACTGGAATAGTAACAATCTGATTTTACTCACTATGCAAAATTTAATTTCCTATCTTGTAAATAATAAACCTCATAAACAAGCCAGCAGCTAGATTGATATGATTAATCAGTTTTTATTAATATGCTGGTGGTGGGTGACCAGTTTTAAACAATGAACATAGAAAATGGGTAGAATTGGAAATGAAAAGGAAATCCATCTTATTCGATACAAATGAAGAGGGTTTTTTTTTTCTTAGCAGGGTAAAAAAGCCTTGTGGAGGTCACTGAAGAGGAACTGCATTGCAATTACCTCTGGCAATACTCCTGTGGCCACTGTCATGATCTCTAATGCTCCATCTGCAAAGCCTCTGAGGCTGATTCTTCAGCTGTGCACCATTTTATCAGGGAGCTCCAAGCTGCCTCTGCACCCCATCAGCAGGGCTGCTGTGTCACAGTGCTGAGAGTGTCCCCCTGCTGACTCACAATTGCTCTTGCAAAAACTGTTCCACAAGGAACAAATCTGAAGAGAAAAATGTTTGAGTTTTTTTGTTGGTTTTTTCTTTTATTTACCCAAGCCAAATAGTCCCAGCTGTGGGCTCTGGTCAGAGTGAAATTCCAGAAAGGAGCATTTGGAATGGTTGCCTTTACAAAGCCATTATGGCAGTGGAATCACAGAATCATTAAGTTGAGATAGAACCTCAAGATCACCAAGTCCAATCAGTAACCCAGCACTGCCAAGTCGAGCACTAAACTGTGTCCCTAAGTGCCTTGTCTGCATGTCTTTTAAATACCTACAGGGGTAATAATATCATTGCATGGCCATTTGAAACATCACCTGAAATATTACTTCACTGTTAACTCTACTAATCACTGATGTGTAGTATAAATAATATGGCTTTCCATGATTATGATTAAATTGATTTTTACATGTAAATATTCTGGTAGTCTCTGAAATCCCATATTTATTTCTAATTGTACTTTTGATAAAATGGTGGGGTTTTTTCTCTGCTTTGGACTATGGACATATTTTAAGAGGAAATGCACCAGCAGGATTTACCATGCTGGAACCTTGAAGGATCAAGTACTATTTGTGGGACACACAATTATGGTATTACCAGAAGAGATACCATTTATGTTTTCCACATACTACTAAAAAGCTTTTCAACAAAACATATTGTCATTGGACAAGTGAGTGGCCTTAGCTTTTCTGACAGCTCTCCTTCTAGAATGCCATTATAAACTCACGATATTGTAGTACAAGCATTTAACCTACAAGCAGCAAGATGTTTCAAGAAAAAGGCTGCAAGCTTTCTGCTTTTTCTATTTCCCACAGACTGATGCCTTTCATTATCAGGGAAAGCTGACTTAAGCGTGAAGTCTTAATTAATACTTCAAGTCATCTTGGAGGATTCCATAGGGTTTCACCCATTTTATTTGGAACCCCTAATCCTGATCAGTCAATATATATGAATTTCAGTCCAAGCCACCTTCACCAAAAGGCCATTTAATCATTTTACTCTATTAAATACAATTTTAAGAAAATTATGCACTGTCTATGGCACACTTCCCTGTAAATAAAGCCCTAATGAAGTGAGAGAGGGAGAACAAAGGCAGCTGGCAAGGTTCAGGATGCAGAGCTGATCTGCTTTCTGGTGCCTAAGGCATGACTGCTCTCATCTGTAACTGACTTTATGGACTCCTGGGCTACTTGTAGGGCCTGACTACACTTAATGAACCCTAGAGTGCAATCAAAAGAACAAATATAATATGTCTGAAAATATGAAGATTTTTTTCTTCTTTGAAGACCTTTGTGGACTCTTGCAGTCTTTGGATTCCTCTTCTTCATCTATGTAGAAGCACTATTGTATCCATCAGTGTTTTTCCACTGAAGCTGTGTTCCAACCTAGTATTGAAACCACAAAAGTCTGAGTAATCACCTGTTTTATTCTTTACATTGATTGACCAGTGTCTCTACTATGGCATCACTGAGGGAAAAGGAAAAAATATTCTGAAGACACTAACATAGATTAATTTAACTTAACTCTGGCTTCAGTCTACAGTATTTGTCAGAAAAATATATTAATATGACACTTCACTGTTCTCAGAGTAGCCTTTGTCAAGGAGTTTGAAATGTCTGAAACAAGATAATTAAAGAGTCCTTAAAAGTGTACTTCAGTGTTCTGATCTTCATATTTTAGAGCTCTTCTGAAAAAAATTCAGTGTACCCTTCTGAAAAAGATCTGAGAAACCAGTCACATTAAACTATATTTCGTCTCTTGTAAACTACCCCCTGGCTGTAGTTGACGCTGTACTCTGTTGGATTTTGCAGCTTTGGCTCTGAAACAGTGATCAGTATTTATGGACTTATTTTACAAAATTTCAGCAAGGAAAAGAACAGAATATTTGGATTGAAAAAGACCTATTACATTCTTCCCTTTTCTACCTCCTATAAACACAAGTTCATTTCTACAGTACACTGTCTGCTTGCTCCATAATTTTTTTTGCTTAAAAATCTAGGGCTCTACATCTCTGAGAAAACTGCAGCTGAGCAACACTTTTTCCTCACACATTTTGCTGAGTAAAAAATTCTTCCTAATCAGCTGTGCACATTGATATGCTGTTCTACTCTACTATCTTTTGTTTCTGTTCTTCGCAAGGAGCGAGGGGCTTTTACAAAACTTTTTCCCCTTGGTAACTATTTTCAGCTCTTACCTGTGTGGTCCCCAAAGACAGTGAAAATATGGACTCCATTTTTAATCTACTTTTCATATTTTTTTTTAAGAAACACAGCACATCTATGCTTTCATATTCACAAAAATGTCTGTAATATGACACAAGTATTATGACCGTAACTTTTTAAGCAACTCACAGGTACATATTCCAGCTTCTTCTAAATGCAGAAATACTTGCTTCTGCCAAACTACACTTTCTTTGTTTAATGTGATACTGATGCTCTCATAGAGTAATTTATCCAGCTTTCTCTGATCATTTTCACGTGTTCGTACTTGTCCCAAATGCTGTTCTTGGGGTTCATCATGTCTGGGTTCATATGTGTTGGCAATAAACTAAAATTTTACTGCTTCTGGAGACTTTGATCAGGTTATTTAGTAATTTGCTGTGATCTTCCCTCTATAGGCATATAGAAGCACTGTGAAAATGGGTCTACAAATGGTCTTTTTAATCAAATGGATTGATGGTTCATCAATCTGAAATTATGGATAAGTGTAAGTATGCTAATATAAGAACAACAATGAAAATTGTGACAGATTTTGAATATCTCAGAACAGTAATTTTTCTTAGACATATCTTTATTTACAAATAAAAAACAGTCTTTAACTCTTAAGGAATTAAACACTCCAAGTTTCTGCCTTTATTGATTTCATCTGTAGTCTCTCTGTCATATGCTTTGAAATACTGACCTGCATCAATTGCAGAGTAACTGTGTCACAGAAAGAGCACTTGCTGAGCCTGATTTCCCAGAATGGTTGTAGGCAAAATCTTTCTTATTTGCACAAATAGATTTCATGCCTGTGAGCACAAACTGTATCCTAGTGTGGCCAGAGAGGCAGTGTTCTGTAGTGCCAGTCGGTACAGCACTACAGAAGCATTTGGAGAGCAAATGAGTGTGTGCTAAGGTCTGACACTGACACCAGATGGACTTCAGGGGAAGTTTACTTTACAGCTTTACAGGCTGTGGACCAAATATTTTAGGCTTTGGAGGAGAACATTTCGGGGCCCCACTCCAGGTTTGGTTTCAACTGAAAGAAATTTCATGTGGGTGTTCAGAGCCTGGTCCCTGTGTGAATCTAACTGGTAAGTGAGCATGATCAGAAAATTCATCTCAGAGGTACACTCCTGAATTGAAGTAAGACTGAAATTCAGGACATCCAGAGCTAGTCAAGCATCCAATTGTTCTCTTCAGCATACTTGCCATACCCTATTCAGGAACATAATGAGTCACAAAAGCAAAATATTCCAATGCCTGTTTGCTTTACTTTGCCATATGTAGAGTTGGGAGGATTTTTTGTTTTTGTTAATTGGTTGGCTCTTTTTTTTTTTTTTTTTTTTTTTTTTAATTACAGATTGTCCTCTGTCTTGTATTACCTAGAAGAAAAGGGAAGTGCCCTAAGGGACCTAGATTGCTATTGTGATCAGCCAAATTTCTGGATGAGTGCTTTGAAAAATAGCTCTTCCTTTGCTAAAACAATGGGTATACTTCTCAGCACTATTATGAAATCCATCAATGCTGCATAGGTTTATGGGTTGAAAAGAAGGCTAGAGAGAAGGTGCAGACAGAAGAGGAGGATTCTAACTAGGCAATAAACGTTATTAAATCCCTTTAGTTCTCACAGTTTGAAATGTGCAGTGTGAGATGTGTCATTTAGTCACACATGCACTGTCAGAGCACCCTCAGGGAGCATCAGCCTGGCATTGAAAGTTACCTTAGCAATTCTGCTCTGAGATAGGAAGAAAAGGCTGAACCAGATGGGGAATTTAAAGCCTTTGCCAAATCATCACCAGCTTCAGAGGATTTTTTTTTTTTTTTGTAGGAAGAAGGAGAGGAAAGCAGGGGGGAACAAGACACAGAGGTTCTTTGCACGTTTTAGAATGGATTTTGTAGCGTAAATTAAGCTTGTATTTTCATTCATGGTTTGTATGAACTAGGAAAGTACTAACTCCTACCTGGTTTCTCTTCCTTTTAGCTAAAAGGAAAAGAGCAATTTTCATACCACAGTTTTGAATTTGAAAAAGAAAAAAAAAAGCCATTTTTCCTCAAATTTAATGAAGTGCCAATCAGCAAATCATTCAAGCTTTGTCCTAGTGAGTATATGCTTCAGTCTCATCCTAAATCAAGGTGAATAAATTGTGGTGTTCAAAATGCTGCATATCATTACATGTGCTTTTTTATGATAATAATAGACCTGCCCAATGACACAGCATCTTTTCTATCTTAGCACTGAATATTATGTGGGAAGTACATACTATTATAATTTGATGTTGATATTAACAGCATAAAACATTTTCAATTCCCTAGAATCTTTTTAAAGTCAGAGAAATATCCTTTGAATATGGAGCTATTATTTTTCTGATCTTCACAACTTCATAGAAGTAAGAAAATCCAGCCAAAAAAGACTTTAAAAAAAGAAAGTCTTGCTGTTGGCACAATGAATTTGGGCCTGATCCTGAGCTATGTTTTTGGGTGCTCACCTTTGCAGAGACTTCACAGAGTGTCCAAAGCAATCACTGCTGAGTTTCTCAGCTCTTCTGTATTTGGCACCATAGGAGAAATAGAAGTTCTGAAAATGTCCTGATGTTTTCCCTATAAATAAATATCAGAGCATAAGACAGAAAGTTAGTTCTAAGGAGATGTGTATCTGAGCCTGTGCATTCTGACCCTTTGGCAGACAATACTTGAACTTCAAAGCCTACAGTGACTCATAGAAATGAGTTTTAAAAAGGAGGAATTTGTCTTTATTAAAACAAGTGCAATAAAAGCTGGAAAGCCTCACTGCCCTCAACAGAATGTGTTGATTGTGTTGGAGGTTTTGCACGAACGGGACAGGACCACTGGGAGAGGTTGCTTTGAGCCTTTATTGCGACATCAGCCTCATGACAAGGTTTGGGACAATTGAAAGATGGCAACAGCTCACGTCTGCCAGCAGCAGCCAAAGATTTCTTTGTTACAGGGCATTTCAAAAGTTTTCCAGACAATAGCATATTGCTAAAGCTTACAGACAATTGTTCTAGCTGATCACTGGAAGCACACATAACCTGCTTCAAACAATGCTTGCTTGTATGCTTTCTATTAACAATACACAATATTCCATTATTAAGCTTAAAACCTTCTACTATCTTGCTAAGCATATTTTTCTGCAGTCTTAAGGTCTATTCTAGTCAAGCCTAAAAACTCAAACTATTGTTTCATGTCCTTGCTTACTGTATCATTATATCTTTTCCTACTTTCAAGTTTTTCACTTGCAGCTAAGTCCAAGTTCTTCTGGTCTTTCTGTTTCTGGGGCCTGCTTTCACAGCTTTCTGGAAGCTTTCTTACCTTTAATACTTCCCACATTGATCAGAAATTACTAAGTTAAGAAATAAAGATAATATTCTGCTTTTCCTGTGGCCTGTCTCCCCTGGAGGACCCTGGGTCATTTTTGTTTTGTGTCTGTTTTGCTAGCATTTAGTCCATTTATAACACCTCTACTCAGTTCTCCAAACACCATGAAGCAAGTGCAGGAAAAAAAAAAAAATGCAGATTATAGAAGATTGATAGAATTGTTCCTGGAGATGGATTTACAGAAACTTTGAGATTTCACCTGAAATCTCTGTAAGGTACTGTTTGATCTTGATCCAGTTTTGTCCCAGCTTGACCATAGACTCATTGTGTCTTTCTCAAGCTTTCAGCAGTAAATTTTACAGCAAACAAACAAACATAAACCCAAAGCATCTCCACTGTCTTGTCTCTCCATAATGACAGACTATGTAAGCTGGATGGTTCATTGTATTTTGCATCAATTAAATTATGTCTAAAAACCTATTATCTAGAACTCTGATGATCTTCGTCGTTCATCATTTAGAAAGTAGTACAGAATTCAGATTTCTCTGTGTATATGCTGCCATTCTTCTTGAGATTATTTTACTTCTACCATACCCCTACCATTTTCACTAACATGCCTAGAAATAGTCTTTTATATAAACTTTAGAAATTATAATCTTGGTGTTTTCTGTCATTGCAATGTATAAACCTGCATGTTCAATAAGATCAAAATCAGGACCATTATTTTTCCAAAGCAAGTGAAATCTTGGTGCAAATAACACAAAGGTACAAAAATAAAAATTATATATAAATATATGCATACTTTATACATATGCATGAATTTATACATATATACTTTATATATGGCACTATACACATAGAATATATATATACACAAAGTATATATAACTTTTTTCTAAGACAAACAGATTTGCCCATATTTTTCAATGAGTTTGTGAATATGAAATAACTTCTATGAAAAAGAAAAAATTAAATATAATTAATTTTGTATTATAAGACTATGGGTTAGCTTGATCTTGTTATCATACACTGTACTCATGGAATCATAGAATTGTTTGTGTTGGGTGGGACCTTTAAAGGTCAGCTAATCCAAACCCCCTGCAGTGAGCAATATCTTCATCACTAACATACAAATCACTAACATACAGATCCAAAGCTCTAACAACATGTTTTGGATCCTCCTAATTTTTGATAATTAGCAAGGGGTGTTGGCTAGCATTGGCTTTGTCAAGAGCCAAAAGATTCATGACTCATTTTCCCTGGTTAAGTTCCCTGATAGTAATAATATCTATTGAACAAACACATTCAAAGAATATTCATAATGCACACAGGTTTCATCAAAATTTCTCTAAATATTTCCTAGCGTAACTCTTTGTGTTCTTGATCAAGATAAAAAGCATGATGTTTTGAATTGTGAAACCCTGAATAGTATTCTTCACCCAGCCTCATTCTCAGAAATGGTTGAAAAATTCAGACTGAAATATTATGGGGGAGAAAAGGTACAATACAGGTAAAAAGTGGAATAGACAACTTCCATTTAAAACTGCTAGCAATTAGAAATGTTCTAAGGAATTGGAAGTAAAGCCTTTGCACATGAAGCAGAGTTCTGTTCCAGTTTTCCACAGACAGCTTTGCCTATAGATAGTGATGCATGAGTTTTTATTTTTCTCAAATATCTCATACTGAATACTTGCTGAATTGTTGGTATAATTCCCATCAGAAATTTGTTTAGAAATTGCCTAGTGCTATTTTTTCTCTTGGGCTATGTGACTAATTTTATTATGCATTACTTATAATAAAAACAATTAAGCCCCAAGCCAGGGTTCTGTAGGTATGGCCAAATACACACACACTTTGCTCATAGCAACTTGCAGTCTAATGTGAAACAGGTCCCAACAAGCCATGGGAGCAGTAGTAGGCAGTGAACAAACTGCACATCAGTGAACATAACAGCACTAAGAATAATGTGCTTTCATGCTGCCCCTGTCCCTCTGCCAATAGTTGATCTCAGTGACACAAGCTGAGGCTAAGAGCATGTGATTTGGGAATACTAAATCATTAAAGATAGCTTTAGAGGCAAATAAATCCAATGTGTGTGTGTTCACCAATGGATGGAGGGGCATCCTGTGTGCCGGTTCCTTTCCGTGCTCCCCTTTGCGCGGAGGGAAGCGGAGCAGCAGCCCCGGCTCCTCGGCTGCGAGCGCCGGAGGGAGGGCGGGGCTGCCGCCGCTCTGCCATCAGCAGTTCCCAGGGCTTGGACTCCAAATAACACAGTTATTTGTTTATAGTTCAGGCTAAAAAAACATTTATACAGCCTGCCTGAAGTTGCTGAGGACTCACAAATTTTCCTGCAATAGCTGTTGTCACAGTAACTGCAAGTAAAATTGTCCCGTGGGTAATAGCCAGATACTCATTCCTGAAAATACTTGTATCTCTGCATTCAGCTACCTTAAAATAACTTGTGCAATGAGTAAACTATAAACTTTTATACGGTGAAATTAATGACCCGTATGTGTTCCTTCAGTGATGTTGCAATCTACTTGCTGTGTAATTAAGATTCAGCACAGAAGGGATTACTATTAAGAGAAATCAGTTCCCTGAGGAGTAAAGACAAAATTGTTCTTTTGGCTTGTGGCCCTGATGTTACACCTGAACTTTGTCCTCATAGAAGGTTTATACTTTTCCTGACAATACCCATGCTGCTTGATCAAAGGTGACTTTCTAATTCTGTGAATAACATCTGCAATGCAGGCTCATGATTTGTCATATTGGGCATGGTCTTGCTCTGATAACATCAGAATTCTTGGAAGAAATAGTAACAATAGAGTTTTGAAACAACATCTGTCAAATCCTCCAAATGAAGCAAGCTGGGGGTGGACCAGAAAAGGATATCTTAAAAGCTTACTTAAGTAACACCTGCATTGAAAAGCAGGAGTCATTCCTGTATGGTCTTGTTTACTGTGATTCCTAGAAAATTGTGATTGTATGCAGTCACAGTGTCTGATCTATGTCCTTTTGGCATCAAAACTGAAGTGAGTTTTGCTGATCTTTAGACCAGCACAATGCTAAGGGAAATGCTGCCAAAGATTCTTTACTCAATGAGAATTAAACAGAGCCACTTCTGCTCATTGCCACAATTGTAACCCAGAGTGCCCCAATTAACAGGTTCTGAAACTGTCTTATTTCACTTTCTGCAGATGTGTTTTCTTCCCCAGGTCTATAAGAAATTCTAAGTAGTGGGCTACTTATTTGTTTTTATTGCCTGTGGACCAGCAAGTTTGGGGAAAACCATCATAGAAACAGAGTATGTTTTAGGGCCAGTTACAGATATAGAAGAGTTTTTATGAGGGCAGGCATGCCAAGCACAAAACATTGCCAAATATTAGATCAGGCAATAACATGCTTTTTCACAGAATCCCAGAATGGATAAGGTTGGAATGGACCCAGCTCATGTGATCCAACCTTCCTGTTCAAGAAGGTCTTTCTAGAGCATGTTTTACAGAATTGTGTCCACACTGGTCTTGAATATCTCCAGAGGGGGAGACTGCACAACCTCTCTGGGCAATCTGTTGCAGTATGTGGTCACTGCACAGCAAAGAAGTTCTTTCCTCATGGTCAGGTGGAACTTCCTGTGCATCAGTTTCTGCCCATTGCCTCTTGTCCTATTACTTGGTACCACTGAGAAGAGCCTGGATCCATCCTCCTGACAGCTTCCCCTCAGATACTGATAGATATTGATGAGTTTATCTCTCTCTTGCTTCTTCTCAAGGCTGAACAGGCTTAACTCTCTCAAACTATTCTCTCATAAGAGAAATGCTCCAGTCCCCCAGTCATCCCCCAGTAGTCCTCTGCTGGACCTGCTCCAGGAGCTCCATGTCTCTCTCCGTTGTACTGGGGAGCCAAGAATTGGACACAGGACAGAGCAGAGGGGCAGGATCACCTCCCTCAACCTGCTGGGAATGCTCTTCCTAAAGCACCCCAGGACACCACTGGCCTTCTTGGCCACAAGGGCACTGCTGGCTCATGGACAGCTTGTTGTCTGCTGGGTTCCAGCAGACAAAAAGCCCCCCAGGGCTTTTTCCTCAGAGTTGCTTCCCAGCAGGTGAGCCCCCAGCCTGTATAATCCCCCATGGGATTATTCCCAGGAACAGGACCCTACATTTGCCTTTGCTGAACTTTGTTAGGTTCTTCTCTGACCATCTCTTCAGCTTGTTGTCCAGGTCTTGATGCATGGCTGCACAGCACTTGGGTATTTGTCTCTCCTTCCAGCTTTGTATCATCAGCAAACTTACTGAGGAGGCACTCCATCCAAGAGTTCAAGTCATTGATGAACAAGTGAGACTATTTTGCCTACTTTCTGTGTGATGCCTGAATCATTTACGACATTCCTTATCTTCAAGCCCAAAACACCATGAATTATCATTGTATGTAAATTATCATATCTATACATCACCCTTTATATATATATAATTCACATATAAGAGATATGATTTGCATATTACTTTGGGTTTATGAAGCATGGAAGGTCTTATAAAGTATTAATTGTTATTGTAGCAGGTGGCCCTGGGTCTGCCAGATGTGTTGAGACACTGTACTTCATTTGGTGAAAACTAGGACTGCTAACTGAGACACAGAAGAAGATGAGAGGGCAATGAAATTTATAAGACCACCTGATTTTCATTGATCCATGAATAAACTAGTCTCTGCTTTGACCCTGGTTTAAAGATGTAATAGATTACTATGAAAGTGAACAAGAAAATCATATTTTTTTCCTAAATAGAAGCTGTAATACTTTATATGGCACTCTTAAAAGGAGCAAACAGTGATTTCCCATCCAACTTCTTTGATATTTTTGTTTTGTTTTCTTTATACAAAAAGCCCCCTGTGATTATTTGATGAACAAATAATACACCCATTTTTATGCTGCCCTGTGTTAACAGAAGCCCTTATCTTGTATCTTGACAGTTTGTCAATCTGGAACATGCTGTTGGCTGTGATCTCACAGGGAGATGGGGAATGAAGTTATCACTGTCCTGCCACTTTGCAAGGAATGTGGTCTGTGTGTTTTGGCAACGTCCACTTTGTTTCTCTGTCTGATTAACTGGGAAATACTTTCACTTTTTTTTTAAAAAAAATAATGAAGTGAGCATTTCTTCCCTCTCATATTTTTTTCCTCTCCATCTCCCTTTGCTATATTAGTTCACTGGAGAGAACAAGCAGATAACTGTGTGTCTTGTCCATGACAGTATTTCTCTAACTCATGTTGCAAGGTACCCTTCATCAGAATTTGCATCCAGAGAAAGAGAACATAGCAGTGCTTGACTTAACTGCAAAAATAAATAGAGGTTTGAGTGTTGTGAGCAGTTCACACCACCACCTCAGTGGGGCCAGTGCTATTAGAAGAAAATAATTCTCAGATTTAAGTGTCGCATTGCCTTAAAGAGGTTTACATTTGGGTGAAAGACCCTCAGGAACAGGCAGGTAGATATTAGATATGGCAGGAGACAGAATTAACACTTTGCCACAGCCAGGCATGAGTTCCTTTCCTTTTCTCATGACTCTTCTAGCTGTTGCTTTTTTATTCATCAGAGTTTCCAGTTATGACTCAAACATCTTGCTAAAATACATCAAAGAATATTTTATCTCAGCCATGAACACACATCTCATTTATGTAGTGTGTTTTAAACTATTCCACAACCTCTTCCTAAGGAGGACTTTGTTCATTTGTCAGAGAAATTGCTCATTTCCCTAGTTCTCAGGACAGTAATGAAACCTCTTAAAAACGGACTTATCTGTTTCCAGCCCCAGTGCTGGCTGGCTTGGATATATGAGTTTTGTACTTAAAGAAGGAATATGATATATTCAAAAGGAATTCATTCTCAGCTAAATAAGGCTTGAAAATGGGACAGCCTTGCATCTCGTGTCTTCTTGTCATAGTGGAGAAAGGCTTTTCCAGTTTTCTACGTGTCTTGCTTAGTTTGGCTGTCCAGTGTTGCTTATGACATATCTGTTAGCCAAAAAAAAAAAAAAAAGGAACAACAAAACAAGTATAATTTTGGTTTGCAATTGTCTGTGAAAAGCTTTACAAATATTTAATAAGCAAATTCATATGAGTGTCAGACGAAATTAGTACTACAGGATCTAGATAAGAAGGTCTGGAATATTTCTATGCCAATGCATGCTATTGTCACTTGGTCAGAATTACCAAGAAAGAGCAAAAAAAAAAAAAAAAATAGCACAGTCAAAACACAGACAGGTCTGGGCTTTGTTTCAAATGCAAGTGTCTAGTTTTCTGTGACTTTTTTCTTTTTATTAAAGTAATGCAAACAAGAATTCCAAGAAACAACAAATGGAATTATTTATTTTCCCCTTGTTTTTCTAATGAATTTTGGTTTAATGATTTAAAATGTGTCTTTGTAACCATTAATGATCTCTGCATTGATCTGACTTACACCTAATCACAAATACTGGGTATCAATTATCTCAAGAATAATTCCTCTTTCTCCTTTTAAAAAGAAGTCTCCTGTGGATAGTAGCCTAGATGAACAATAGAGGAATTGCATGTATCTGTCGTCGAAAATACCAGTATATTACAATGAAAAACTGAAAATAAATTGCCAATATTATTCAGCCTGAAGCACAGAAGAATTTGGGAGCACTTGCCTGAGGTACTGCAAGTGTGAAAGTCTCAGAGGAATTATTTTCTCTGCACTTTACCATATTTTAGTGAAACTCAGTAATATATTACATTAAAGGTCACTAAAGTGAAGATCAATAGAAAGAGTTTTATAAACCATGCATGGCTGTGGCTGTGGTTGGATTTTTGTGTGCATGGAGAGAGAGGCAGAGAGAGACCTGAGTCCTGCCACATTTTCTGCAACACCAATAAATAAACAAACAGGTTGTGAGCAGATTAAGGACCAAATATTGAATGAATGTGTACTATGTTCTGATGTGTTTTCTCCTTTTCACTGGTATTTAGTTTCTAAAAATCTTAATGTCACAAGTTACATGGTGTTACAGCAGCCCTTCTTGCCTTGCAGTACAGAAATGCAGGATAACTACAGATCTCCTCAGTAAACCCTAACACCCATTATTAGTTTGTAATTTAAGACATGTGAATTCACCATACCACAGATGAAGGGGGAACAAGAGGCTTCACTTTAATGCACATTACTAGGGTATCTCATATCAGCTATAAATCATGTAACTGCTAATTTGGCATCTAGACATATAGAAGAAAAAGTTCTTACAGCCAAATATTTTTCTTTTCTTTAGTAAACAGAAGAAGAGAAGAAACATTTGGACTCTTAAGAAAAGCTACTCTTACTTGAGCTATTCATTACTTAAGAGTTTGGGTTCAGATCTTCAGAGAAATCCATCATTTTGGGTTTTGTTGCAATATCTCTCTCTTAAAATGGTTTTAGTAGTTTTTTAACAACTAAAGTGTTCCCTGCTTGTGAAAACTACTTAAATATTGCCACAAAGGTACTTTGATCTGGAAAAGATGATGCTTCAATCACTGTTAGATAACAGCTGCCTTAAAGTTTCTAATTTTTTTCTTTACACCAAAAGAATTAAATACTTTAACCATTGTATCTGTCTCAAATAAAAAGCCTGCAATAGCTTTAGATGTTTAATGTGGATAAGAGAAGCCTTCTTTCAAGTAATGGAAAAATAATAGGAAAAGCCAAAATGAATGTGCAGAGCTCTGTAATAAATCTTTTTTTACCCAGTATGATTTGGAAGTTCATTTCAGAGGGAGGGCTGAAGCTGATTTCTTTCATTCCCCACCATCACAGGAGCATGCTTACACTGTTGGACACTGCCATGTAAAAGGGGAGATTGAACTCATTCTACTCAAGAGTGCGAATTCAGAGCAGGCATTGAGCTCTGAGGCAGCATGCACACCTCTCTTGGTTTGGCACTGCTGACAAAAGAAAGGCAGCTGTAAGAGCATCAGTAATGCTCAGATCATGACAGTGAGTATCTTAGGACTTTTCATAGAATCATAGAATTGTTTAAGTTGAAAAGGATCTTTAAAATCACTGTGACCAACTGTTAACTCAGCACTGTTATCTTCACCACTAAGCCATGCTACAACTACACTTTTTTTGAACACTTTCACTCAACCACTTCCAATAACCCTTCCTTTATAACTCTTTAAATGAAGATTAATTTTTTTTCCTAATACCAAATCTAAACCTTCCCTGGCACAACTTGAAGCCTTTTTCTCTCATCCTGTCACTTGTTACTTGGGAGAAGAGACTGTTCCCAACCCTGCTATAATATCCTTTCAGGTGGTTATAGAGAGTGATAAGGTCCCCTCTGATCCTCCTTCCCTCCAGGAAAAACAACCCTAGGTCTCTCAGCCACTCCTTATATGGCTTGTGCTCCAGTCCCTTCACCAGCTCCATTGCCCTTTCTGGACAGGCTCCAGCACCTCAATGTTTTTATTGTAGTGAGGGGACAAGAACAGAACAAAGGATTTGAGGTGCAACCTCACCATTGATCAAGCAGGACCTGCCTTTCCTAAACCCAGGCTGTCTGGGCCTGATCCCCCAGCTGTCCTGCAGATGCCATGAGATGGCACTCAGGATGATCTGCTCCACAACCCTCCCTGGCCCCAAGGTCAACTGACAGGCTGTAGATCCTCAGATCCTTTTTCCAGCCCTTCTTGTAGATGGGCTTTACATTTGCCAAGTCCTTGTCAGCTCCCAGTTAACCAGACCTGCTGGTAAATGACTGAAAGTGCTTCAGTGAATACTTCCACCAGCTACATCAGTACCCTTGGGTGGATCCCATCCATCCCCATAAACTTGCAATTGCCTAAGTGGTGTAGCAGGTACCTGACCATTTCCTCTTGGCTTATGGGAGCTTCATTCTGCTCTCCATCTCTGTATTCCAGCTCAGGTGGTTGGGACCACAGGGAATGATTGATCTTGCTATTAAAAGATTGAGGCAAAGAAGGCATTGAGTGCCTCAGCCTTTTCCTCATCCTTTGTCACTACCTCTCCCCCCACTTCCAATAACAGATGGAGATTCTCCTTAGCCCTCCTTCTCTTGCTGATTTATTTACAGCACAATGTTTTACCAGCTTTTACAGCAGTAGCCAGATTAAGTTCTAGTTGGGTTTTGGCCCTTCTAGTTTTCTCCCTGCCTAACCTCACAACACCCTGGTAGTCTTCCCACATTGTCTGTTCCCTCTTCCAAATATCATGCAAAGCTCCCTGCTCAGCCAGACCAGTCTTCCTCACTGGCTCATTTTTCGGCACATGGGAACAGCCTGCTCCTGGACCTCTAGAATTTCCTTCTTGAAGAAGGTCCAGACTTCCTGGACTCCTTTGCCCTTCAGGACTGCCTCCCAAGGAACTCTGTTAAACAGCCACCTAAACAGATCAAAGTCTGCCCTCGGGAAGTCCAAGGTGGCAATTTTTCTGACCAGAAAAGAAAACTCTATAACTTTGTGACCACTGGCCATCACATCACCCACCAATCCTTCTCTATTCACAAGAAACAGGTGCAGCAGCTGCCCCCCTTGGTAGGTTCCCTCACCTCTTACATCAGGAAGTTACCTTTCACACACTCCAGGATCCTCCTAGACTGTTTCTTCTCTGCTGAACTGTATTCCCAGCAGACATCTGGTAAGCTAAAGTCCTCCAAAGAACAAGGGCTAGTGATTCTGAGACTTCTCTGAGCAGAAAATAGAAATATTGATTTCTAATAGAAATAGAATATCCCCTCTGCCTCTTCATTGTGTTGGGTGGTCTGTAACAGCTTCTCACCATGATATCTGCCTTGTTAGTCTTTCCCCTGGTGTTTATGCATAAAAATTTAACACTGTTGTTGCCATCACTAAGCTCAAGACAACTGAAACACTGCCTAAAATATAGAGCCACTCCACTGCCTCTCCTTCCTTGCCTATCCTTGCACTCCAGATGTGTCAGTCATCTCACCATGTCTCTGTGATGGCAATTATGTCATGCACTTCCTGCTGCACAAAAAAACCCCCTCTTACCTTTCCTAGGAGCAGAGTATATTCTCTAAAATATGCCTAATTATCTAATTAGGTCTGCTGTTTTGCTGTTTTCCTCCTTCTGTTGTTTTTGCTGGTCTCATTCTGGGCATTTGGTATTCATTGGCTATGAACGTGCTAAGGACCTAAATATGCCATGGGGAGTCAAAGTGACACACCAGTTCAGTGATTCAGCTAAAAATCTTGTGTCAAAATCTAAGGCCAAATAGACTTGCTAATCAGCTCAGTGATTTCAAACATGTCTCATAGAAAATGCTATTCAGGGAACATTTACAGCTACAGATGGCTTGCAGTCAGGAATAGTTTTTCTATGAATTTCCTTATCACAAGGGATTCATTTCATCTTATCCTGTGCCAGCTAACAGAACAGTTAGTTGCCCACTGTTCTTTATCCTTTTAACCACCAAGTTTGCAGCTCTCCTGCCTTTATTAGCAATGATGGAGAGTACACATTGGTCCTTTGGACCCCATCTCCATGCCCATATTTTTATACTGGATAATGGATGGGGCTAGTACCTGTTTGTGTGCTAATGTAGCTCTTTGCACTAACTCTCACTCTGCCAGTTCTGTGGTGCCTGTAGCTGAGCAGTTATGACCCCACATTACGCAAGACAGCTCTAGCTTACACTGGCCATAAATCCCACTACTCTGGCAGTTTGCAGAATTGGGCAATTCCAGTAAAACTTACAGGACCAAATGGCTGCTCACCATCAGCAACACAACAAGGGCAGAGGAGATGAATAATGCCAATCTTCCCCCTCAACTATATATACATGAATGCATTGAGTAGTTACAGCCCACATTTTCTCCTTATTTATCTCCAATTATCAGCTAAAGTGTCCATCAGGGACTATGAGAGACATATTTGGCTTCAAGAGCAGGCTGATGATTGCTTAAATCACAGCCTAAATGTACTTGCTTGAGAGTTTTAGCTTACTTCCTGCCATTGTCTCTGTCCAGTAATGGGTTGTCATGCTACATAACTATGTACACCTACCTGCCTTATCTGGTACAGGATATCCTCCTAATCAATCTGTGCAGTCCATGTCCACTCTGCTGTCTCCAGCTGTTATTCTGTGGCCTGCAAACAGGTTGGAAACACAGTTTTAAAGCTTCAGATATGCAAAAATGCATTAGTTTTATTTCTGATGTGTGATCTGGGATAAAATAACATATTTCTAAATTTAATATAAAATTTTTGGGGTTTTGTGGGTTTGTTTGTTGTTGTTGTGGTTTTTTGTTTGTTTGTTTGGGTTTTTTTGTTGTGTTTTTTTTTGGTATTTAAGTTACACTTGTTGCAGTGCTGAGTGCTGAGCTGGGTGCTTTTGATGATGATGACATTTCATACAACCCCCACTGGATTTACAGTGGAAGGAAGCAGAACAGTCCAAGTTCCCATCTCAGTTCTAACTCAGATATTTTCATAGAGAGAAAAGGACTTGAGAGGTCTTGTTAAGAACAAGCAATGTGCCTGTAAGGTATGAAAGGAATTTTTAGGTGCTCTTTTCCCCCTTTTCGTTCCTGAATAGCACATGTCATGAAAACTGAAATTGAGAGAATCTTGCAAAAAATAAACTATTCTTGAATACTTTTCTGAACCTGGGTTTGAACAGTCTTTCTGTTGTATAGCAAAGGTGCCAGTTCCCTTTAATTTCACACCTTTAAATGTTTTAAAGATATTTTTGTGAGAGCTCTAGTTTTGCTGTGAAATGTTGTACAGTGCAGAATTCTTCATTGCACTTGTAGTGTCCTTCTGTCTTGTACTGTCTGTAAAGTCCCCTGATAACTAAGGATCAGAAGGAAATTATGAGTTTCAGCTGTTGACATCTGTGATTTTATGTGTGTGTGCGCTAATAATATTCTACCCCAGTGGGTGGATGAATCTGTCCTCCCAAATTTGGCAAAGGTTTTCATTCACATAGCATGGAATCAGAACATTTTTTCCCCCTTTTCACAAGGTTGATTTTTCATGTGGATCAACTATGTGTTATTTTCACTGAGACAGCTGGGATATTTTGATCTCTACTTTTTACATCTCCAATCTTTCCAATATGATTTTCTTTGCTTATTCATAGTCTTTGAAAGGGCTGGTTCGCATTACTGATGGATAAGTGTGCATTCCAACCCAATATGAAATATTTGGGTGGAGAGAACAGCTGTTGATACTTCTGTAATAATTTACAAAGTCAGTGGGTTGTAGCTACAAAACAAATGAGCCAGATTGTGCACCTTAACCACATTGAGTTTGAATTTACATTTAACCAGTTCTGTTTCCTTGCACAAAGAACATTACTACATGAATAGTCCCACAGATCAATGGAAGTACTTATAGAACACAGTGCTGTCAATAGGAAGCTGGCAGAACCTCATTCTTTTCTCTGAAATTTCCACCTGCCTCTGCTGAGCTAGTTTTTCTCCCTTCAGGAAAGCTACTCTGAACTATTAGAACTGTGTTCCAGTTCAGCTGGTAACAGTAGGCATTTTTATTAAGTGATGTGTTATATGGCAGAGATGACCATTCTCAGTTTGTAGGCAGCTATGCTGGTCCATAGTTTAGAACCACACACTATCTCCTTCTCCTTCCCCCCCTGCCAGTACTAAATACAGCAGAGAATTCCTGGTGCCCTAAGACCATGATTAGCAGGTGTGCGTGTCTTTTGTGTGCCAGTTCACTTTTTTCCCCTGTTAAAGGTGGCTGCATTTCTCCCTGAACCCTAAGGAAACATGACTTCTGCTTTGAAAAGCTAATCACTGGTGTTCCCCAAAGAGCTACATTTACTGATCCATGGAAACAGAAAATAAGAGCAGAGAGGAAGCATTATGGAATCCTGATGTTTTGTTCCAGTATAGGAAGAAACATCTTCTGGGATTTTAATGAGTTCTTGGGCAAAGTAGCCCACAGTGCAACACTCCTCAGTGTTCATGACAAGTGGCCTTCATTGCCACACAGAATTTTAGGCCATTGGTAAACCTGTCTGCAGCTCATTTGATTGCTATTAATTTTTCCTTTCTTACCTTTTTATGCATTCCTGTATTTCTGAAGAGTGTGACAGAAAAAAAATGAAAAAAACCAAATGAAATAAATAGTTTTGACAGAAATACAAGAATTGCATTGCTAATTTAAATTGATTGTTTTCTTTGAAATTATATTTTGGTAAGACTCTTGTTTTTATAGAAACGGATTTACTAGAACAGAGGTTAATGGCACTTAAGAACATTTCCTAAACTGGCAGCTACTGGAGCAGCAGAACTTTTCAGAATGGTGTGTATTTACAGGCTCGATTGCCTGAGAACAAGAGCCCTCTCTTGACAAAATGTCATGGCCTTTCCACATCAAGTTGTCATTGTTAACTTTCTGGTACACTGAAACTAGCCTTTAAGAACAAGAGGTGACAGTGCTTTGTAGTTCTAAAATATTTAGTCTTGCCTACAAAAGCTCAAATGGTCAAAAGGGTACTTTGATTACAAATATTAGAAAAAAAGTCCTTAATGCTTAATTGCTGTCTGTAATTACAGATCATTGTCTATAACGAAGTAGAAAAGATCAAGATTAAAACTTACAGAAATTTTATTTTACTGCCTTCAACTCCTGGTCACTGTTTTATCTGGAGCTACCTCTGTCAAAAATTCCCTTTTGTCAGATCTTACTGTCTAGCCTGAGATGATTTATGATACTATTCAACCTGACACCTGATTGGTTGTGGCAATGATAGTATGCTAACTTTATTCCATTATTTTCATTGCTATTGATTCAGTTAGTTTTTCTTCTGTGCTGGCATAAAAATGGTCTACTTCAATATGTGAAAACCATGCACCCATAGGAATTCATTTCATGCATTTTTCTTTTGATGAAATCTTTGTAACATTTTCAGAAGCAACATCCTTTAATGAAAACAAAGCTTCCAAACTAGTTGTACAGGGACATACAATTCAGACTAGTTTAATCTTTTATGAGCTAGTGTATGACCATTTTTAAATGTAAGTTTCTGCAGTTTTTACCATGTTTGATTCATAAATGTATTTCTCCATATTAGGCTTCAGTGAATTACCATCAGCACATTTTACTTGTCTAGACTATAGCCTCTAAAATATAATTTATGTCCTGATAATGAAGGTAGGGATTTATAGAACCCTGAAGCACTACCCCTTAATGCATCTTTCTTTTGTCTTTGTTGAACCTTTTCCTCTATGCATATCTGTAGCTCTCTTCTTTTATCTTACTTGTCACCTTGGTAGACCCACCATTTGGCAGGGCAGAGTTTTACAAAGGCAAATGCAGTATCTTGCCCCTGGGGAAGTGTAATCACTACAGGATGGGGGCTGAACTGCAGAAAAGCAGCTCTGTGGAGGAGGACCTGGGGGTCCCGGTGGACAACAAGCTGTCCATGAGCCAGCAGTGTGTCCTTGTGGCTAAGCAGGCCAGTAGTATCCCAGGGTGTATTAGGAAGAGCATTTCCAGCAGGCTGAGGGAGGTGATCCTGCCCTTCTGCTCAGTCCTGGTGAGGCCTCACCTGGAGTGCTGTGTGCAGTTCTGGGCTCCCCAGTTCAAGAAAGATGAGGAACTACTGGAGAGGATCCAGTGGAGGGCTACAAAGATCATTAAAAACACCTCTCTGATGAGAAAAGACTGAGTGAGCTGGGACTGTTTGGCCTGTAAAAGACAGAGGGCAATCAATACTTCATTTATTAATACATGCACATATCTTAAGGGTGGGTATGAAAAGGATGGTGCCAGACTCCTTCCAGCGCACATGGGCACAAACTGAAACACAGGAAGTGCCTTCTGAATATGAGAAAAAACTTCTTTACTGTGAGGGTGACAGATCACTGGAACAGGCTGCCCAGAGAAGCTGTAGAGTCTGCTTCTCTAGAAGAATTAAAAAGCTGCCTGGACATGGTCCTGTGCAACCTGCTCCCGTGCTTGAACAGTGGCATTGAACTAGATGAGCCCCAGAGGTCCCTTCCAACCCCAATGCTTTTGCTATTCTGTGATTCTGCAAATCTGTTCTGAAGCTGAAATTGATCAAACACTGGCAGATTATGGATTGTCACTAAAATAACTCTAAAAGTTGTTTAACCACAGTCGTTGTGCAACAGGGGATTAACTTTTCCCAATGCATTATGTATTGACAGCAATGGTGGTATGGAGATATCTCTGTATGGAGATGTCTTTGTTTCCTTAGAAATCAGGGTGTTGGAGATGAATAGAAATTGAAACACTTGTTAATATATGCTATCAAGAGCAAAATAAATAAAAGATGAACAGAGAGGCAAACTCTTCCAGTAGCAGGAGGATATGAGGATATTATCTAGGCATGTTCTCGTGATGACATCATCTGTTACATGGTATGGGAATGACCAGGAGAAATTCTCTGCTTGGGAGCACTGGCATGGAGCTGTGACTTCCACAGGATGACAGAAGGAGCTTTGCTCTGTAAGGATGTCAGGGAATCCTGTGCATGGCATTAAGTGCTTAAAGGAAGAAATGAAATTAGCAAATTTAAAGCATATCAGGACTTGCAGGAAGATTATAAAAGATGCCAAAACAAAACAGGAACAAAGAAATTACCTGCTTTGCAAAATTTTGTGTCTTATTAGTGTCACTGGTACACTGCCAGTGTAGTGCCACCCAACAGAAAATGTGTCACTGGTAATTTTGCATGGCTACATGCACACAGACTTTTAAAATAGAAATGGCAGCTGGAACAGATATAGTAGAAAAAACCGTACAGAGAAGTTAACCCTACAGAGGAAGAGAGTAGTATATACAAATTATAACCAATAAATCTAAAAAAGATCAAGTGCATTGCAGTGTGATTTATTTTGCATTCCACAATCAAAGCCAATAATTCCTACTTCCACTATATTTATAATAGATGTTTCTTCTTCTAGAGATTTCTGTTGCACTGGAAGTGAATTAATCTCAAATTCTATTTCTTTTAGCTTCCTCATATCTACATTTTAAGTAAAAGGGTATTTTATATAATTTGACATAGGTCTTATGACAGTTACAGAATTGAGAGGTTATAAAGATCATTAAAACCAATGGGGTACCCTCAGTGAAAATGCAGTGATAAAACCTGTGCGTTTTTTTTGTATGCCTTCCTTGGGAGCACTAATATATTGAGTGATAATCTTACAACTGCCTCTCATGTGTTGTTTACAATATAAATGACACTGAAATTCAGGCAATTAGTACAAACTCTTTACAGAGATGCAAACAGCAACTTGAAGCAGCACAAAATCCATCAGTGCTGCTAGACATTTTTTTTGCTGCCTTTCTGAGTGAAGTTGATTCTCACTTTCAACAGGCTGTGAAAACATTCCAATAAGATATTTTTTTAAATTGTAAATCCTTCAGGAGTACAGCACTGAAAGGTGCCATCTAAATCTTTGTGTTCAATTCCCCCACAGTCACATGTACCTTAAAAACAGAAGGCACATGAGAAGCCACAAAACACTCTTCTGGTTATCTCCTAGGAAATATCTGATCTCCAGCATACTAGGTTTCAAAATGGTGCATTGTGAATCAACTCTGCACAATAGATACAAATAAATTCCTCTTAGTCCTCTTAGAACCCAGGACTCTGCTCTACAAGACTATTTTATTATTTTTCTTGTGTCAGATGAAAACTGTAGAGAAAATGGTACTTTCATTGGTTATTTTTATTTTAAAGTTGCAATAATAATGGTAAGCATTGTAGAAACTAATGGGATCCTGTATTATGTAGCTGTGGGGAAGCTGTGTCCTTTAGTTTTCCTGTTCTATAGCAGTATCATGTGTCAAAAAATACTGAGCCAAAATAATGTAAGGCCAAGAATTTTTCAGCCTGATACCTAGCTTGTCCTAGTGGAATATTGACTCAGTAAATAGATAAGCTTTGGGAAGAGCAACTGAATAAGGTCCAGGACAGGACAGGACACTCCACTAGCCCAGAGCTTAGCATTTTTCTCTGTCAGGCAGGAGATTTTAGCTTCGTTTGCTCCTATTTGAGCAAAAGTAGGAGCAATGTTGCACGTCTACTTAAGAATGGACATTTGGGCTGCTGAACTGCTGGCATAAGACTGGCAAATTTCTTTCTTTGAAGCTGTAGCCAAAAAGGAGGAAGGGATTATCTCAGTAAGGAGGTCTATGCCTTCAAATCCTCAGCAGCAGCAGATGACTCCTTCCTGTACAGAGATTTGTATTCAAAACCCATGGAAAAGCAAGGATCTCCAGATCCCCATCTCCTACAATGAACATCTCTGTACAGCGTACTAGCCTTTGTGGGTGCCATGCTAAGACTCCAGATCCATGTTAATGTTTTCCAAGTGTTAATGATGATTAAAAAAAAAATAAAAAATCTCTGCTTACTTCAGCTAGTCATTCCCTTCGTTTTACTCATTCATCTTGAATCCGTCTTCAGCTGTATTTATGTCACTCTGTATGAAAGAGTTGTCCTGGGTTATGGAATCAAAAATGTGTATTCTATTTTCATCTGCTGAAAGCAGTTGGGGAATTGTTCTTTATTTCTTGTAACTTTGGAAGGAGGGGGACGGGGGGGAGGGGCGGGTGCCTTTTGGGTAATGGGCCATCAACAGACTATACCCCCGGACTATACCCGCTCCCCCCAGAGCCCCATTTGCATGCATGGTCCTATTGTGGGATGCCCTGCCCAGTGGGGGGAGTCTACAATTGCTGCGGGGAAAACTGAGCCGGCCGGGGACAGACTTCACTTGCTTCACCCCGATTCCTGGGAGGAAGACGGCACCCCATCTCATCTTTGCCAGACCCCATCTCATCATCGCCGGACCCCATCTCACCATCACCTCACCCCTGGACCCCTCCTCATCACTCCTAGACCCCTCCTCATCACTCCTAGACCCTTCCTCATCACTCCTAGACCCTTTTTGGCTACAGGATCGTCCCTGCTCCAACAGAGCCACGTCTGTCATCCCAGGACTCACTTATGGACTGCTTCCAACACCCTGACTAACAGGGTGCCAGGTGGCAGCTCTGATTCTGTCAGGGCTTTCCCAAATTGTTGTTGTTTGTTTGCTGGTTTGGTGGGGTAGTTTTGTTTCCTACCACATTTGTATTATTGATATTCCTAGTAAAGAACTGTTATTCCTATTCCCAAATCTTTGCCTGAGAGCCCTTAATTGAAAATTTATAATTTGGCAGGGGTGGGGGGTTTGCATTCTCTATTCTAAGGGAAACCCCAGTTTCCCTGGCAGACACCTGTCTTGTCAAACCAAGACAGATTTTGGCGCCCAAGTGTGGGGCACAAGGGCATTGAGACAGAGGAATAACAGTTCTTGTGTACTAGATAGAAGTCTACTGCTCAAAATCATGTGGTCCAGCTTTCCCTGGTTTGGCTGGCACGTGGTTGTGGCTGTATTTCTGCCATTTGCTGGCCCTTATCTAAACATGGGCCCTATAACCAAGGCTACTGTGGCTGGCATCCAGTTTATTTTGTGGGTTAATAAGGTGAGGAATTCGTGGATTTTTAACTTCCTTTGGAAAGCAGGCACATGGATTCAGGGCTATCATAGACTAACTCTGTGTTTCTGGGGTTACTTTAATAATGGTACATATTGTGAGGAAATGGCACCTGGGGAAATTTTCTCCCAATCCTTCACTCAGTTTTTTGGGTCTACTCCACCAGCTTTTCAAGGGTTAAATTTCCCTCTGAATGCTAATGACGTCATACAGTGGTTGGTGCTGCTTATAGGCCTATTCTATTTGGTATTCAGAGATAAAGGGAGACTGGCCTGGGTAAGCACTCTGATAACTACCCCAAAGAATAATGATGCTGCCCAAGAGCCCACCCCTGTCCCACAGCCAGCCTCAGGCATAAACCACCCGGTTTGGGTGAAGGCTCTGATAAAAGAAATGCATGAGATGAACCAGATGCTGAAAGAGTACATTTCCCCAGCTGGTGAGAAACCTTCGCCCTGCCCTGACAAAAGAGAATCTGATACAGAACCCGCAGACATTACAACTGTCCAGGTTCCAGCTGACAGGGGCAGTCACAGCCAGCAGCAGTTGCCCCTGTGGAAACAAGGAAATCTAAAGTGAAAACAGCAAACCCAGAGAGTAAAGATAAGAAGGGAGGGCCCTCACAAGACACAAGGGAATCACATGTTCAGATCATCACTGAGTCCCTGTCATATGAAAGTCTCCGTAATTTGCAAAAAGATATTGTACGGCGGGGACGTGAGGCTTACACTGCCTGGCTACTTCGGGTTTGGGATCTTATGGGCACAGGTGTCCAACTAGATGGTGGGGAGGCCAGGAATTTGGGACCCTTGACCCAGGACTCAGGTATAAATCAGGTATTTGTAAGGGAGCCTGGACCTCTTTCCCTCTGGCAGCGGCTTTTAACGAGTGTGAGAGAAAGATTTGTCCACAGAGAAAGAATGCAGGAGCACCACCATAGAATGCGCTGGAAAACTCTGGAGGAGGGAATCCAACAGCTGAGGGAAGTGGCAGTACTAGAGGTACTTTTTGGGAGGAGTGGACAGCATGATAATGATCCTGACAAGGTTAGATGCACAGCGCAGATGTTATGGAACCTGGCAAATCTGGGGCCATCTCAGTATACTACATTCATTGCAACCATTAATGCTGAGGACAACCAAGTGACAGTGGGGGCTGTTGCCACTAAGCTTAGGAATTATGAGAGCATGATCAATGGCCCGCTGCAGGCTCATATCTCTGCCGTGGTGAAAGAGCTCAAAGAGGAAATGAGGGAGGTGAGGGAGGAGATGAGGAAGAACAGTTCCAGTGTGGCACCAGTACGAGTCACAGGCCCCAGAGTCAGAGCCCAACGACCCCCAGCCAGAGAGAGAGGGTACACCCCGAGAGCTGACCTGTGGTTTTACCTGCGTGACCATGGGGAAGACATGGGAGTGTGGGATGGGAAACCCACCTATGTCCTGGCAGCCCGGGTGCGTGAGCTCAAGGAGAGGAACACTCACCAAAGGGGTGCCACTAAAATGAAAGTATCCTCAACCTCCTATGCCCAGGCTGTCAGTAGTCAGGATGCTGGAACCTCTAGTATGTATGCTCAGGGAGGGAATAACCAGTGCTAGAGGGGCCCTGCCTCTAGCCAGGTAGAGGAGAGGGACAATCGGATCTATTGGACTGTGTGGATCCGATGGCCTGGCACATCTGACCCACAGAAATACACGGCTTTGGTTGACACTGGCTCCCAATGTACCCTGATGCCGTCAGGGTATGTGGGAGCAGAACCCATCTCTATTTCTGGAGTGACAGGGGGGTCCCAGCAACTGACTGTATTGGAGGCCGAAGTGAGTTTGACTGGGAATGGGTGGCAGAAACACCCCATTGTGACTGGTCCAGAGGCCCCGTGCATCCTTGGCATAGACTATCTCAAAAATGGACATTTCAAAGACCCAAAAGGATATCGTTGGGCTTTTGGAGTAGCTGCTGTAGAGACGGAAGACATCAGACAACTAAATACCCTGCCTGGTCTCTCCGACGACCCCTCTGCTGTGGGACTGCTGAGAGTTGAAGAACAACAGGTGCCAATCGCCACAGCAACAGTGCACCGTCGGCAATACCGTACTGACAGAGACTCTGTGACTCCGATCCATGAGATGATTCGGAAACTGGAGAGCCAAGGGGTGGTCAGCAAAACCCACTCACCCTTCAACAGTCCCATTTGGCTCGTGCGTAAGTCTGAAGGGGAATGGAGATTGACTGTGGACTATCGTGCATTGAATGAAGTGACTCCACCACTGAGCGCTGCCGTGCCGGACATGCTGGAGCTCCAGTACGAACTGGAGTCCAAGACAGCAAAGTGGTATGTGACCATCGATATTGCCAATGCCTTCTTCTCCATTCCTTTGGCAGCAGAGTGCAGGCCCCAGTTTGCTTTCACCTGGAGGGGCGTTCAGTACACCTGGAACCGACTGCCCCAGGGGTGGAAGCACAGTCCCACCATCTGCCATGGACTGATCCAGGCTGCACTGGAGAAGGGTGAGGCTCCGGAACATCTACAGTACATCGATGACATCATTGTGTGGGGAAACACGGCAGTGGAAGTTTTCGAGAAAGGAGAAAAGATCATCCAGATTCTCCTGGAAGCTGGCTTTGCCATTAAGAAGAGTAAAGTCAAGGGACCTGCCCGAGAGATCCAGTTCCTGGGAGTGAAGTGGCAAGATGGACGGCGTCAGATCCCCACAGAGGTCATCAATAAGATCACCGCGATGTCTCCACCGACCAGCAAGAAGGAAACACAAGCTTTCCTAGGTGCCATAGGTTTCTGGAGGATGCACATCCCTGAGTACAGTCAGATTGTGAGCCCTCTGTACCTGGTTACCCGCAAAAAGAACGATTTCCACTGGGGCCCAGAGCAGCAACACGCCTTTGCCCAGATCAAGCAGGAAATCGCTCATGCGGTGGCCCTTGGCCCAGTCAGGACGGGACCAGAGGTAAAGAATGTGCTTTACTCTGCAGCTGGGAGCCATGGTCTGTCCTGGAGCCTTTGGCAGAAGGTGCCTGGTGAGACTCGAGGCCGGCCACTGGGATTCTGGAGCCGAAGCTACAGAGGGTCTGAAGCCAATTACACTCCCACGGAGAAGGAGATCTTGGCTGCCTATGAAGGAGTTCAAGCTGCCTCAGAGGTGATTGGCACGGAAGCACAACTCCTCCTGGCACCCCGACTACCAGTGCTGGGGTGGATGTTTAAAGGAAAGGTTCCCTCCACCCATCACGCCACCGATGCCACCTGGAGCAAATGGATTGCCCTCATCACTCAGCGCGCCCGTATTGGAAACCCGAATCGCCCTGGGATTCTGGAAGTGATCACCAACTGGCCGGAAGCTGAGAACTTCAGTCTCACCGAGGAAGAAGAACAAGAGCAGGTAACCCGGGCTGAAGAAGCTCCACCATATAACCAACTGCCAGCAGAAGAAGCATGCTACGCTCTTTTCACTGACGGTTCCTGTCGCATCGTAGGGATGAACCGGAAGTGGAAAGCAGCTGTGTGGAGCCCCACAAGACAGGTTGCACAAGCCACTGAAGGAGAAGGTGGGTCAAGCCAGCTTGCCGAACTCAAAGCTGTTCAATTGGCCCTGGACATCGCTGAAAGAGAGAAGTGGCCAAAGCTCTACCTCTACACCGATTCGTGGATGGTAGCTAATGCTCTGTGGGGCTGGCTGGAAAGGTGGAAAAAGGTCAGCTGGCAGCGTAGGGGAAAACCAATCTGGGCTGCTGATGAGTGGAAGGACATCGCCACCAGAGTAGGGAAACTACCTGTGAAAGTCCGTCATGTGGATGCCCATGTCCCCAAGAGTCGGGCTAATGAGGAGCACCGGAACAACGAACAGGTAGATCAGGCCGCGAAGATAGAAGTGTCTAAGATAGACTTGGATTGGCAACATAAGGGAGAGTTGTTCCTAGCTCGGTGGGCCCATGATGCCTCAGGTCATCAGGGCAGAGATGCCACCTATAAGTGGGCACGAGACCGAGGGGTGGATCTAACCATGGACAGTATCTCTCAGGTTATCCATGACTGTGAGACGTGTGCTGCCATCAAGCAGGCCAAGCGGGTGAAGCCCCTCTGGTACGGTGGACGGTGGTCCAAATATAAGTATGGGGAGGCCTGGCAGATTGATTACATCACCCTGCCCCAAACCCGCCAAGGCAAGCGCTATGTGCTGACCATGGTGGAAGCCACCACTGGGTGGCTGGAGACCTATCCTGTGCCTCATGCCACCGCCGGAACACCATCCTGGGCCTTGAAAGACAAGTCCTGTGGAGACACGGCACCCCTGAGAGAATCGAGTCAGACAACGGGACCCATTTCAAGAACAGCCTTATAAACACCTGGGCTAAAGAACACGGCATTGAATGGATCTATCACATCCCTTATCATGCACCAGCTGCCGGGAAAGTGGAACGGTGCAATGGACTACTTAAGACCACTCTAAAGGCACTTGGCAGAGGGACCTTTAAGAACTGGGAAGTGAACTTAGCAAAAGCCACCTGGATGGTCAACACCCGAGGCTCCATCAATCGAGCTGGTCCTGCCCAGTCTACCCCTTTGCACACAGTAGATGGAGATAAAGTCCCTGTGGTGCACATGAGAGGTATTTTAGGAAAGGCTGTCTGGATTAACCCCACCTCAGGCAAAGGCGAACCCATCCGTGGGATTGTTTTTGCTCAAGGACCTGGTTACACTTGGTGGGTAATGCAGAAAGATGGAAAAACCAGTTGTGTACCCCAAGAAAACCTAATCCTAAGTAAGAACTGAGTGTAGGGGTTCATTTTGCATAGTAGTTCATTGCTTTAGGTATGATGCAGATGATAATAGAATAAGGGGTGGATAATGTCCTGGTGGGTTATGGAATCAAAAATGTGTATTCTATTTTCATCTGCTGAAAGCAGTTGGGGAATTGTTCTTTATTTCTTGTAACTTTGGAAGGAGGGGGACGGGGGGGAGGGGCGGGTGCCTTTTGGGTAATGGGCCATCAACAGACTATACCCCCGGACTATACCCGCTCCCCCCAGAGCCCCATTTGCATGCATGGTCCTATTGTGGGATGCCCTGCCCAGTGGGGGGAGTCTACAATTGCTGCGGGGAAAACTGAGCCGGCCGGGGACAGACTTCACTTGCTTCACCCCGATTCCTGGGAGGAAGACGGCACCCCATCTCATCTTCGCCAGACCCCATCTCATCATCGCCGGACCCCATCTCACCATCACCTCACCCCTGGACCCCTCCTCATCACTCCTAGACCCTTCCTCATCACTCCTAGACCCTTTTTGGCTACAGGATCGTCCCTGCTCCAACAGAGCCACGTCTGTCATCCCAGGACTCACTTCTGGACTGCTTCCAACACCCTGACTAACAGGGTGCCAGGTGGCAGCTCTGATTCTGTCAGGGCTTTCCCAAATTGTTGTTGTTTGTTTGCTGGTTTGGTGGGGTAGTTTTGTTTCCTACCACATTTGTATTATTGATATTCCTAGTAAAGAACTGTTATTCCTATTCCCAAATCTTTGCCTGAGAGCCCTTAATTGAAAATTTATAATTTGGCAGGGGTGGGGGGTTTGCATTCTCTATTCTAAGGGAAACCCCAGTTTCCCTGGCAGACACCTGTCTTGTCAAACCAAGACAAGAGTAAATGGTTAAATGAACAGGAAATTCTTAGATGAGTTTTGCCTCTAACAAAATAACCACAGACACCTTGTTCTTCCTGTGTAACAGAGTGAATGAATGTGACAAGGTGGGGCTGGCATTGTGAAGCTGAGCCTGATTCCTTCATGAAGAACAAGAACTATCAGTAACAATAATCATACTGAGAAAGAGAATTTTTGCCTCTCTACTCACTTTTGCAGCCGTGACATTTTGTAGTGAACATGCAGAGAAGCCTGGAATATCTTCTGTTGTACAAAACCAAAAATATTCAATATGAAAACTTGTGTCTGCATGCACTTCCATGCAAACTGAAATCTCTACTACATCCCATTGTCGTGATATGATGTGAATCATGTGAGTAGGACTTTCACATGACTTTGTGTCTGAGTGCATGTCACCATGTAAGGTCTTATTCTATATCATTACATTAATTTACACAGGAGAATAGAATGCTGTTGTTCAAGCTAAATAAGAAAATTTGCTTTTTAATTTGTATAGAACTATAAATAGGCTAAATAAAGTTACATCTCTTCTGTGGTATCTTACTGATGCAGGATCCATGTATTTTTAATGAATGTGACTAAAACAAAAGCAAGCATGCTGTTGCACGTCTTATGACTCATGATTTATACAGTAATAATTTCTAACTTATTTTGGAGCTTGATATCTAAACACTGGATTTAGCAATCCAAGTTCTGTCATCCAGTCTTTTAAATTCTTACTATCTGGAGCAAGGAAAGAAATTTATTTTATCTTGCTTTTAAGTTTATTGCCTTTACAGATTATTTGTTTTACAGACTAAATTTTGTAAAATTCCAGTTATTTCATCACTTTAGATTTCAATTTCTAACTGCTGGTATGAATAAGATAATTATACCAGAACCTGACTCTAATGAAAAAGATGTAGGATAATACCCCCTTATAATAAATGAATATTTTGGTTTCAACTTTTAGTTCTCAGTAAAGAAAAGTTCCTGCATTATGTCTGTTGCTCAGAAAGTCAGTCTGCAGTATTTCATGTACATGTCAAATTATGCTGTATGGATGAACTCTGAGGATTAGAGACACAGAAGAGCTTTATTACAGATTCTGTTTTGCAATCCCTAATGTAAAACATTTGATGTCCTCTCCTATTGTTTGTGCTCATCTTTAAAACTATTAGAATTTGTATTTGCATAACCTTTTCTTGGAAAAATTACTTGCAATAAGTATTTGTATTTGAATATCCTTTTCTTGGAAAAATTACTTGCAACAAATATTTTATCCTTTATGGGTATAATAATTCTTTCACATGCATTGTATGGGCATTAGTAAGTTTAACAATATTCTGTACTAGTAAAGACTTGAATTGAGCCTTGCAAAACTGGATTGTGTTCCATACAAGCTTTATGTTTCCACTTTCAGTCAGCATAATTAATTTCCTTCTGTGGTGACATCTTTATCCCTTATTTATGCTGTATTTTAATTTTTGTTTTATTGTTTCGGAAAAAAAGGAGAAGGAGTGAGACAGACTACAGTTGTTTGCCCATGTTCTTAACAGTATGTGGCCTTGGTTACATCAGAGTAATGTATCATTGTGGGAATAAATGCTAAACTAGTTGAGCAGTGAGGTGAAAATCAAAATTTACAAATAAAAAAGCCTTCAGGCTTTTTTCTTGTTTTCAAAAATGAAGAAAAAAAAAAAAAAGTTACAAAAACGACCTTCCATGTCACTGTTGTAATGTCAGGTCTTGATGGCTTAGTTTGCAAGAAAGACCAGTGTTGGAGTCCAGGGCATTCCTTTGGATACCCTGGACTGTCAGAAACCTGTACAGCAGGTTTAAAACCTGTACCTAGGTGTCTGGGATCTGTACAGGGGGGTTAGAGACCTTGGCACTGAGCCCAGAAAGGCAAGGGCTTTGACTTTAGTCCATGGGAGAGACTTACAACATTGGGAGAGGAATTACAAGCCACAAAGTGTAATAAAGAGTAGTACAGTTTTCACATTTGGGTTTCTAGAATAGGGGTGAATGGGGACAAGATGGAGAATTCTGGGTGGTGCCCTGGGGTCTTCTCCTTCTTCTTCGTCTCCATCTTCTGCAGTGATGGTGGCACAAAGTAGCTTTAGAGGGATTGGGTTAGTGTAGAAGTAACCTGTTTAGTATAGAATGTAGATATTGGTTTGCAATTGTAAATAATCAATACGTAACTATCTGTATAAGAGAGGATGAGCTTTCGTCAGAGCACAGAGTTGTCACCCAATGCCCGTGCTGGACAGACCTTGGCTGGGCACAGAGAAAAAGGGACAAGATAAGGTATAATAAACAAGAGAAAATCCTTGAAAAGAACATCTGAAGACTCCGGTTCATTTCTGCGTCTGGCTTGGGGCTTTTCAGAGGGCAAAGGACACTAAACCACCCTAATCTCGGGTGAACCAGCCCAAACCCGAGAAACCAGAATGCCTTGCCACAAGACTCTGGTTAGCGAAATCCATGGCAGACTTCTGGCATGGGATCCAGGTTGAATCCATTTGTGAATAGCAAGAACATGTGGTTCTGCAGCCTGAGCTGTAACCATGCTTCACAGTGCTGGGTAGCAGACTCTTGTGAAGAGTCTGACCATCTGTGGGGGAAAAAAATAACCATGTGTGCAGAAACTTTGCCCTCTGTAAGTTTTAGGATAAGCTGTGTCCTCTTCCACAGTCTCCACTTCCATTCTCACAAAAGGGTGAGGGAGCTCTTCTAACAAGGAGTCAGCACCAGCCCCCTGTCCTGCTGTGTAGGCTTGGAACACACTTTGTGTAACCAGGTTTCCATGTGCCCAGTGACCACTGCCCAACATTTTTGGTTGTTTCATTTTTATAATGGGACATTCAAAACTCTACAGAGAGACATACTGCTGTCACTCAGGAAGTGTGGAAATAAAAATTTGGAACAGGCTATAAAATTCTGGCTTGACTCTGAGAAAATATGCATATAAAGGATATGCATTCTTGAAGATATATTTATATTTAAAGTGTTTTACTTTGGTAAACCATAAACTTAAAATAAAGCAAAGAAAGATCAGAATAGCAGGTGAGGATAATTCAGTTAAAACTGTATAGAAAATTCTAATTCTTGACAATCTTGTTATTTGATATTATTCTCTTCCCTGGAGTTTTCTCTTCCAAAAAAAACTGCCAAAAATCTGAAAAAATAGTAAGATGAAGTAACAGCAGCCAACAACGTCCTCAGCAAAAATCTTTCCTTCATTGTCAGCTTGATATTGGGAAAACTATTCTACATTTATGATTATACTATTTGCTTTCTGTTGTTTGCAATCACTCATTATTCCTCATGGTAGAGACAGGCAAGTAGCTGATGTTTTTGCCTTTGACATTATGCTATTACTAATGTTCACACAACATTTTCTAATATTCATGGGCTTTTTTTAATATGAAATTGCAAACTCTGAATATTATCCCTCCATCTAGCTTGTGTGGAGTAAAACTATTCACTCTGAAGGATACACTCTACCTAGAGTTCAACCACACAAATTTGGAGAGAAAAATGGCCACCCTGAGACCAGGATGAAATACAGATTACACAGAATTATCAAATGCCTTTCCTAATTTTTATTCATAAGCTTCTACAAAAGCAGTACCAGAAATTTAAAGTTTTCATGAAAGAGCTTGACCTTCCCCCCTTGCCCTGAAACTTCTGCTGCAGTGGAATAAGTGCAACAGAAACAAATATCAGAATCTTCATTGAAAAGTCTGCATGTGTGACAGGGAAATTAGAATTGTTTTGAGAGGAAGAGTAATATTATCCTTTGCTATTTGTAAAAATGAGTAGAATTTTAATCTGATAAAGAGAAATTAGATCTTCTTTTTTAAAACATGTATGTTGTGAATGGTTATTTAAAAAAAATGCCTACTTATGACAAAGACCTATATTTCCAAGAAAACAAACTCTGACTCTGAAAGGATCCAGAAAATAGGGTATATATACCCAGATGAGCTTTATTTCAAACAAAACAGAGAACTATTGACTAAAGCATACTGTTAATATGAGAATGCTCTAAGATGTTTCCAGAAGAGACTCAGTGTATGCACTATTATTAGAGTCACCATTACAACAAAGAGAAATGCACAAATCAAGAGTAGATTTGTCTAAACAAGTCAGTGCAGGATTAGGTGACCACATAGCACAGCAGATGTTAAGAAGTCATACTTATTTACAGAGAAAACAGTGCACATGTCAACACACAATCCCAATTGAGAATGGGCAATAAAACCAGTATTACTAGAAGTTATATTTGTTTAGCAAAGAACAAAATGTGTCTCTTAAAATACTCAGGACCTACTTTCACAAAAGCTTTAGTTTCTCAAGAATTATATCATTACATCCTTTGAAAATAAGCCTCTGAGTTATCCATTTAAAATAAAAAAAGATAGATGTACTGCCAGATGTTTTTATGTTTGTGATAATTCCCCATTCTCACTCTTTTGAGACAGCACATTCTGAAAGCAAAACCTCTATGATAAAAAGAATTCTTCTCTGATAGAATTGAAACAGATAAAGTGAATTTTGTATACTCATAAAGAGTATGAAAAAGGAATTCAGAGGAAATCTTAAGGAAAGAATCTGTCACTACACCAGCATGATTCACTTCGTTGTTGCTATTCTATCCCAATTTTTAGTTAATTAAAAAAATGTGTGATTAGAACGTAATCTGTAGGAATGAAAACAGCAATATCCATTTGCTGTTTCTACCAACAAAACTTCCAGTGCTTGTCTGGCTGGTACAGTTAAAATCCAGAGAACCCAAGATATTTGTAAGCTGTCTTCCGTGTTAATATGAATAAAAATGGGGCATGAGTATCATAAATATTTCTTGCTATGATACAAAGCATAAAAGGAATAAATAAATTGTGGTTAGTGCTGGCAACTTTGAACTACTATTCATAGCAAATAAATTTGTTGGTTTATCTAGTCTGTTCATATCCAGGAAAAAATACCTGAAGAAACTCTGCTTGGTTTCTGCTTCTAGAGCTTGAAGGAAACAAACAAGGAGAAATTGTGGCTTCTAGTTTTATTAGTAGTTGAACATATGAGAAATACAACTCTAGGTGACAGAATGTATTTAGGTGTTCCAAAAAAAACAACACAGTCAAATTAATGAGTTGAAATAGCATGTGAAAAGAGTCAGGTGAATAAATACAGACGGTATTTAAACTAAGATAAATATTCCATCCAGGAGGATGGAAGAGAGAAAAGAAAAACAAATAAAAGAGAGTCAATGTTAGTTTCAATAGCTGTGAGTCCTGATCTGCAAAGGCTTTCTGATCCTGAAGTCAAGGCATGTGCTTGTTTATAGGCAATACAATTAAGCCATGATTTGCTCCAGGGAAACTACCTGTGTGGGAAGGATCCATCCCTCACTGATGAATTTTAAAGAATTGAAGGGCACTAATAAATATTCCTTAGGAGAACAAACACCATTGCTGGTCATAGCCTAACAAAATTTGGTGAGGACTGTGTATAAAAAGAGCTTCTACCTCCCATTGCACTTGATGCTAGTGGAACCAAAAGCTTCCTTTTTCAAAGATGCTCATGGCTTGAATGAGTGAGTGTTTCACTGGATAAAAACTAGTTTAATGTCCCAGGCCAGAGAGTCAATGGGGTTACATCCAGCTGGCAGCCAGACACCAGTGGTGTTCTCTAGGGCTCAGTACTGGGTCCAGTTCTGTTTAATGTATTTATCAATGACTTGGATGAGGGGATTGAGAGCTACCTCAGCCAGTTTGCAGATGACACCAATTCTGCTGGAGGGCAAGAAGGCTCTGCAGAGGGATCTGGACAGGCTGGATCGATGAGCTGAGGACGATGTATGAGGTTCAGCAAGACTAAGTGTTTCTGCACGAGGTTTACAATAACTCCATGTAGTGCTAGAGGCTTGAGAAAAATGTCTGGGAAGCTGCCCAGTGGAAGAGGACCTGGGGGTGCTGGTTGACAGAAGCTGATCATGATCCAGCCGTGGCCAGGTGACAAAGAGGGCCAATGGCATCCTGGCCTGTATCTGCAATAGTGTGGGCTTCATGATCTCAGACGTCTTTTCCAGCCTAATTGATTCTGTGATTCTGTGATCAGCAGGAAGAAATGGCCTCACGTTGCAGCAGCAGAGGTTTAGATTGACTATTGGGACAAATTCTTTCACTGAGAGGGTTGTTGAGCATTGTAACAGGCTGCCCAGAGAAGTGATTGAGTCTCCATCTCTGGAACTGTTTAAAATCTGCATAGATGTGGCACTTAGGGGCATGGTTTAAGGGTGGTCTTGCAGTGTTAGGTTAATAGCTGTACTCAGGACAACTGATATTAGAGGTCTTTTCCAACCTAAATGCATCTGTGATTCTGTATGATGGTCGTTGCTGCTATCCAGAGCCTCTGCTTGAGACAGACAGGTCATGATTTAAGGGGTATGAATTTTTGTAGTTGCTTTGGAAACAGCAGCAAAAGTGACTATTCCCCTTAGATATTCATTTTCCACTAGTGCAGGTATAATTCACATGCTTGTTTAAACAAATATACCTATGGGCAATAGTAAGTGTGTAACAGGAAGACAACAAAAAAGTAATGTCCTTATTGCAAAAGATAAAAGTAACACATTACCCAGCTGCTTAATGAGCCCTAGTATTACTTGTTAGACTGCTCTGGTTACCTTTAGCAACTCCTAAGCGATTATGAATAGAGCAGTTCAAAAATAAAGTAAGAATAATGTGTCCTTAGATTTCTTAATAATTGTACTATTATTGAAAATATTTAATAGAAAGAGAAATAAATTCCTAAACAGCTCAAGAATTGAAGTGCAATTAAGAGATATGGTACCTTTCCATAGGTCAGATTAAACGTCATTGTCTGCATGAAAAGCTTTAGAAGGGTGGAAATGCATTATTACATAACTTCTGCCACATAGGGATAGCACAAGAGAGAAAAATTGAAATGTAGCTTCAAAAGTCAGGAAGGAAAATTTAGAAAACCATAACCTTCTGGCGTTAATTGTGGGATTGTTCATAATACAATGTTCTGGGCACGCCACTTAAACTGACTCATTGGAGGAAGCTTATTCATTCATCAGAGAATAATTCAGCATGAAAACATAGTGAGCAGACTCATGCTGAAGCTATGGCATGCCCTGAGGGAACTTTAAGTGGTTTCTTTCCCCAGGGCAGAGGCTGTAATGGTGGTGCTGACAGCTCTGTGATGTTGTTGGGAGTTAGATTTTTCTCTTTTTTACTTACAGAATGTTATTAAGTTGCCAAGAGACTAACTACTGAGTACTTATGGGTGCTTGACCAAAACGAAGAGGTGGGCAAAAGTGTGGAGGGGGAAGATCACATGTCTTTGGGGTGAAGGCCAGGGCGAGAGGCCAAGAGGGAGGACAGCCAGGCAGGCTGCTGCTTGCTGCGGGAGGAGTTCACTGTCACCACCAAGTCCGGTCCTGTGAAATCTACCATCATCTGCTCGTGTGCCCAGGAATTCTGAGCTGCCTCCTCCTGCCCTGCTGGAGCTGGGCCAGCCTTGTCCCCTGGTCGCGGCTCCTTCAGCACTGCACTTTTTGCTGTGCTGTAACCCCGCACTGCCCTGCCCTGCCGGGACATCCCCGCTGTTCCAGCCACCACCACGGAGCCTCTGATTTATCTCATCCACCAACCTGGGACATTCCACCATCCCAGCTTGGTGCTCTCTGAGTCCTGCAGGCGCACCGAGATCAAACTGCCCCAGGCTTTGTGAAACAAAACCCTCGAGCTTCCTGGTTCTGTTTTGTTGTTAATTGTTTATTTTGCTTTGTTATACATACTAGTAAAGAACTCTTATTCCTATTCCCATATCTTTGCTGGAAATCCCCTAATTACAAAATTATAATAATTCAGAGGGAGGGGGTTTACATTCTCCATTCCAAGGGAAGCTCCAGCTTTCCTTGGCGGACACCTGTCTTTCCAAACCAAGACAAAAGTGCTTTTCGTGGATGATCTCCTCATGGTCATGAAAAGGAAAATATCTGAATTTCCAATTGATGGGGAAATGTGAATTGTTAGATTTCAGTGATATAGCTCCAAAGGGCTCCTGTTTCTTCTTCCATGTGCAAATGAGCAAAGGAGAGTTGGTAGGTGGAGCAAATCATACTCGTCCTGGAAAGGAATGTAAGCCAGCATAGGGTTTCTGCAGACTAAGTGAAAAACTGTGAACTTCACTATGAATTTATGAATCAAAATGCACATTTCTTGGCCCATTATTTTACTGAAGTTGTAAAATCATGTACTTCCCCTTTCCAGGATTACATGCAAAATACAGCCGATTCAAAATCTAGATTACTCTTTCTTTTTATGAAGAAATATAGATAAATATTAGGCAAATTAACTGGATATTCCCGTTGGGTAGAAACTGATATATTTATTGTCAGCTGGAGATATTTTAGGGAACAAAGAGAATTTCAAAACTAAATTTTCATTTGTATACATATTTTGTTATTTGTGTAAATAAAAGTCCAATTATGTTGTCAGCAATTCATTTGCTGGAACACAGAGAGGATGTGTTGTACTCATACTGAACGTGCATGGGTTTGAGGTCTTCTGCTGGATTGCAGAACTTCAAAATTTTATAGGTCTTGTACCAATATTAGAAAAATTGTCTTGAAAGGCTGTTCTCCATTCTCTCATCTCTCTTCCTCAAATCAGTAACAGATTTTCAGTTTTTTATGTCTAGAAAGTAGATGTTGTGAAATCTTTCCACATTTACAATCTGATGCCATTTAAGACTGGAATCCCTTAAAAGAATTCTGTCTCTGCTAAATCAAAATTTTTATAATTGACTCAATGGCTGAGACAAGTGAGTTTCTCCATGCTCACCATCTTCCTCGTAACCAAAGTAATGAACCCAGAAAAATTAATGAAATATGATAATTGCACATTTTGTTAGAAAGCTATATAGTCCAGAATCTTAAATTATTCTAATTTTTGTCATTAAGGAAACCATTTTACTTGTATTCCATCAGACTTAACTGAAAAATATAAAACACTGGCCAGACTTTCTTACTGCAAAGAATTTAATACAGTGAAAAGCAAGTAGCATTTAAATTGCACTGTGGATTTGAGAGAAACATTTAGAATTTAGCATACTGCATCAGCTTTTAAGACTTGGGTAAACTTATCTTAGCATTTATATATATTAAGATTCTTAACTATTTCTTCTCTCATTGGCTCTGAAAATGGAAGCTTAGTGCTAGCAGACCATTAAAAAACTGTGACAGATATGTGGGAAACTTAGATGATGCATAAGGACAGGGAGTAGAAAGATATTTTTAATAATTTACTATTGTAAATCGCATTGGTCCAAATTCTTAAAATATACAAATATTTGACAGTGCCCAAAAACTACCTTAATTAAAAGAAAGCTATACCTAGGGTAGGCTGCAAATGCTGTATTTTTTTTTCAAAACCTTGAACTGCTCTCTTAGTAACCTTTTTGTTGCTGTGCCACTAGACCATAAAAAAGAAAGATCGTTTTATATAGAAAGGTTCTTGCTCAACTTCTGAGACAATAAAAAAGAAGGTCATAGGTGATGCTTCTATTAGTGTTGCCTTATGTGTTTATGTCATGAATCAACTTTTTTCTAAAATTTCATATGAACTCACTGATTAAAAACATTAAACCCACGCATTTAGCTTGCATTTGAGTGATGGTGATAAAATCCAGTCTTCTGCTTTCTCTAGGATTGTTCAGCTCTGACCTGAACTGAGCAAAACATTTAAATACTTCTTTCTTACAAGGTCTATATATTTCAGAGAACTCTAAAGTATGCATTTGCTCAGTCCTTTTGATCTTCAGTGCACAGATGGAAACAAACCTAGATATGAATGTAGGAACATGCACAAGCTGGAGAAGGTTTTGTGTGCCTTGGAGTCTTCGAGGGCCCTTTGTCCTGTTCTCAGGGAAACAGCTGTAATACCTGGCACAGCTCTCTAACTGTACTCAAATTCACCAGGTTTTTTATTTCAGCAGGGGAGCAAGAGAAAATACTGAACACTGATTGCTAAAGCAATGGTATCCTCCTTTCCAGAATAAGGGGACAATGTGGGTACATATGAGATGGTTTCTTAACTGTTACAATAGCAAAATTACCTTCACTGTGGTGAAAGTTTCAACACTCTGATCTAAAAAATCAAATAAAGCAGAGACAAAAATGCCAGCTTGTTAATTTTATAAGGAAATGGCTCTCTTTTTCTTTAATAAAAATTGATGCATGCCTTTTGTTCTTTTACCTATAAATAAAAAATTTATAAGCCACAGTAAGACTTTTGATGACAATCATGGTTAGATTTCGGCAGTTCTTCAATATAATTTTCTAGCCTGCATACCCAGGACAAGACAGATATTCTCAAACAATATCTGGATGACTGCCACATCCAGAGGAAATATACTGTTATCTGTGATCTTGAGACATCACCCCATGAATTATTACTTATTTTATCAGAAGCTGTTCCCTCATCCTCGGATATCATATAAATAAAAACTTTAATAAGGCCAATGGAACAATCAGAGACTGCTCTTTCTGAAGATGGCAGCTCTCCTGTAACACCTCCACAACCTCCCTCACTTGCTATGCTCTCCTGGCACAAGAGTAATGTTCACACTGTGGTCAAGTGCCACACTCAGCTTTTGAAAAGTAAGAAGAAACCTCTTCCGGCAGTGAAGTAGAAATGCCAAGTGACATGGAACTAGAGAGAAAGATGATTTTGTTTAAAAAAAGTGATATTTCTGACACTTTTTACACTGTTGCCTGCTCTACTCTTTTAAGCAGCATTCACATTTGCCAAAACGCCCGACTTATATGCAGGAGGCAGCGGAGCAGAAAAACGAGGTAACCTAAAACCCTGTGGAGGTAATCCCTTCCTTGGCCCAAACTGATAACTCTGGAGCCATCTCAGTTTTTCACTGTGGGCTGATGAGACTTCTGTAACATGATAGAAAATGCTGCAAAGCATCACAGTCACTAATTTGGCGTAACAGGATTTAAACTGAGGGGCTGTGGGGAAACTTGACTCCTCAGAACAAAACTGCTGCAGAGACCTACTTCTCATCACGGTGAGTCCAGTGGCAGAGCTTAAGGAAGAAGTGGGAAGAAGTCTTAGGGAGAGAGAAAGAGAAATAGACGGGTGGAGTTACTGCCTTCCAACCCTGAGGGAATCTCAGCAGGAGTCAAAGGAGCCCCACTCCTCTTGCCTTGTGGCAGAAGGAGGAATCCTACTAGACAGGGGGAAATGTAAATGGGTCCCTATTAGGGGAGGTAAAAAGTTCCCCTCCCAACACTCACCGCCTTCCCAGGTGCCCTTACAGAATAGGTACAAGGCCCTGGGTGCAGAGGGTCAGGCAGATGATACTAAAGAAAAAAATCTGTCTGGAGGGTCTGCCAGTTGCACTTTGTCAGATGGATCACAGCCTCAGGTATTAAGAAGAAAAGAAGAGCATTTGTAGTGGGTGACTCCGTTCTGAGGGGAAATGAGGACCCTGTATGTCAACTGGACCCTTCCCACAGGAAAGTCTGCTGCTTCCCTGGGTCCCTGGTATGGAATGTTACCAGGATACTACCTGAACTAATCCAACCTCCTGATTATTACCCAGGATGCTAATTTGGAGAATACCTTAAAACAAATGGGTGCAGGTAGGAAGGATACACTTAAAGAAAGAATTCTTGAAGGCTCAGGAGCAGGTTGTCCCTATGGGGCAAAAGGTGAGCCAGTGGGGAGTTCAAACACAATGGAAATCAACTTCTCCTTCACCTTTTGTGTAGGCAGCTAGAGCTGCCACAGATCTGGTACATTCTCTTTGCACTAAAGTCCAAAGTGGGGAGTGAAAAGTAGAGGAGGATTTTTAATAATGTTTTTTGGGTTAGGATATCCCATAAACAAGGCCTGGAATACAGATGGGAATTTCCAGTCTGGGAGCAGTGAAAAGCCCTATGGATCCTGTACAGACCTGGTTGGCCCCCTTCCTGGTTTTAATACTGTGCTGCAAAGTTTTTGGGAGCTATTCTACACAGCAATAACAATAATAAAACCAGAATGCAAAATTCAGAAACTATGGAGTCTCCTGCATAAGAACAAGGACAAAGTTACCTTAGAAGACACTCTAGGTGTCAAACAGATCTATTTGATTTTTTTTTAAATTTAAATTTGGCTTGAAAAAGATGTAAACCAGACAACAAATATAAGTACAGTCATGTTTATCTTCTAAAGTGCCCCTCACTCATGGGACCTCAAATGGCTCAGGGAAAAAGATTCAGAGATAAACTAATTAACTAAGTTAATAAATAATTTTGTTCCAGCCGAGACTTCTGGAGAACTAGATTTTCCCTGTAAAACAGTGATCCTGGGAGTGGTACTAATTCTTGTTACTGAGCTGCTTTCAGCAAACAGAAATGAATCCTCCCTTGCAGCACTTGGAAGAACACTGGGCTTTTCCCTGGCCAGGCCACTGTTGCAGCTTCCAGTTTTTGGAAATCTTTGGAATAGAGTCAATTTTCTGAAATTCTCTAAAAAATACTTTCACTTTCATGATAAGAAATGGTCTGTATGAGCACAGTCTTAAAAACTGTCTGCCTTTGGGAAACACTCTTGCTACTGCGCAAATAAAATTGATGCATTAAGATATAAGGTCTAATTTGCTGTTATTTTGTGAGGGGCTTTGCTTTTGTGTGGCTCATCCTACATCTGTTTGCCTGGAATGAATGACTTATCAGACCTTTTAACTTTCAACCGCAAACAAAGATCCATTTGCTGTGTTCCCATGTGTTCCCATTTGCATTCAATTTGCAATTTCTGATGAAATTTTGGGAGGCCCCAGTCTGCAGAAATCAGGATCTGCGTCACTGCGCCATAACACTGAAGTGCCATCAGCCATGCTAAGGTTTATCAAGATCAAAATATCTTCTTTCTGCCCAATTCCCAAAACTACAGCCCCTCAGGAAAAAGTACAATGAAAAGAACTTGGAAATGGTGGGTGAGAGACTGGACATGACCCAGGAACTAGCACCCACAGCCCAGGAAGCCCAAACGTGTCCTGGGCTGCATCCAAAGCAGCATGGCCAGCAGGGTGAGGGAGGGAATCCTGCCCCTCTGTTCTGCTCTGGTGAGACCCCACCTGGAGCACTGCATCCAGGAACTCTGTGGTTCTCAACATAAGAAAGACATTGACCTGTTGGAGCGAGTCCAGAGGATGGGCACCAAGATTAACAGGATGGAGAACACCTCCTATGAGGAAAGGATTGTTCAGCCTGAAGAAGAGAAGGCTTCAGGGAGCTTCAGAAGGCTAAGGGAGGCCTTTCAGTACCTGAAGGGAACATCCAAGAAAGATGAAGAGACACTTTTTACAAGAACCTGTAGTGACAGGACAAGGGTGAAAAGTCTTAAAATGAGAGTAGGTTTAGATCACATACTAGGGAGAACCTCTTCTCCATGAGGCACCAGAACAGATTGCCCAGAGAAATTACGGGTGCCCCAGCTCTGGAATTGCTCAAGGTAAGCTGGATGGGGCTTTGAGCAACCTGGTGTAGTAGAAGGTGTCCCTGCCCATGGCTGGGGGCTGGAACTAAGTGACCTTTAATGACTTTTCCAACCAAAGTCATTCTATGATTCTGTGATTTGATTCTGTGTTTGTATGATGAGGTAACCAACAGAAATGGCTTCAACGAAAGATATAGATAGAGATTAAAAGGTGGATTAGATGTTATGTGCAAAATATTTGGGTTTTTTTTTCCTGTTTTGTTCAATAAAGGAGAGTGAATGGGTCTCAAAATGGAGGAAAAAGCAATTAATTTCTACTTAAAGCTGCTATATATTGCAGAAGAGGGAGGAAAAGGTTTTATATGGAAAAAAGAATGTGATCTAGCTAATAATACTCCATTACAAGACACACATCCTTTGAAGTCACTGATGTTGCATCCACTTGCCTTGTGACTCTGCTTGTAGAAATTCACTTTTACAGCTAAATCAAATATTTGGTAAATGTGTCCAGACTGTAAACATATTGTGTTGACAAAGATAACAGAAATTTACATCAAAGCAGCTCATTCATGAGCTGTGTGCAAAACCAGATAGTCTAAACCCAACTGTTTTCCAAATTTTTAGTGTCTGGACAATGTTTGCACCTTTCAAAAACTGGTCTTTGTTGTTTCAAAATTTTTAAGTATACCACAGTACATGGGATAAAACATTATAAGCACATTTTTCTCAGAGTTTTCTCATGGGTTGCCTTCAGCTGCTTCTATAAATGAACAGTGTTTCTCAAGTCTTGTTCCTATAGAGAATCCCCTTCTCTACACGTGTTTAGTGATGCATTCATGTCTTGGAAGAGAAATGTGTTATAACCACAATTGTGCACCACCCTGAAGTGTGCAGCCTGGGTAAACCAGCAGCAGGTTTCTTCTGCTTGCAGCTGCACAACCCAGTGAAATTTAGACTCCTTCCTTGAAGCCCAGCTCCTCCCAGTGTTTGCCAGAGACTGGACATCCTCAAATAGGACAAAAGAAAGTCAAGGGAAGGCAATCTACCTGCAGACAGGTGGGCATGTCTGACCTCTTTCAGAAAGCCTTCAAGGCACCTGTGTGGTCTCACTGTGCATTAGAAATTACCAATGAAGCAAAATACAGGTGAATAGCAGAGAATAGGTTATACTATGAAAAAGTTTGGACTTCCAAAGATTTATAAATATGCATCAGGTCCCTAAACATAAAGTCATGAGAACCCAAAATACAATAGCTTCTTTTTAAGACAGCTGTAAAGCAGAAGGCCACATTCAGAGGATGTAAACATCAGGCAGACCAGCTTAAGGTCGAAATTGTCACAGAGCCCCACAGAAATGCAGACACTCTCTGGGGAGAAGCAGGGATCCTAGACTGCCCCACAAAGCCCAGCCAAAGGGCTCCCTGAGGGCTGAATTGAAGATGGGGAGCAGCACAGCACCACAGGGGTTTTCACTGAAACCTCAACTGCACCCTATGCTTTTTATTTTCCTGTTACTCTTTTGCCGAGTCCATATGCTAACAACTGTCTAAGCCTCTGCTGGGTCACCAGGACATGAATCTCACCTTTTCTGCATGTTAAAAAGCCTGTCTATTGTCATGGGTCTGTGTTTTGTGGGACACAGTGGAGCTGCAGGCACTCCAAGTGGAGACTTGCCTCAGGAGACTGGCATCATGGTGAGCACAGGGAAGCCAAATACCATCTTCAGATGTTCCCCAGGTTGCCAAAGATGTGTTTTCCTCACACAGTGAACACACAGTACTTTATTCCTCTGCTGAGATATTCCCAAACATATTTTCATACCTAATGGTCCCCTTTTGACCTCAAGGTGTTCTAATCATGACTGACTTCTGTGGAAGTAAAAGATTGTAATACTTGCATTTACAACAATCCTAACCAGATCTTGGAGAACAAAACTGACAGTGTGTTTGCCTTGCCTGCATGCAAATTGTTGGGCAAACAGGGTTGTGTTGTCAGTAGCAAACCTCATCCCTTGTAATGCGTAAAAAAGATAATTCTTGCACCACTCAGTTATCCCTAGTGCCCTGGGAAAAGGCTGGAGCCTTGTTTGTAAGCAACCTTGCAAGACATCCGAGACACAGGTCTCAGTCAGTCCTCATCCTCAGTCCTGACGACATCTATGGATGGAAGGCATTGCTACAGGAGGCAGAGCTGTAGCCTGTGAGCCTTGATCTCCACCTTCAGACAATTTACAGACATTTACAGACCAATAACTCATGAGGGTGCAGAGACTCCCTTTAATAATAACAAACACCCTAGGAGTTGAGAAAAACAGAAAATATGTAATCACTAACAGCAGCTGCTTGTTACTTGTTGTGTGGTCAGGAGCTGTGGGCAGGTTATTTGGTGTGTGATCACGGAGGAGGTGGAAGGTGCTTATTCTTCCTGTGGGGCTGCTCCAAGGAGTTCCTTCAGAGTTTCTGACTCAGAAATCTTCATTCACTGCAAATCTTATTAAGTGAAGCACTGGTGCCTTTATTGTGGGAAGGGCTGGACATCATTCTGTGAGCTCTGACAGTAGTCCTGATGTTTTCATGTTTATCTCTTTCCAAGAGCAGCCTGCCTGTCCATGATGTGTGGTGCTACAGAACTTTTCACAGTATTACAAAGAGCACGCTTGCCACTGGCCAGCTGAGGAATCCACACAGCTGTAACAGATTAGAGAACTTCTTGAAGATTTCCTGTTTGGGTTTCAGTTTCTCCTTTCACCTCTCCCCTATGAGACCCTTGTTTATGCCCACACTTTGAGCAGCTATGCCCTGCTCCAGCCTTTCAGAGGAGAGCAAGCAGAATTACCACTGGCTGCAGTGGAGAGGGAAGGGCATGTAGCCCACTTCCAGCCTTTCTGTCTCTGCACTGCTGGGACAAGGCCAAGCAAGCAGCAAAGACTAGGAGATCACAGTTGGTAGTGTTGTTATCAGTGGGTGTTGGGAACAATATTCTGCTGATACCTTTGGTACGAGATTCTATTGGAGTAGAAATATGTTGCCCGTCTCTACAAGTGACAGGTGCCTTCAAGGAACAAAGGAAGGAACAGGTGACTGTGGACAGTGCTTTTAATGCTTTGTCTGAACTGGGAACCATTTTCCTTTAGAGTAACACTGCACGCACATGACTCTTGAAAAGAGTATGAGAGATAGCCTAAACAGTGCAATTCACTTAATAATTTTTCATGAAGATAGACACTACAGTTGATTTATAATTTACTGATCTGATTTTGAGCTCACCCATATCACCCCAGAACCCAGATCAGAGAAGCAAAAGAATTTGAACTCCCATCCTCTGGGCATAACTTTCTCTAGAGGCTCCAGTCCCTATGGAAACTGGATTGTTCCAGTTATTTTGTTGTATTTGACAGCTTTACAGCCATCATAAACAACATGAAATGACCTTACCTTGAAACACTCAGGACCTTGCCCTCTGGTGCCTCAGGTCAGACTGAAGATAGGATGGAATTCAGCACAGCTGAAGAAAACACTCATGTGAACATGCTCACAGCTTAAAAGCAGTCAGGATTAAGGACCATTTGTTTGTTGGGGAGTCTTTAAAACTGCATTTTCCAGCAAAAATTAAGTCCCTCCAGTCGAAACCCTTTGCTCAAAGCACGGTCCATTCAAGAAAGTTGCTTTGATAGTTTTTCTTATCTATGGTAAATAACTTTGTTTAGATCATCTCATATATATATATAGGTACTTAAGGGGAAAAAAATCTATCCACAATAGATTCACATAACAGTGAAGTAGAAAGCCAATCAACATCCAGCTTTCCTACATTTTTTCCCTTCAAGCAAAAGTAAACAGAATGTGGCATTTTGCCTTGTACAGTGCTGTTAAAGTTACAGAAAGATCTCTCTTCTTTGGACTGAAGACCTAAACATCCAATAAAAACAGTGTTCACTGGTCAGCATGGTGCTGCTTGTGTTGAATAAAAAGTGATAGTAGGCCATGCACTGCATACATATGGCATGTTAAAGGGCTGACTCAAGTCAGATATGCACAGAACCAAAGACTGTGGATTTCCACAATCTCTCTGAGCAATACAGCATTCTACAGTAACCCTTAAACTGTGACTTCACACAATCCCTGTAACCTGAGGCAGCCCAGATACTGAAGACCATGCCAAAAGGGAGGGACTAGAAAGGCAGTGAAGTCTTAAGTTTGATTTTAAGTTCTGTGGTGTAACCTAGAACCAGAAGTTTCAAATTATCAAGGTGCTGGATTTAATTAAATCTGCTGAAAGCTGCTAGACTTATATTCCATTTCAACATATCTTGAAAACACTGAAATTCTGCCACCAACTCCACTAGGAACAGAAAGTGTCACTATCAGAGCCTCTTTTTCTCTCTAATGCCACTAGGAACATTGGGAGGGGGTAATTTCTATAAAATCCATTGAAAAATTCATTAAAGGAGAAAAAGGGATTGTTTGGATATCTACGAGGATTTTCATTTGTCCTAACTGTAATGCAGGGGGAATCCAAAATGTCAACTTGCAATCCTTCAAATCTATCCTTAAAATCCCAGCTTCTGAGGCCGTACTTGCAATTCTCTTTATTAGGACAAGTCTGCATTATAAAATTCATTGCTGCATTCATTCATTGCTGATGGCATATCTCTTGACATTCCTGAACTTGCTTCATTTATGTCAGAGATGTTCCAAAAATACTGAACTAATATAAAATAAAAGATGTTCAAATGTTACTCACTTTCACATTATCTGTTTTATTATTTGCTCTAGTACCATTATTCCAACATAGTACACTTTATAATAAAAAAGTTTTAAGAATAGTTGAAATTTTTAGAATTTTGTCAACAACATTTGTCTATGGAAATATCTGGAGTTGTAACTGTGAAGCTTTTCCTTTCTTCCATCATATAGACTTTGCCACCTGTATCTCCGGTTTTGTAAAAATTTTCATAACATGCTTATCTTCAGGAAGGCAAGAAATGCATTTCTGACATAATCATAGCACAGCAACAGAGAGCAGGGGCACATCGATATAGCACCTTGTAAATGTAAAATAAATACATTCCCTGTGCTCAGAACATAGAAATGAAGCCAAAAGGAAAACAAATCTGCAGAAGTTACATTTTTTCTCCCAAAAAGTATTTTAGAAGGATGGGTTTGGCAGTACCTAAGTCCCCAAATAAAAGGGACAACCTGGATTTCTCTCACTTAATCCCAAATCCGCCTTCAGCCAACAGAAGGGAGAACCTGACCCTACCTGACACAGTGCCCTTGAACTCCACTGGGACTGTAGGTCTGAAGGATCACTTCCAGGGGAAGTTATATCCTTGCTGTCAAGCAAAAGTGCTCATACCAAAGGGCAATCAATCAGGCATAAAACACAGGGGAAAATGATGAAGGTGAAGTGACAGGTGAGGAAACCTTTGGGATCCAGACCACTGGTAAAAAGCCCAGAGGAAAAAGCTATGCATGGAGAAAGAGCACGGTTCTTGTGAGTGAGATCAGTGAACAAACTGTGTACCATCTGCAATGCAGAGATACAAATAACTCACAGAAAAAGATTCTGGTCTCAGGAATAAGCTTCTGAACAGATTCTGGAAGCACAGTTTTACCTCTTGTAAACTGGAATTTACAAGGCTGAAATAGTGATCTTCTGTTTAGTATGAAGGGAAATAACAGCTAGGGAGGGTGGCAGTGCCGGTGCTGTCTGTGGTCTGGCTGGCCACAGGAACATTGCTGGACAATGTTGAACAGACAGCCACATCTGCCCCCTCAGCAGGAGGAAAGCAATGCCATGTGGATCCCTACAGCACTTAGTTAGCAGTGGCAAAATGAAAAGCTTCAGGCTGGATCTCTGAAACATTACAGGAAAAGCACTGTGTTCTACAGTTCAGGACTAAATAAAAAATCACGCAGGCAAGGGAAGAAAATGTTCTGCTGAAGCAAATGTTAAAACACAGAAATACATTTCACCTGGCAGCTTGTTGCATTCCACTGAAGTAACTGAGTGGGCAAGTGACTTCACAGCACAAGCTGAAAGGGTGCCTACCTTGAAATCTGACTTGATGGCAATAGTAGAAGCTGGATGAGGTTGCAGATCCTTGCAGAGAGACTGTAGGCACACATTTATTCCTCACCCCTTCATCCGGGAGAGAAAAAGAAAAGCAAACATTCAGGAAACTGAGTGACAGATGAAAGAAATGGAAGATAAAGCCTTGAGGTAGCAGATCAACCTCTGAACAAGCATTGAACAGCTGCACATATGCTTTACACAGAGCCAAATCTACAGGGAAGAAGAAAATTAGGCAAAATGGCCTGTATTTTTTAGTGGAAGTATGTTGGACTGCAAATAGCATTTGAGGATAATGCTCAACAGATGGTAACTTAATGGGAAGGGAGACAGAAAGCAATTTATGGTATATAAACAGTTCTGTGAAATAGCAGGGCAAAAGAAAGTGATGAAGGGATTAGGGGTAACTAGCAAATGGTACAGAAAGGAAGCTGTGACCGGCTTCAGATAAATGAGAACCTGTATATGTTGGCTATGTTCTGGGCAAAAGATAAAGAGACATAGAATATCCACTGAAAATAAAAAGAAAGAGGCAAAAGGGACATAGAACATTAGCATAAGTGAAAAGTCAATGTACAGAAGACCAGTAAAACCTTAACTGAAGGAGTGTTTGTAGGAGTGCTCCTCTGTCCTGTATCTAAACTCCCGCAAAGGGAAGACTAGAAACCAGAAGAACTACATAGGATGCACATAGGAGTTAAAGAAAAGAAATAAAATCTTCTGTTACTTTCAAATAGCCAGTGCAGAGGAGGTAATAAGGATAGTACTTGTACTTTCTTCTGTAGCCCCCTTTCATCTGACCCTTGATACTACAATCTTTTAACTGTTGGGCACATGCAGAACATGAAGTCAACATTACTATGGTGCTTGGAGCATTAGGCCATACCTGACTCTTGACAGGATCATCAGACCAGGACGTCCATTAACCTTACCTGTAGATCCCGTGTCTACAGGAAAGGGAGAAAGGGAGAAAGACCTCAAAACTTACCTTCCCAGCAAGGTGCTCTTAGCACATGGAGATAAGCTGGGCTTAGGCAGGGACTCCTGCTATTAGGACTTCTCCATCTGTATGAATGTTTGAATTCATATTTACCTGGACCAGGGAGAGCAACCATTTGCTAAGGCATTAAGTTAGGAGTGAGCATTAGCAAGTGACCATTTGAATATTGAAAACTCCAGAAATACTTCTGGGGTAGCCTAGCTGAAGAATTGAGCTCTAGTAAGTGAAAGTGAAAGTTGGGGTTTTGAGATGAAGTGAGCAGCACTGTAATGTTAATGCCAGAAGACTGCAAAGGAAACCTAAGTACCACCAAACTAGAGTGACAGTGTCCAGTCATGACCATCTCTGTTCCCAAAATCCATAACTGAGCTTTATATACAATGCAAGAGAAGAATGTGTTGGGACACAAAGCTGGGAGGAGTCACAGCACCAGAGTGCTGTGCTGTCCTTCAGAAGGACCTCAGCAGATTGGAGAGATGGGCAGAGATGAACCATCTGAAATTCATCAAAGGCAAATGCATGGCCCTTCCCCTGGGGAGGAAAAACCCCAGGAACCAGTATAGGGTTGGAGCTGACCTGCTGTAAAAACTCCAATGAGAAGGGCCTGGGGGTCCTGGTGGATAACAAGCTGTCCATGAACCAGCAGTGTCCTTGGGGTGAAAAAGGACAATGGTATCCTGTGGAGCACCAGGAAAAACATTGCCAGCAGGTGAAAAGAGGTGATCTTACCCCTCTACTTAGTCCTAGGGAGGCTGCATGTGGAGTGCTGTGTCCAGTTCTGGGCTCCTCAGGACCAGAGAGACATGGATCTTCTGGGGCAGGTCCAGCAGAGGGCTACAAAGATGAATAGCAGACTGGAGCATCTTTCTTGTGAGGCCAAGTGAGCTCTGCCTGCTCAGTCTTGAGAAGAGATGACTGAGGACAGGAGGCAACAAGAAGAAACCGAGGCACAGGAAATTCCACCTGAATATGGGGAAGAGCTTCTTTACTGTGCAGGTGACTGAGCACTGGAACAAATTGCCCAGAAAGGTTGTAGAGCCTCCCTCACTGAAGGTGTCCAAGAACTGACTGGACACAATTCTGTGCTGTGTGCTCTAGGATGACACTGCTTGCACAGGGAGGTTGGAGCCATGTGGTCCTTCTGACCTGACCCGTCCTGTGATCCTGGGAATTATGTAGCACCTACAGAACGCAGCCTGTGCAGACAACAGACAGTGCAGCTGATAGACTATACCAAGGGAAGTACAGTTTTTTAATATTGCATCTTGGTGTGTATCTTGCCCAGGCTGAGACAGCAGCATCTTGAATCCAGAGCTTGCATCTCTGATTCTTCCCTGAAGTATTGTTTGTTTCAGGCCACAGAGGAAGGAGAACAAGAAATTCACTTTTTAATTCAGAGTCTAGAGATTAAGATTGTTAGTTATGATGTGGCAGCATGCCTCACCTTCCTTTCTGCAAGACAGCCTTTCAAAAGTCTGGAAAAGAATGGATACTATAAAAAAGTAAATGGTTAAACCATAAAATTCTTGTGGAAAAGAGGCCAGTTTTATTTAACATTTAAAAATGGAAATAAATATCTGAGAGGCTATATGCTGGCAAAGTAAAACATTACAATTAAAATGACTTTAAAGCAGCAAGAATCATGAAGTTGTAGTCAAGCTGAAAGCACAAAAAATGGAAAAAATGCATTTCATAAAATTAATTCCTTATGTCTGTAGTTAAGAATATCTTCATGCATCTGTTGTATTCTGTTCAGCAGATATTTAGCTGAATGTAGAAGGAAACTAGTAAGTCCCAGCATGTGTTAATGTGCAACTCATATATTTTAATGGGTCTGTATTCACTTCATTGCATCTACAAAACTCCTGCTAATAGCAAGTAATATTATGTTAATGAGGTAGTGCAAACATTAAAGGCCACACAGGCCTGTAACAAAAAAGCCTTGAGAATGACACAATCAAGATTAATGGTGTCCTATGGATTCTCTTAAAATCTAGAACTAGCTTGTCCCTTTTAAGCACTAAACGCTATTACTACAGCAGTTTGAGTTAGAGTGACAGTCTAAAAATAACCAAAAAGTGATTTGTATTAAAAAATATAATTCTCAATACTGACTCATAACTATTCACGTGGATACTGAAAATTTTCACTAAGATTTTTTTTCTCCTTTGACTCTGCAGTTGGCAGCCAAACACGTTAAGGTGATCCCACTTTGTCACAGAATCACAGAATCAGAGAATACACTGAGTGGGAAGGGACCCTCAAGGGTCATCAAGCCCAACTCCTGGCCCTGCACAGAACATCCCAAACTCTCAACACCATGTGCCTGAGAGCATTGTCCAAACACTTTTTCAATTCTGTCAAGCTGGGTCCTGTGACCAGTTCCCTGGGGAGCCTGTTCCAGTGCCCAACCACCTGCTGGGGGAAGAATCTTCTAATATCCAACCTAAACCTCCCCTGACACAGCTTCAGGCCATTCCCTGGGGTCCTGTCACTGGGCACAAGAGAGAAGAGAGCAGTGCCTGCCCCTCCTCCTCATGAGCACCTTCAGTAGAATTGTTGTGAGCCATGGATGCACAGTTACCATTAATAAGCAAACTGAGGAAGGGACATCTCTCTGGGTGAGGGGCCTCCATTATCTTTGCTTTTTGTGCCATGCAGACCTGAGGACTCAGAGACTGATGTCTAATAACCCCATTACACATTTCTCTTATAGGTAATTTTCCTATTTTTCTTCAATCACTGTGTTATGTTTTGCTGCATTTTGTTTTACTCAATATCAGATAATGTTTTAGGCTTTTAGACCTAAAATTCTTTGCATAGAAAGAAGGGATCATGGTTGCTTTTCACGGTCTTCTTGAACAAATAATTAATTGGTCTACTTTACCTTTTGGAATAGCAGAGTGCTTGAGAAAAAAATGACTGTGACACAAAAATTGAATAATGAAGTATTCATATTAATCTTCTTTTATGTTTTGCAGAGGCAAATAAATCAATATCTTATAGACTTGCATAACAATCAGCAAATAAAATTGGCAGATAGTGAATGCAGAAAGACTCCCCATTCATGCCATAAGTGGTTTATGATAGTAATATATTATTGATGCTCTGTCTGCCCATAAGATTCAGATACTCTAAAAAACAGCTGAGCCCAAATATCCTGTAAGTAATTTTCCTACTGTACACAGTGTCCTTGTCAGGCTTTCTGAAATACTGGCTGACCAGTAAAAAGGTAGAATGAAGGTATGTGTAGAGTGTAAATCAATCACATTCCTCCCCAACTGCATGGAAGAGTTAAAATTTTAAATTTCTTAGCTATGCCACTAGATCAGTCCTTTCCTATCACTCTCTTCAGCTGCTTCTTCTTCTTCTGTTTTCCAGAATTTGTCCTATTGCTTTGTCCCCATATGATGGTTTTACTGCAAAAAACCTCCACACATCTAGTATTCTCTCTGCTTCTTCCCTTCCTCATCAGAGCCATTTCTAATTTGTTGCTTTGGGCTGCTGACAATTACCACTTTAGAAATGATGTCCTGATGTACATATTTCAATGCAGAGCAGATTGCTGAAGCACTGGTGTGAGACTGCTGCACTGAATTCCCTCATGCTCAAGCACACTCGCTGCCCTGTGTGCTACATGCAGACTTGCTGAGCAAGGAGGGCACAGGGGTGTGGAGGAGAGGGATGGGAGCACTGGCAGCAGGTGGGAAGAGGGGCCTCTCTCTGCCCCTGTTCCTGTGCCTGCCCCACAGGGTGCAACTGCTGCCCCAGCCTTGCTGATTCAGCTGCACTGCAGCAGCAGCCCTCAGATGTCTCAGATGGCCACACAGAAATCAGCAGTAAGGAACAGGAAATACTTCAGGAAATTACTTCCCTTCTCAGCATCCAAAGCATCACAGGTGAAACTTTCTGAAGAGGATACCTGAGATCTCAGATACAAGCTCTAGTCTTTGGCCTGTTCCTGCATTAAAATGCTTTCACCACTTTAAATTGTAACTTTAAGACACATGAGTAGCAAAAGAGTTGTATTGTACTTTTAGTATGCAAAGTCTTTAATTTGAAGCTATGTAACCAGAAATAAACAGGTTATACAAGTTATAAATTGTAGATTACATATATTTCAGTAGGCTTCAGAAAGATGGTTGTGTTGTATTATACTAAAGAAATTTCTGATAGTGTTATTCTTAATCAATGAAAAATAACTACTTTGAATCCAATCTGATACAATGCAAAAATTCAATAAGAAATTATGGACTATTAGAAGAGCCAAGGCTCACAACCACTAAAATATCAAACATAAGCTCAGCTTATGCTGGATACTTTAAGGAGGGTGAATGTGCACCTTATTATGGGATTAAAGTATGAACATAGTAGTGGTGAGGAACAATACTGTTAGAAAGACATTATAGATGACTGCATAAGTGTTAGCAGCAAATAGAAAGAAACCTACAAAAAAAACCTTTAACAAGCAACCAAGCAATTCTGGTTTGAGTTAGGCATGATTTAACACAGCTTAAATATACTTAAAACTAACAAATAGGCATTCCCCATTAAAGGGTGATGAATCTAATAACCTTCTCAAGGTGACAAAACCTCCTCCATAGTATTCAACAAGTGCCTGACTGAGTTAAGTGGACAGCTGGTCCTGCACTAATCAAGGAGAACATAACTGTTTTCCAGTGTTTCCTTGTGATCTTGAAAGCTTTTAATGTTCAATAGGATCTTGAGATACATACCTGAAACCTCAGGCTGAAACTCCCTAGTAACACAACTTCCAAAAAAATCAGAAATAAACTATTTATCAAGAGGTAAGTTTAAATTTTTGCTGTGCTTACATTTATTTTTCACATGCTTTTGAGTTTTTAAAATTCTTCTTTTAAAAAAAAAGTCAGTCTTTAAATAAATCTGTCATGACTGAACTCAGAAATCAAAAATTGAATAAATAAATTTGTAAATTTCTTTTGTTGTTCTTTGGCAATATTTTGAAGAAAAATATGTGAAAGGATTGTCTAAAGACTTTTCCCATAATCAGCATGAAAGGAAATTAAAAAGTTATGAGACAAATGCACAAACTATAAAACTGTAAACATTTTATTGCTTGTAGCATTGAACATAAAATGATATGGTTCACCCTGTGAGAAGTAAGAAGTAAATTCTCTGTAAGTAAGAATTAAAGGCATTCTGTCGATGAATTCAGAGAAGTATTTTACGTTTAACTGGTGCATTTTTAAGCAAATTGGCTCATAGCACACAACAATATTTGATAGCAAAAGCTGTATTGCTCTTGGCAGAAAATTAATTCAAAAAATGTACCACAGGTACCTAATTGACTCCAGATGCTAATTTAGTCCCTCTAAAATAAAGCCCCTAAAACATGTTTTAAGTGGATGTATGCAGAAACCAAAATTTTCATATTACAGAATCACTCCTACTATCCTGGACTAATAATTAATGTAGCAATAGCAAAAGTAGGAGCCATTTGTTTTGGTAACTTAAAAGAAAATATTTTCCTTCACTATCTGAAAATCAAATTATTTCTGAGGTAGGGGTTTTTTTGGTGGGTTTTTTTTGGGTTTTGGGGTTTTTTGTGTGTGTGTGTGTTTGGTGGGGTTTTTTTTGTTTGTGGGTTTTGTTGGTTTTTTGTTTGTTTGTGTGTTGGTTTGGTTTGGGATTTTTTGGTTTTGTTTTTTTTTATTATTATTATTTGTCAGTTGCTATCGTGCCCACACTGATGTCACACTTCTCTCTTCCCAGAGTGACAGGTCTCAGTTATTCACTGACGAGCTGTGTGCTGGTGAAGCCTGGCAGCCAGGGGATGGAGGGAACACCTGGGGCACCAGGACATGCAGCCTGCAGATTGCTCTCTGCTGCTGGGGCTGGCTGCTCTCAGGCAGTCATTTTCCATGACCTTGGGAACTTGCTTTTCAAGGGGTATGGAAAGTCTGTCATGGAGAAATGGGATGAATTTGGTACAGAAGCAGTGCAATGATTCTTGCTATCCTTATGTTAGTTCCCTAAGGAATTGCTCTCCTTGACTTTTAAGGGGAGAAATAGGGGATGAGTGTGCCTAGGTGAGAGGTTCCTATGCTCTCACAGAATATGAGCAAAAAAGGATCCCTTCTTAAGAGCAAATAAATGTGTGCTTCCTGAGAAAGAGATAGGGAGGGGGATAAATGATCCTGTGAAACACAGAACGAGACAATTAGGATTATGAAGATGTGGTAGGTAGCTCACAACTGGACCACTGCAACAGATAAACAGAAGCTCTTTGGGAAAGACAGGCTGTGAAGATGAGGCCTGGGGGATTGCTACAGATTGTACAAGTAATAAGGGAAGAAGGTGGAAAAATCTTTAATAACTTGAAGGATGCCCTCAGTTGAAAGCTCTGGTTGTCATGTGGGACTCTAATCACTCCAACATCTGCTAGGAGAACAACAAAGCAGGGCATAAATGATGATTATTTTGTGTAGCTGTGAGACAGACTGACAGAGAAGGATGTTCTGCAGGTTCTGTTATTCATAAACAATGAAAAACTCATTCTGCAACCAATGACAGCCATTGGGAGCTCTGACTGCAGTGTCCATAAGATGAATTTAAGCACGTAGAGAAGTAAAGACAAGCAGCAAAGACACCAGGTTTCAGGGGGACAGTCTTGGCTACTTCAGGACCTTGGTAGGCAAGATCCCTTAAGAGGCTGTCTCAAAGGGCAAAGCAAGAGGTAGATTGTCAAAGACAATCTCCTTGAGGTATAACAGTCTGATTAAATGGATAAGCAGACAGGCAGTTTTTGCAGGAGGCCAACACGGCTCAACAGATTACTCTTGAGCCCAAAAGCAGAAAGCAAGCTTATGGAAATGGAATAGACAACCAAGAATGAACATGAAAAAATTGTCTGGGCATGGATGGGAGGAATAAAGAACACAGAAAAGGCTCAGGTGCTAGTGTCTCCTTTGCCCTCTTCTTTACTGTCATGGTATGTTCTTCCTGGAGAAAGTACTATTAGCCACTTCAGGGAGCAATCAAATTGGTGACCACTCTGTTCAGCTGGATACACACAAGTCCATGGGATCAAATGCTGAGGCATCTCAGAGATGACACAGCAAAGCTGTGGTCTGTTAGGCTTAGAAAAGGTTTGATGACTTAGTAGGTTTCCAGTAACCAGGAAAACAAAGCAAGCACCATTCCCATCTTTGAAAAATGCAAGGAAAATCTAGGAAAATACAGGCTGGTCAACCTCGCTTCGATCCCTAGAAAGACTATGGATGATGTTTGTGTGTCCTGAGACATAAAATTAAAAGCAAAATGATGAACCAGAGGTCAAATCATGACTGAACAACCTGATCGATTTCTGTCATGGCTGATTCACTGCAAGAGAGGACAGGAATGGGTTTTGTGGTACCTCAAAAATGGCTGGGTTTTCAGCACAAGCACTCCTGCTGATAGTCAATGTGAGGTATGATGGCCTAATTGGGTAGTTTATAAGGTTTGTGGAAGACATGGCTGGACTGCTGGACTCAGAGAGCTGTGGCCGATGGCAGTCAGTTACAAGTGCCTGTCTTCATGTATCAGTATCTTCAGGAGCAATCCTCTTGAATGTCTTCATCATCTCCCCTGCACATTCTCCAGGTTTACAGATGTCACAGAACTGGGATGGATGAGAAAATTGTTGTTATTGATGTACTTGAAGAGAAAGGCTGTCATTTACAGTGAGCTTGACAGGAACATCCTGAACTTCATCAAAGATGAATACAAAGTCCTGCACTGTTAACAAACAGCCTTAGATGCCTAGGGATGGTGCTGCAAGTCCTGATGGACAACAAATTTGACATGTTCTAGTGTACCCCTTTGGCATTAATGGCTACTTGCACATGTGCTTCTCAATCAGACTAGTTCTGTTTTCTTGCTGATTGTCATATCATTTTGAAAGCGTGGGGTATTTTGAGTGTGGAGGGCAGGAAAGTTGTTCTTGCCTTTTTTATTAAATATATATTGGATTTTTATTGTGTGAGGTAGGAAATTTTTTGTACATGTAGAACTAATGTGGACCATAAAATTGTTTCATCCCCACATCTTTAAAATAAAGGCAATGTGTTATGTATCTCCAGCAAACCATGTGATCATTATGACAAAAAGTCTCCCTAATGAACCTGACCCATGTTGTAAATAACTGGAGTTTCTAAGCCTTTTTTTCCCTAAAATCAGATTTTTTTTTTAACTTCATGAAAAACTTAGAAATAATTATTTTCCTGTGTAGATAGAAAAATCAATGTTACTGCCTCTCGCTGATATTTTAAAATCAAAAATCTTCCTCTTTTTATAAGAAAATGGCATAGTAAATCAGTACTGTCCTGAAGCTGGATATATTCTTGTTTATTGAGAGCTTTTCTGAATTGGCTACTCCGTATCTGAAAAGCTGTAACACATGGAATTCAGCTTCCAACTTTGGCCTTGAGAAATGTTTGTCTTGGTTTTAAATTTGTGCAATCTCTACTTCTATTGAATTTGTATGAAGAAATTTCTGAGGTTGTAGAGGTTTTTTTGTAAACCTTTTAAATATTCTATTTCAGCTGTCTGGGAAACATTCTTGATTTTTGAGTCCAGGCAGCATATTTCGTACTTGAGAAATCATTCTTTGATACAATCAAAAGGTAGAAGAATTGTAGCTTCCTTCACATTACTGAAAGCTCTTATGATTTAAATGAATTACTGGTTACTTTTTCTACAGTCACAGAAAGTGGCCTTGAGAAACAGTCACATGTTCTTTCTTGCCTGTGTTTCATTTTCTTAATGTTTGGCAAAGGATATTATCTTTGTGTAGTGTGGGTTTAAAGCGTGCTTTTGTAACTGTAGTGTTATAACCTTTTACCCTCTATGGTGAATATTTATTTAAAAAACACACCTCAGCAGGAACTTCTGGCAGCTGATCATTATTAAATAGATGTAGTCCCAGGAGAACATTGGGAGCAGGGCTTATGGTTAACCACCATCCTGTTGGACGCAATGATGCTGCTGCCTTTGTATATTGCCATGTATATCCCTTATATGCCTGGTGATTTTTCACAAATTCTAAAAGGTCTTTATGGACCATAAATCCATTAATGAGATATTCAGGCTTCAAGTGTGATTCCACAGTCAGTTTGGGGACATACATGCAATTGATGGGGTGAAGGGAATAATTGATGGGATTCTGCATCTTGTTTTCAGATGCTGAGATAGGATATTTGCAAGAAGCTCCTTGGCCACATGACAAGATGACAGTAATTTTCAATATCCTGCTAACAGCTCTCTTCCATCTGATGCCAACAGATGCCCTGGGTAGCTTTCTAATAACTGAAGATTCATCTTAGAAAGAGTTCTTGCTGAAAAAAGCCCAAGCATGTAAAGCTTGTCAGGAAAGAAGGCGGAGGAAGCAGAGAGAAATTGAGCACCAGAGGCCAAAGTTGAATAGCAGCTGTTGGATGGAGGAAGCTCAGTAATGGATCCCTGCACCAGGAGAGATTGCTCTGATTTCAAGAGTGTCAATGGAGATGAAGTGTGCTGGCAGCATCGCTGGAAGCACTCACTGTAGAACAGAGGAATTTCTTCACCGAAAGCGTGTCAAACATTGGAACAGACTGCCCAGGGTGGTGGTGGAGTCACCCTCCTTGGAGGTGTTCAACAAAAGGCTGGATGTGGCACTCAGTGCCACAGTCTAGTTGACAAGGTGGTGTTTGGTCAAAGGTTGGACTCGATGATCTCAGAGGTCTTTTTCATCCTGATTGATTTTGTAACTCGGTGATTCTGTGAAAGGCTTTACATTGCTCACTGCACAAGGAAAACTCAGAGAAAGCTTACAGCCCTACATGGAAATACATCCTTTTTTCACAACATGTAGACACCTCTTCTTGTCTAGAGGTAGAACGTTTCTTCTCTTTGTGGCATTGAAAATTTACAGTGATTTACTCATTATCTCTGTGAGTAAGATGCTTTTTATGTTTAGAGAGTGTTTTCCTTTCTATTAAATCTGAATTTTGTTGTCAGAAAGATTACTTTTAATAGTAATTAAATACTAAACTCAGTGGAATTAAGACCTTGAAGACATTCCAGCTGATATTTTATTAATTTTATATTACAAGCAAAGAGGAGAAACCAGAATAGTTTGAGAAATCATTCCTCTTGCTTGATCAATAGCCTATGTATAAAACTTTCCAACAGACAGAAAATTCATGAAGTATAATTCTTCAACACTGTTAATATCCCAAATTAAACTCCACCTATGTGCAGATGGATCATCCTCTGGAGCACTATTTATCACAATAAAACTTAAATATAGGCTTGGCTTACAACAGGCCCATAAATTGAACTGTCTATTAGATACTTTATGTCCCATTGGTTATGAACCTGTTCACAATCTTGCCTGTAATTACTAAAATGTACTACTTGAAATTTTTGCTGAATTTATGTGTTGAAAATATTAAGTGCTTGATGCACAAGTAACTTGGAGAAGAATTTAACTGCATCTTAACTTGAGAGAACCTGTAATAAATAGTTTCTATCTATTTCAAACAAAAATCAGAATGTCTTCTGCTCCCTAACATCTGATAAAAATACCTGTGGTTCTCTATTATGAATGACTGGAATTTCCACCAGTCATTTCGGCCAGTCTTGTGTATTTTGTGTTCTATCTCATGTCTCCATTAGACAATTTCTCTGAAAATAACATAAGGGTAGCAGGCTTTTAAAAGCCTTGAGCTGAAATGAAATGTTCTGGCTGATATATTTGTACTGTCATTTTAGTTTGGGTTTGAGCTCACCCTCTCAAGTAATCCTCCTTCAGATTTTAACCATGCAGCCACTCAACTGGAATTCTGTATGGGGAGAAGAAAATGCATGATGGGTGCTGGCTGCAACCTCACTCCTGTCCATACAGGCATGGGAAGCAAGCAGCTGAAGGCATGGTGAATAGGAATCCACACCCACACATCTAAAAAAATCCATATGAAAATAAACCCATTGAGACCTCTTCTTGTCAGTGTGCCTTATCAGGTAACAGTGATCCCATGCCCCTCATTGTAATGGTCTTTTTCCCAGTACCTGCTAGATTGCCTGTTGTTATGTGGAATATTATAATGACAAATGTCAGCCCACGAGTGTCCAGGAACATTGCATTGATATGAACATTTATTGTGATGTTACTACTTTACAGATTAAAATAGTACAAAACTTAAATTTGTGAGGAAGGTGACTATGAGGACTAACCCATAGACTGTAATTTTTTTAATTGAACCATGTGGATCATGGCTTTTTGGCTTTCCAAAGAATCTTTGGGGAGTACAGCCTAAACTGTAAAGCAAGTTAGATGCCACAAGATGCATAGCCCCAAGCTCCTTTGTTTTTTGAGTGAATTTCACAGCGTTCCTATCCAGCCATCTAAATATCTATATGTCAGAAATCCATTGTGAGTCTGTCTGCGAGTCTCTGAAATTCTATGACATCTGGAAATTTGATTGCAGCGTGATCTAGTGGATGAAACTCAGAGCCAGGAGTTTCTGACTCAATAGATTTTGCTGCAAACATATTGCCTATCATTAGGCAAGCTATTTAAATGCCATGCCCTGTTTTGTCATGCTGCACTAATGGGAGCAATAAATACCATGGAACTCTGCTAATTAGAGCACCACACACTCCTGCTGCTGGTCAGGCTGGTGAAAAATTGCTGTACTATAGCTAGAAGCAAATACATATTCTTCAACTATGCTACAGATATTTCCAATCAACATTAGTTTTTCCATGTAAGATGAAAGAAAACAAGCCATTGTTTTCAAGTTCTTGTAATAAATATATTTCTTAGGATAATCAGTGCAGATAACATGTTGAGAGAAGTCAATTACTTGTGTTATTAAATAGCCAGAATAGTAAGGGTTCTCTAGGCTTGTATTTCTGGATGTTTTGAAATTTAGCATGTGAATACATTCTGCAAAAGCCAATTGCATATAATTTTTCATCCAGCATCAATTTTTATGCAAATACCACAATTAGTAGTAGGTTCAGTGAACATGAATGCTTCTAATTGATTCCATGTTGTCATGTGACTTAAAATGAAAACTTCTGCTTAGTACTAAAGCATTTTTCAAATTATAGCACAGACTGTTTAGCTGTTTTGGCAGCTTTAATATGGTTTACAAACAGGAATTCCTGGAAATAGGAATTATAAAGGTGTCATATGCTAGATATTTGCAACCTAGCTGTAACTGTTAGGAAAGGCTCTGGTTAGGAGATGTATCTCATCCTAGGCATTACATTTTCAGCTTTTTTTCTCTAGCAAGGTAAATGTCCTACAGATCTAAGACTATTGCTGCTGCTACTCACTGTAATGAGCTCACCTTTACCCTTTGTTATTTCATCCTCACATCAGGTGTTTTGCCTTTTTGAACTTAGTTTATTAGATTTGTAAGGCAGGGACCATCTCTTGCATTTTGCATTCTCCAAGTCCAGTGAAGGCTGATATATATATATATATATTTTATATATTTTATATATTTTATATATTTTATATATATTATATTCATAAGTCACATTCACCACTCAAACACCATTTATATGTTGTTTCTTACCATTCATATATCATAAATTTCCATATTGGTTAAGTATGACATCAATCAGAGCATACTAATATAGATTAAATCACAGTTAAGAAGAGGGTTGTTACATCTTAATGTTATATTTTCCTGTTTGAATACAAAACCTCTTATGATTTTTGTGTGCAAGGAGGGACAAAAACATCTCTGTTTTGCAACCAGGACCCCCAGCACGTAGTGACAGCAAGGGACAAAGGCAGACTGCTCTGAACCATTGCTCCTGCTGGAAGGTTGCAGAGTGATACTCGGTGGTATGTGTGGGATGCAGAGCCCAGGAACAGCTGTCAGGAGCTGCACCATCCCTCAGCTTTCTCAAGGATGTTGTCAGGGGACCTCCAGATGATGAAGTTTATTTCCACAGATCTTTTTCAGAGTGGAGGGAAGGGAGATGTTAGGCCTTAAGTCTCATATGTCACTTATGATTCCTAGATTTTAAAAAATAAGACAAAAATTACATTTCTTTCCAAAGCAACGATCAAGGTCATTTCTAGAGTGTCAAGAGTGCTATTATCATGTAGAATCTCTTTTCCAATCATCCCAAAGCGTGGGTATTCTCATTGCAATCCCCTGTGGTCACACAATGAAAACATTACAGAAGTTGGCAACAGGCTGTCAGCACACTGAGAGAGGGACAGGGGCTTCCAGCCGTCTCAGAAGGCCATTTAAGCTGTCCATTTAAGCCTGTTTGTGTCTCCTTAAGTGGCACTGCAAGACCTTCAGCTGCACCAGTGCCTCTGCATGGATATGGGATCACTGTCCCCTGCTCCATCACTCTGGCACCTCCCATCACACCACCACCATGGAGAGATGGTGTTCTGCTCACTGTAGCTCTTACAAAGAGCTCAGCTAGAAAGAAGGTTGCAGGTTGAGGCTGATTTAAAGCTGATGCCAAGATGCCTTAGTTAAATATGTTCCATGGATTCTGCTGGAAGCCCCATCCTCACCACAGCCTGATATCCAACATCTCTTAAGGTACTCCCACCCCACTGAAGAACACAAACATGCCACAAAGGTAAGGCACTCTGAAATCAGCATTCCTGTAGAATTCTGTGTCCAAATTTGTGAATTAAGTCATCTATAGTCCTGTTGAATTCCTGGCTTTGAGCCTCTGCATGCAAAACAATCTAAATTTGAACAAATCCAATTAATTATTCAAGATAGTGTAGTATTATTATGCTAATAATTTAACGTACATATTTTTATGACTTTGTGCTGATATAATTTCTCATATGCATCACTTTAGATAACTTTTTAATTAATTGTAACATGGCTAATAGTCACTGTAAGAATAAGGAAATGCAACTATTGAAAAAGTAGAGGAAATTACTATGTGGGTTATATTTTGCAGCAATTTAACTTTCATACACTAGTGTATTATCTATGTAAAATATAAACATTCCTTAGTTTACACTAAGTTTTTAAATCGACATTTGAATACAGAGGACTGAAATTATCTGCCATTAAAAGACATATGCATACCTAAAAACATAATTTACAGAGGCTATATACTGTACCAAATTTCAGGTGGTGAAATTTTCAAAAACTCCTACCTCTGGCCAAGTTAGATTGTGATTGCAGTAAAACCTGAGTTAAATTCACAATAATACCACACAGCAATTGCATGCAGTAGATCCTAAATGTGCTCTACAAAATACCAGCATATATTTTGTTCTTTTAGAGCTAGTAAGGAGATTTTTATGTTCTTCAGGCTGTAGAATGCATCACTAACAAAACAATATATACAGACATTTGGCCACTCGCTGTTTTCACTGATACAATAAAACAAACAGGTATGAATCAAAAAAAAAAAAAAAAAAATTAGTGCTTCCAGGGAAAGATATCCACTGTCTACTTGGTGAGGTCAGAGAAATGGTTTCTGGCACAGGTTTGACCCAAACCACCAGTGGTTCCCAACAGCCCCAAGCACAGCTTGGGAAATAAAACCAGCCAACCCCAGTAGGAGATTTGGCTGTGACCACCCATTTTTAGATGATTCTACAGTACGTGCATAGCCCTTCCCAGGTGTTCTCCACTCAAGCAATGCCATGATTGCATACTAACGTGGATGGAGCCATATGGTTCATGGTGAAACACAGGGGAAAATGATCTCATAAACAGAAATTTCAGAAAAAAACCCCTATTCTGTTAACTTTGATTTTATTGTAAGCACCTATGATATTTTATCTAAAACATTAATTTCTGGAAATTAGTGATTTCATTACTACCTTCCATTTAAGAAGCATCTTCTTGATGTGCTTGAAAAGCACAGTTCTTTTTTAGCTTTATTTTCTCTTTTATTTTAATTTTTAATCTTAATTTTTTATTATATTAGAAGGGAGGGGCTGAAGAGAGCAGCTTCATACTGCAAACTGAAGTAATTCTAGCATCACTTATTCTGGGAGTGAGTGCCACGCTATGATGAATAATATCACTTCACATTGCAAGCACTGCACTTTAACCCATGGAAGAGTTTTCCTGTCATAGGGATAAATTTGTGCTTTAGATCCATATTTTACCAGGTCTCTCCAGCCTAAAACCACTGTAACTCCTCAGAAAATCTTGTATTAGATGACAGACAGAGAGAAAGGGGTTGAAATGAAAACCAAAGACCTGTCCAGCCTTTGAAAGATCTTCTATCACTTTAAAAGCAAAATCCAAATTTGTCATTTCTTCTGGGCTCTTAAAAAGAAACCTCACTTGAATTCAGTTTTTTACCTTAAGGGAATGGTGATTTTTCAGCAAAAACTGCTAATGAGATTTTATGTTCTGACTGATAAACAACAGCATACACCAGTGGCCAGTGTATGAGCTTTTGAGCTTTTACACCCACTGCCAGGAAATTATTTTCAGAACCCTCTCCTGAAGTACTGTAGAATAAAAGCTCAAAGGAGAAAAGTGAACTATCAGTAAGAGCAAGATGCTTCTTATGGAGACATATGAACAAGCTTTAAACTGACATATTTCAAATGTTGATGCTTTATGATATGAGAATTGTGTGAAAAATTAGATTACTGTTTTAATAATATCTTTTATTGACTTTTCCTGAAATTATAATAGCAATAAAGATGGATGTTGGAAAGAATCAATTTTAGCCCTGTGTTTTATGCTGACCCTTCCTGACATCTCAGCTTCTGCAACATTGGAAACTGACATTATTACTTGTTCAGTGCTATCAAACTGGAAATTTCACCTTATTAAAATGCAGTTGCTATGGAAACACCATAGTTCTGTGATTTTTGCTTGCAGGCAGTATAGAAAAAAAATCTTAGTATCAATATACAAGTCAATGCGTGTCATTTTAAAATACCTGCTTGGTTCTCTGATGCTTTTATATACCAATAGGAAATGTAAGATGTAGCACTTTATCTTAATGTGCTGGAAGAGTGAAAGACACTTTTCAACAACAGTCTCGGGTATATGCCATAGAGACACAATACCTAGACAGAGACACCTTCTAAAATTGCTTGCTTTTTTAAAATTAAAGCTAACACTTCTAAAGGCCCAGTTCCTGTCTCTTTTTTATTCATACTTATTTCATTTGAATATTTTCATTTTAATCACCTTGTATTTGGGGTTTAAAGGCCTCTTTCCTTTCTTGAAAACCCTGAAAAACCTTTCAAATATATACCATGATGTTATCCATTATGAGAAGGAAATACAGAACCTGGTAACATTTGTATCTAGGGTGTACAAGAAGCACTGAGTAGAGGAGGAAGAAAACTGCATGCAACACTGCAGACTGACCTTTATCCACCTCACCATGTTAGAATTACCTTCTAAATTGGCCTTTGTTGACAGTTTAATTTTCTTATTCCACCTTCTGTTATTTAGGTCAGGAATATATATTCAGCTTATCAAATTCTGGACAGATGAGGAGGTATTGGCAGCTTTGGCATGGATTTTCTGGATGTGTAGCACAGTCATGGGATATAAATTGGGCCAAAGCAAAGGTTTGGTGTGAATAAAGGTCTTACTCAGAGTCTGGATGCCTAGGAGCAAAGATCTTTTCTCGTGTTGCCTTTTAGCCTCCAACAATGAAGTTCAGCTCCTCCAGGATAGATTTTCTTTTCCATGTCTAATGCATGGTTTGGTCAGGTAAGTTTATGCCAACCAAAAACCACTACTGTGCTGCCCAAATTTTGCCTGGGGTGTGTGTGAGGTTCACACCTCACTGGTTTTGAATTTGCCATCTGATTATCTCACTTGATACTCTCTAGTTCCTGAATGACAGGAGTCAGTAAGAAATCATGAATTAGGTATGTGATCCACCTTCTCCACAAATTCATGACCATGAATCATTATTGCATCATTCCCAGGCTATTTGTTACAGGCCAGCCACTGCAAGTCCATTCTCCTGTGTTTCACCTTGAAACAGAAACAATGAGAGCTCTCATTTTCAGAGAATACTCATCACTGCATACTAAAGAAACTGCTGTGTTAAAGTCAGAATAATAACTTAGATTATGGCAATGGACTTGTATGAAACATGACTGAGTGAAAAGAGAAGCATCTCAGACCCTACTGCATCCCTGCTGGGAGTGACAGACCAGGGTGGGCTCTTCTGTATCAGCCACTTCTTTTTCAGCTGCTTCAGCAAGGTGCTGCCAAATGAGAAAGGGAAGAGGGCTGGTCACAGTGATTCAATTGCTGTGCTTTGGAACAGTATAGATCCCTGTGCTGAGGTACTAATCATTCTGCAAAGGGAAACTTTGTCAAAAAACAAAGCCTGTACTTGGGACTGGTGTGGCTGCACCGCGAATCCCGTGTTTGGTTTTGGGCCCCCACTGCAGGAGGGACATTGAGGTGTTCAGGCATGTTCAGAGAAGGACAATGAGAGTGGTGAAGGGTCTGGATACAAGTCTTACAAGGAGCTACTGAGGGGGCTGGGGTTGTTCACCCTGGAGAAAAGGAGGCTCAGGGGTGACCATAACACTCTCTATAACTGCCTGAAAGAAGGCTGTAGCCAGGTGGCGGTTACGTGTCCCAGGAAACAAGCGGCAGGATGAGAGGAAATGGCCTCAAGTTGTGCAAGGTGAGGTTTCAATCAGATATTAGAAAAGATTTCTCCACTGAAAGGATGGTCAGTCATGAGAATAGACTGCTCAGAAAAGTGGTGAAATCTCCTGGAAGTTTATGAAAAATGTGTGGATGTGACACATCAGGACACAGTTCAATGGTGAACATGGCAGTGCTACATTAACAGTTAAACTCCATCTTAAAATACTTTTCCAACCTAAACGACTCTATGATTCTGTGACAGTATGTTTGTCCTACAAACACATCCTGAAGCCTTATATTCAAAATAGAGGGCACTGTGAGTGTAAGGTTGAGGTGAAATGCACTGAGCACCATATTGGCAATTTTTGCGTTCAGTAAGTGAAGTTTGGAGGTTATCACTTTTTCCAGACATCACCACCTCTTCCTCCTCTTATTAATTGAGGTTTTTCCCCTCTATTCATTTGAAACCAGATGGTGACTGATGTATTTCAGTCACTCACAAGCACAACTCTGCCTGCGTGATAGTGAGGGCTGGGTGGCCGATTGATGCCTAGAACTGCAAGAGTCCAGTAGGGGAGACATTTCAGTACAGCAACTTGAACATGCAAATATTTAAATCTGAAGAGAGTGTGTACTGAGTTACAACTGGATAAGCTAGGGCTAGGACTAAAAGGATTTAGCTGAGCAGATTTCTGACCCATGTAAAGAACCTTAAAGTGAACAATCCAATGAAAATTCTTGTAGTAAAATTAAATTAATTGACTTTGTAAGAGTTCATTTCTTGCTTAAGCTCTCCTTGAGCTCTGCATAATTATGTAAGTACATATCAGTAAACTCACAATTTTCAAATGCCTTGAAAACACTGTTTTTAATGTGATACTACTATTGGTAATTCTATCCTGATAGGACACTACCAGAAATACTTTTTTCTCCTCGGTAAAGAGAAATTATCAGGAGACTTATTCTCATTTAAGTCCTGCATAGAACTCAAGGAATTTCAATAAACTGTGTTAGTTCTTGGAATTACTACATTTTCTTCCTTATTTAATCCTGAGGGAAAAAAAGGGAAGGCTCACTAGCACTCAGGAAGTGAAGCCACTGGGCGCACAGAGCTATTAAGTGCCCCAGGTCATTAAAATGAAGAATATATTTTTCATTTCTGAGAAGTCTGAGTCTGTTAGCTATTCAGTATAATTTTATGTTAAATGTTAATATGTTTGGTATAAGTGGCAGGTGTCCAGATGCTTGGTAAGAAGAGTGGAGAAGCCTAAAACTTAGAAGAACGAGACTGTTGCTTCTGCACAGGAGTTTTGGCAAAGCAGTGTAGGAAATGAAAGGTGGTTACTTTCTCCACATTTCACAATGAATCTTTCCAGCCCATTTCTGTATTGCAATACACCCCTGAAGTATGCATTTGTTCATACTAAGTTTTTAGGAGAGCAGAAGAAAGACAGAATTCTGTTTGATGGTTTCAGAATTTGAGGCCTGAAGGGTCCAGCCCTCTGTTAAAGCCAATCCCATGTCACAGTGGTGGGTGGCAGTTCATGTTGATCTGTGCCTTCAAAACCTTCCTGTAACATCCACACATTTATTCATGGGTTCTTTACACCCACTTGTTTTTGTGCCAGCATCTTGCACAGCCAGCTCTGCTCTGTTTTGGGTATTATTCTTTGACATGCACAGATTAGGTACTCAACAGCACCTGGGTAGTCTAAGAGCAAAAGCACCATTGAACTGCACTCCCATGTCAATAATTTGCAAATTCCTATTCAGATTTCTTCACCCTCTTGCAGTGTAAACAAGGGTCAAATACAGAGAAAAATAACCGTAAAATTCTACTTGAATGAGTTGCACTACGAGCTACTCTCTAGAGAGTGAAGGAAAGGAGAAAAGAGTGTCCATTATTTGAACAGCAGGCAAGTACATAATGTGATGGAAATGATGATAGTTTTAGGGAGATATTAAAACAGTATCTTTGTGCTGCTACATGATAGGGCTCTAATTGCTGAATTAAATGACACAAATTAAAAATACTTAGTCATTATCATAACTCCAGAAAAATTCTTCTAGACTTCAGAAGCAGAAATACTTCATGGAAAAAAACACCAGCAAAACAACTGGGAAAAAAGTTTGATATAAAATGCAAGCTGAGTTGGTTAAATACTCAAAATAAAAAGTAAGTTTCAAAACATTATTGAAAAAAATAAAATTAGCCTTTAGGGAACGGTAACTATTTACTATGGTGCAGTAATGAACCAAACTCAGAAGCACTCCTACTCTTGCATTGTTTCAGTTTGCTGAGGGTTCCAAACTCTGCCGTGGTTTTATTCATGTAATTTTTACAAGGTATGTTTTACCAGATATGAGCAGCACAATATTTGGAAATGGTTTTTTCATATGTTTAATTTATTATGCACCAAGGACTTTGTGTCATGAGGAATTCCATTCTGGTTAGGTAGGCTGCTGTAATAGCAATTTGACATCCTTCTGCTGTCGCTCGTAACAGCAACTCAGATAGTGTTCCTATCTTAGAGCTGCTGTCTTTGATAAAAAGAATGAAAAAGATTACTTTTTTTTCTGAAGCACCTCAGGGTATTTGGCCAGGTATACATCGAGCCAACTGCATATGGCTGATATACTGAACCTTAAATTTCCTGAAGTTTGTTAAAAGTTGATTTCTGATAAATTCTTAATCTTCCAATATTTGTGACACTTTCAGTGCTGTAAAAAAATATCCCCTTAAACACAGTACTTAACAAGCATCTCTGAATTTCTAGAAGCATTAAAGAAGCCTAATTTTTAGAGCATGAGTATCAGTGGTAACTTCTGAGCACTGTAAAGAAAAAAATCCTAATGAAAATTGAAGCCAACATCCCATAACAATACAAAATAAACTACCTGTAGTTTATAGTACCAAAGCTGTTTTGGTACTCTTCCTGGCTTGCTATTGCAATCAAAATTCTGTTGTCCCCCTTGTACAAACTGGTAATTTCAGCTTCCTTGCTCTACAATCATAGGTATAGTTTCTAACCTGCTTATTTGAGCTCTGAATGGGGTAACTGTAGCAACATTACAAAGAAATGGCATTTTCTATGATCAGATAGCCATTATTTTGGGTAATCAAAGAATGACACAGGAAGAAAATCACTTGTGAAATAACAGCTACCTTCATGCTCCCTGCCTTGACCTAATTTGTTACAAAACTGGAAATAGAAATTGCATCATCACTAAGTCTTGGCAGTTTTAGATATTGTAGAGGAGAAAGCACAGTTTACTCTAAAAACAAACAGTGATGACCACATTTACAATGCTAAAAGAGAAATTCATCAGCTGTCCTGCCCAGATATGCTTTGATAAAACTTCATAAGTATCGTTTTTCACTTAGTAGCCATAGTCCCCTTAGTCCAGTCTCACAACCACTTCTAACAAGTTGTTGTTTTGTGACTTTATTGGTTTTTGACAAAACTAATGCCTTTGAAATGGGCTTTTGAATCTGTAGTAAGAAAAATTACACCAGCCTGGCAGGTTCTAGAATGCGATAGAGACAGTATAATATTCAAGTTGAAATAATGCTAAAATATCACATTCTCAAATTTAAAAGTTTGGATATCTTAGAATAACTTTTAAATTTCACAGCAAACTTCTGCCTGTTGCTACTTCTGTCTGTATGCTATGTGCACTTGTTACAAGGGAACATTGGAAAAATCTACATTCAATGTGCAAAAAAACTAAGACAAAATATCTGAAGCTCAGAGCAAGGTTTGTCTCCCTCTAAGAGCCTGGTTGGTCAACTAAATTCTTTCTTGTGCTCCACTGAGTTGATGAGGGGCTTAGGATGCACCTGTGACACCGTACAGCTCTCCAGGACATCCATATGGCAGATGTGGCAAAAGATTTAGGCACACTCGTGTCCTTCAGGGGTAGATGACTGTGGGCCAAATGTGATATCTGGCATTCCTTTCAGAGGTCTTAACAGAGGCATTTAATGTCCTTTGATTTGAGCAAGCTGCAGGGTGTCCAAGACATCCATATGGGATTGGCAGGCATGGCACTTAACAGAGACCTGTGTGCTCGGGAGACAGGATACCCAGCAGCACCTAAACCATCACTGACCATTCAGGTTGGTCACAGAACACATTGTAATAGGTTTTTTTGTAGCAATTTAAAGGCAGACATATCATTTATAATGAATAATTAACATGGATAGTTTAGGCATATTTTTCTCAGAGAAAACCTATGAGCAGGCTTGGCTTTATTTGAATCTATCGATTATTTTAAGTAATTAGCATGTTTTATTGTTACAGTTTTTATACTCTATAGATCAACTGCACTTAATTCTCTAAACATTATTAATATTTGATGTTCCAGTTCTGCTGTTGTTGGGGAAAGATGGCACAGGGCAGGAATATATATATCTTAGGTTAGAGTCTTGTGTTCTGTCCCTGGCACCTCTCACTGCTTTTCCTGATAATAGTGTCATATTTAGGTGAAAAGGGGGTTTATAAATTCTGTAATTGGGATAGTGAAAATTTGCTCTAATTGGCTGTTTGTTGGGTTTAAGGGCAAAGTATTTGCTTTATTCCTGCAACTCCCACAGTCAGTTGCAGTCTACCCACTGTGAGGGCAGGTAGAAGCTGAGCTCAGCAATGAAGACGTCAGTCACCTCTCCAGATCACTGTCTCTCTCCATCTGGAAGGCTGCCTTGAGATGACCACCCTGTGGCACCCTCTGCAATCTGGTGGTGCCTTATGCCATGGTAAGAGCTGCAGGAAATGGGCTGCATTTCAAGAAAACATTTGAGTCACACATAGAAAGGCAGCTGAAAATGAGCAGCAATGTTTAATGTTCCAAGATGCAGAAGGATTGATAGTCCTTAAGTCACAATTTCAGTAGGAGGAAATTAATCCACTTGTTAAACAGAGCCAGCAAACTGAAACAGATCTGCCCCCAAGACTCTTTGCTTTACTTAATGGCTTAATATAAAAAGTAAAACTCAAAAAATTAGCAAAAACCTCCACTATGAACATCGTCATCTTACATTTGTGAGGTTACCTGGGCATTTTAGGGAATATTTGAAGCTTTTGTTCTTTGCTGACATCTCTATGGGTGATAAGAAGCAAGTTAAGGGTATGTCTGATTAAATTACATCTTCTGTCCAAATAATCACTGAGACCTGTGAGCTTTTTGGTGGTGAGTACCGGCATCATTTTGGAGAAGGATATCTTACTTTTGAGCTGCATAAGGAATGATACTTTCTTTTAGAACTGATTTCTTAATGGTGTTTATATTATCAAGTCTCACTTGGTAGCAGAGAATTTGGTTGGGCTTTGGCCAGGAACACTGTTAGTTAGTCCACGATTACCAGTGCAGAGGCTCAATTAAGTGCTTATGAAGTTCAATATAAAAAAAGGAGAGATTACAAGACTCACCATGGGTTTTATCAGGAGAATAACCCAGCATGATGTATGGCACATTGGATTTTCTTCCCTAATTGGTGTGGTAAGGTGGAAAATATATTGAATTGTAGTGTTCACTGGCTTAATCAGACTTCAAGATTAATTGCTATGCAATCAATGTGCCAGTGAGCAGAGGTGCAGAATATCAAGGATTGATTCTCAAGGGGGATTCAATGCTTGGTCTTCTTCCCATTTTTACTAACAGCTGCTAACTCACAAGGTCATAGGACACATAACTGAGCAGTTTAAAGTACACAACAATAACTGTGATGAAAGAAGAGCTACCTGAGTAATGTAATCTGTCAGCTACTGTCTTAGAAGGATAACATATCTGCCTTTGAAGACTGCTGCTTGAAATATCAGTAACTAGATGTCTGCTTCCTTCCAGGTGTACCACCACAGAATGCATCTTCCTCAAATAGCAAAATGCAATTTATTACAAAAACAGGATTGTAATGCTCAGAAGACAAAAAAATTGTTAAACACTTACTGAACAGATACATATGTTTAAAGCTATTCTAGAAAATGCTGGTCATGCAGAACAGCTTAACTGTTTTCAGTGTGAGACTGCCAAACAAGAAAATTTAGCAGGCAGAGAGCTGAAATGCATGACAGTTTATAAGGAGAGAACCCAAAATTATGGCCATGGGAATAGCTGTAAAACACATAATTCTCAAAGTTTTTACACGAAAGCACAAATAACAATCCATGACAGAGAACAGAGCTGCCCAGGGACAGAACTTTTCAGATGCAGATGAGAACAGGAGTAACTAAAATGTTATTTTGAACTCAAATAAGTATTCTAAACTAAACAATTTAGGATTGTTTCGGGTTTTTTGTTTTATCCAGTTTCTAATGATGGGAAAATTTATGGACTGGAATTACTGGAATAAAAAAAATGCTTGGAGGAGTCATAACAAAATTTAACAATGACCAAGGAAATTACATATTTAGACAACTTCAAAGAATCCTAGAAAACAGTATGTTGGGCAGACTATTGGGATTTGGAAGGCTGGGCAAAATTTTGTCTTGTTTTGCCAGAGCTTAGGATTAAGCAGCAGATATGGAAAAACATTTCCTTCATAAAACAAAGGGATGGAAGACAGTTTTCATGTTATCAGGCCTTGTTTACATAGGCTGGACAGATGAAATTGCTAGCCATTTCCTTTGAGGAAATAAGCCTTGAGAAAAATAGTGTGTGGCAGCTTATGTTGTTTTAATTCCCTCTTTCCATTACCAGCTACACACCTGCAAAAAAAAAGTCTTATTAGTAGGACAACAAACAAAGGCTTGCTATTGATTGCATTGTGGATGACTTTGATTTCAAAAGCTTGTCATATTACACTTTTTTCATTTTTTTTAAGATATCAGTTACTACCCCCACACCATAAGGAAATGGAGTTACACTTTTTAGTGCATTTCATTTTCTCCTGTTGCCCTGTAACAGTACAAACCAGGTCTTTCCATGCCCCTGTGAACCTGAAAACTTTATATATCCTGGGGATTCATTGTCAGACAGTGTTAGCAGGAAAGCAGAGGGAGAAAGGGTTATAATAGACCTTCTATTCCTTTCTCTCACCAACCCACTCAATCAGTTTAGAAATAGTAGAAAGAGCTCATTTCAACCTCAGTTCAACATACCCATTTTCACTACAGCCTCAGACCAGACTATTATAACAATCCTTTTCTCTCTATTTATAACACCACACTTTCAGACATCATCCCTGGCCTCTGAAGTGACAGGTCTAGTGGCATAATGCAATGGAGTGGGTTCAAATGTGGCTGGGAGTTTTTGTCTGAAAATACTTTCCAAACCGAGTCAACATTATTCTGCCAGGTCGAGCCTAGTAATAAAGAACAGCTTCATTCTTCTCTGTAGTGGTGGTAAACCGGGAGCACAAATGTGAAAAATTGGACTCTTAGAGTCAAAAAAATTTCCCAATTACATTTTTTATCACCTGATACATGAATTGTCCTAAAACTTATGTGGCAGCAAAGATTCAAGCTCTTATTAAATACAATGAACTTTTTCTGTGCAGTTCAGAAAAGAATGCACAAGTCTTGTCTTAAAAACACAAAGTTGTGCTAAATATTGGTTTGGTTTGGTTTGGTTTGGTTGGTTGGTTTGGTTGGTTGGTTGGTTGGTTGTTTTTTTAGCCAAACCTAAATAGAGTAAAAAATCTACAGCTGGCCCAGAAAATTCTCAGTTGAACATCACATGCCTTTCATCTACCAAAGGAAAAAAAAAGGTTGGACTTGGGTATTTTGGAATATTTCATAATGTTTCATGCTAATTAAATAAAATTCATATGTTTAATTTTGAAAATACAAAAGATGTTAATTTTCTTTGGTAATAAATAATTTTGTCATTTTAAAATGAGTGTTTGGCCTAAAATGTTTGTGCCAATTTTCCTCTTAAAAGACAAAAAATATTTAATACCTCTGAAACTAGAATAAACTAAAATATTGCACACAGAACCAAAATTAATTCAGCATTTTGTTCTGAAAAACAAAATCATTTGACTTTCATTTAAAGAAAATTCCATTTTCCTGATGAGAGGAGTCAAATAGGTACTGAGTACATTTTATTTCCTGATAACATCCTTACATTTGAGAATGACTAACATATGGAATTTCTTGGCTTATATTTAAAATTTTTAGAGATTTTATCATTTATTTTTCTATTCTACTATGAGAGAGAGCACATCTTAAGATACAGTCCCTTGCATTAGATTTTGAAACACAGGAACCATCCTACTGGGTTTCTGTCTTGTTTGATTACACCAGAGGTTACAGGAGCACTTTCTGTTGGAGTATGTAAATAGTTAATGAAAAGCCAGTAGATGGCACTCAAGAATGTGTAGCATTGATCATACCTGAGAGTCAGAAAATTTGCTGTGCTCTGCAAATGGCTTCCTCAGCCTTCTCTGCACAGGAGACCTTTAACACCTGGAATCCAAAGGAAGCTGAAGGAAACACTGCACTTTGGGTCTAACTGTTTGGCCTGTTCTTCTCCATGAACTATGCAAGGCTGGATTTTGTATGTCTAATAAAAATAATTTGAATTAGCTGCTAAATGCAGCAAAAATAAATGAGAAACCTGTAGGGAATATTTTCGGATCCTTTTTTTTGGCTATATATAGTCCTGGATTTCAGTTGGCTAATCCAAATTACTGCATTTTCTTCAAACAGACTATGTTCTGATGCTGTTTGATATTTTTCCCAAGTCAGGATTTATTCTTCTAAAATAGGCCTTGCAACATTCCCTTTTAACCCAATATAAATTACTTGAACAATCAGAAGAAAATCTAGGGAAGGGGATTTCTTGCTTTTCTTGGAAATATCCTCATCACCACCCTGGAGTCTGGGAAGATCTGGCCTCAGCTGGAAATGTGGGAATGTAAAGACCACCCTTCCAAGTGACCACCATCAAGGCAACGGGAGAAACTGTCTAGGGTCAGTGATCTGTGACCTGAATGGCTTCCAGGTATGGCTCTGCTGCTCATAACTGGCACAAAGACCTCTCTGATATGGGGATATTTATAAAGATGGGCATATTTGAGTCCAGGTGGGGGCCACAAATAGGAGCAGAGGTGCTGGAGCACCTCTCCTGTGAAGACAGGATAAGAGTGCTGGGGTTGTTCAGCCTGGAGAAATGAAGACTCTGGGGAGATATTATAGCACCTTCCAGTACCTAAAGGTGCCTACAAGAAAGGTGGAGAAGGACTTTTTACAAGGGCTTGTGGTGATAGGACAAGGGGGAATGGCCTTAAGCTGAAGGAGTGCAGGTTTAAATTAGACATTAGGAAGAAATTCTTTACTGTGCAGCTGGCAAGATACTGGAACAGGCTGCTCAGGGAAGCTGTGGATGCTCCATCCCTGGAGCCCTTTCTGGCCAGGCTGGGCAGGGCCCTGAGAAAACTGGCCCCTGTCCATGTCAGGAGGATTGGAATTAGAGTATCTTTAAGATCCCTTCCAGCCCAAACCATTTTATGATTATATGAAGTTTCTTGAACATTTATTTCAAACTTATTTTTCAGCTCTCAGGATTGCTCTGCAGGAAACATCTTTTGTTAGTGAGCTCTTGTGAAACTAGTGAGCAAATTTAGCACAGACTCAGCTGAAAGCTGCATGATTTTGGCCAACCTAGCTGCTTGTCTGAAACATTTCTTTTACTTTTGTATGAGGCATACTTAAGTTGTATTCTGCCAGTTAACATGAATAAAATTAAGAGAAAACACAACAAATGTGGCTAAGTTAAAACTATCAGGAGAAAAAAAAATTCCAGCTGGGACAAGCAAAAGGATATTACTTCTAGATTTCTATTTGTGCAACTAACATGAACTGTCCAGCCAGATATGAGGGACATTGACTACTCTGCTGTGGTAAAGGGAAGGAAAAGAGTGGAGGAAGCAGGAAGGGGAAAAGAAGCGATACAGAGAGAAAAGAAAGAGAAGCTCTGGTGAGTTCAGTTCCCCACAGGGAAATGGGAGAGTGCAATCACTGCTGGTGGCCAAGGCAGCCTGCTTTTCCATCCCCACCAGCCCCTGCTCCCTGTCACAGCTCAGCCACCCATGCTGCTCCCCTGCTGGCCCTGGATAAGCAGCAGGCTACACGCTGGCTGACAGAAAGCAAAACTGAGGCATGGCCATGGCATGTGGCATCCCTGTCACTCAGGCCTGCAAGTCTGACAGCCTGCATGACCTCTGTAGCCACATGGTCATGGCTGGGCTTTGGGGAGATTTTGTAAGAGAGGAAGAAAAATGAATTTCTACCGTAGGATGCAAAGACACTGAGCAATACTTGTGCTATTCTGATGGACCTGAGAGATGAGAAACCTCATCTGACACTAGTATAACATTATACCTAAGTTAAAGAAAGTAGTGTTGAAACTTGGTCTTTTTAGTTTTATGCCTTAGAAAGAACATGCCTTCTTTAGCTTCCAACTTTGCTAAAACCTTTTCCTAACCATCACATGCTAGGTCCCTCCATCTTCTGCAAGCTAAGCAGGCTTCAAGGATCCCTGTCGAGATATTCATGCACTGCCTAGTCCTGTGAGTGATGTTCTACTAGGTTTTTGTCTAAAGCTAATTTACCAGGCCTTAGGTCTCTGGGCCTTGTGCTGGCTGACAGCTTCTTAAGGCACTTAGAGTATATTTACTTGAAACTAAACCCTAAACTTCTACTTCATGTTTACTTCATGTTCTGCTTAATGTATTTTAATTTCTCTAAAGACTTTAATTCAATCCCTGCCTTTTCTCTCTCTCCCTGGGAAGCCCAGGGAAGGATGCATCCCAACAGATCCATACAGTTCTTATGACAGATGTTGCCTTGATCTTCAGATCTTACTGTTTTGGTTAGTGTACTTCCTCCCTGGGAAGGAGAGAAGTGCTCCTCTGCATCTTTTTCCTAATCTGCTTCATGCTTCCTTCCCCTATCTCACTGATGTCAGCCTTTCCCCACTCCCATCGTATTCCCTCACTCTCTACCCTGCCCAAACACCTCCTCTGTTGGCAACCAACCTCCTAATTGTGTTTTTGAGAATAAAAGCCTACAGGCAAGGAGTAAGAAAAGGCAGGTTATGAAGGATTACAGCTTAATAGGCCCAAAAGGTGCTAAATAGCCCCTCTCAGTAGCACAGAAAGTCTGATAAATGGAGCCTTGCAGATGTTTCTAATCCAGCAGTTTTGCCTGGTAGGGAACATGTACTAAGGGGTGATTTGGTGATTCTGATATCAAAGAAAGAAAAATGAATGAAAACCAAGTATTAATGGTTTAGCAAATGAAAGCTTAAGCAGCTTTATACCACGATATACTGCGCTGTACCACTAAGCACTGTACCAAGAAGCTTCTTAGCACTAAAACAGAAATAGAAGGGACTTATTCTATTTATATAAGAAAAAAACATATATCCTAGAACAGTTTCAGCTGAAAGAGACCCCTAGAGTTCCTCTGTTTGGCCCTCCAAAATCATCACCCTCATTAAGACTATTTGCTTCTTTCTAGTCAGAGCTACCCTTGCTACAGGAGCCTCATGGCAAGTTTCTGCCAACAGTGAGAGCAAGTTTTGGTAAACATCAGGTTTTTTGCAAAAAGCTTTGCTGAATGGAGCAAAGGTGCTATCCTAAAGGCCTCTCAGCATACTGACAAAATCAGTTTTATGTGTTCATATTAACTAACAGAGAGATGCGAGATCCTGTCAGAGATTTTTATAGAACTCTGCAAGTTCATGCTGCCTTCTGTACATCTTTTTTCTATCTTTCTTAGGGTGTGTTAAAAATACTGAGTGAAGAAGATTTTTTCAAACCTATCTAATACCAGAGTGACATACCAACATTAGGAGCCTCTATGCCTGCAGGAGCTTATCACCCTGGCCCCATCCTGTCCCAGATTTGCCAGCTCCTCACAGAGCTAGGCAGTCTGACATAAAACACGGGTTGAAGGCATTAACTTCTTGCCAACTGGACTAATATATAGAAAGAGTACAGTTATTTGAAAGGTCAAACACTGTAACTATAGCCATATCACATACATTATCTTAATCAAAAAAAAAAAAATAAAGAAAAAAAGGAGATCTGGTAAATAAAACTGCAATATAATATAAAACAGTAGAGAGGCTCTATTTAATACTAAAAACTGTGGGAAAGTGTCAAATCTAAAATGGACTGCCTGCAGAATAAAACTGTGAAAGAAGCAAAAAATCCAATTTTAACTTAAACAGATCTAAATCCCTTGCATATAGATTTTGTTTCTATAATGACATACAATTTTTACAAATTATTTATCTAATTTTTTAGAGAAAACAGTTTTTACTGTACCATTCATTGCCTGGGTTTGCATTTTTTCCAATGATACACAAAATAAATCACACATGGGCTACTGTTAAGAGTACACCATTGTCCAAACATAAATGGACTCTAAAGAAATGCAACTGGTTTGAAACAAGTAGAAAATTTGATAGAATGAGAGCACTCAAAAGGGCTGAAAAAGATCATGAAGATTTTTCTTACATCTACAAAATTTTTTTCAAATGAAATTTTCTCCTTTTAAAACGAGGATGCAGATGATAACAGAGGATGCAGAAAAACAGAGAGGGTGTAGATCTTAGGCCAATTTAACACACAACACCTTATTCCTAATGGAACACTTTTTGCAAAAGTGTAAATCATTCAGAAACCTAAATTCAATTAGAAATAAAATATTTCCCCTACTTGTATTTTTTTTATCCTGAAAAGTAACCACATTATAAGTAAAAGTTTTCCAAAAGCAAAAAAATGTAAAATTAATTATGTTAAGGCCCATCTGAAGGTAAACTCGAAAAAGTAAGCACAGAGAGAGATGCACATGTATTAACTTACACACGTTCCATCACCTCCTAGCTCCTGTCACTTGAAAATCCATTGACACACTTCAGCAAAATAGCTGGTTTCTTAGTATGAAAGTTTATCCTCAGCTGAGAGGCAGTGATTCCACTTTTTCTGTGTTTTACAATCCTATCAGGAAAAAAAAAAACCAAAAAAAAACCTCACCTAAAATCAGAGGGAATAAGAAACCCAAACAATTTGATCTGCTTGATATTGAGGTCAGATATAGTTTCATACAAAGACTCACCAGGGAACAGAACACAAAGCTGCTGTACATAAACCTTCCCAAAGAGCAAGAACTACATATTAAAGATTTTTATTAGATGGTGTTTTAAAGTGTCCCTAGGCATAATACAAGCTTTTATTTTTTTATGTGTTCAAACAGCACGGTTGTAAGAGAGTGAAACTGTAATATGCCATGTGTCAGTAATTCAAAAAAGAAAGCTTGTAAAAATTAACAGTCAGGAAATAATAAGTAGCTGTATATCAAGAGATGCATTATTAAAACAAGAAGGATCTGAACTGCCAGTATATGGTGAATACCACAAAACAAGAAGGAAAAAGGTATTTTGTCATTTGAGCAGCTTACACTTATATGTGCCCCTTTGGCCTCAAAGCTTCAGTGGAGGCAATGATTAGACTCCAAGATCAATGAAGGACCACAGTTACTCTCCACAAACTCTTGGGGTTTTTTTTGTTTGTTTGTTTGTTTTTGCTTTTGGCATATTTTGAAGTGTATTCTTAATTGTTGCAAGGCAGTAATAAATTAGTTGACAACAGCTCAGTGTTTTGCAGACACAAGGTATCCTAGAGCCCAAGGTTAGCCATGATGCATATTCACTACCTCTGCTAATCCCTCCTCCCAGAGCCATGATTCAAGACAGTATAGTAAAACACAATGGACTCACAGAATGACAATGTGATCTTCTGATTTTTTTTTTTTTCTGCAACTCATTCTATACAGGCAGAATCTGGTCTCAAGGTGCTTAGAATTCCAATTCGTTTCCATTCTTGTGACCTCAAAGAAACATCAAACATGGAGCCACAATTAAATGCATTATTTTTTTCTTATAATAATGACACCACAGGTGCAGCAAAGCTGTTCAGAACCTGGTGTTCAGGTTTGATCACGAGTATGAGGGCTCATGCAGCAAACACTCCTGTTTGCTTGTGTCTTCAAGGAAGAATTCCATGGCAGCAAGGTCAAATGTGATCCCCGAAGGTTGCCATGGCAACTGTATATTGATTCATTACACATCAGAGTTTGTTCTGAAGCCTCTCCAAGGCAGGATATTGTGCTACCATAATTGTGTTTCTCTGCTCTTCAACTTTAGTGTTTCGTGCAATGGATAACTGATTCTGAATGCAAAGAACACTGGTGCACACTGATGTGTTAGTTATGCAAGAATAAAAGGAAGTAGAGAGAGAATAGAGGACCAGAGAAAGCACAAGAAAACCTAAATAAGGCTGAAGGGTACACAATGCATGCATCAGGAGGAAGAGGAGAAAAACAGATAAGACTTTCTGATGTCGACTGTGCTGCAGTCAATAAATTCACCTTAGAGAGTCTTGAGATTAAATGTGCCTCTTCCTGATATGAACTGAAATAAATGCTATTATGACATGGTGAATCCATGATCCCCAAAGCTGGCTATGGAAAACATGAGTGCAATATATGTTCCTTTAAGTTCTGCTGGCAGCAGAAAAGCAGAAAATCTGCAGGGGATAAGTGTACTGAATCATAGAATAATAGAATATAGAATCACAGAATTGTTGGGGTTGGAAGAGACCTTAAAAGACATCTTGTTTCACCTCCCTACAATAGGCAGGGACATCTTCCACTAGACCAGGTTGCTCAAAGTCCCCTCCAACCTGGCCATGAACACTTCCAGGGATGGGATGTCCATAATCTCTCTGGGCAGCCTGTTCTCATAGTAAAAAATGCCTTTCTAATGTCTAATCTAAACCCACAATCTTTCAGCTTAAGGCCACTTCTCCTTGTTCTGTGGGGGCTGTACACCCTTGTAAAAAGTCCTTCTTTATCTTTCTTGTAGGCTCCTTTTGGTACTGGAAGGCTGCTGTAAGGTCTCCCTGGAGCTTCTTCTCCAGGATGAACAATGCCAACTATTTCAGTATCATTATCCTGACCTCTCTCTCTCTCGATGCAGTATTTAAAGAACTATGAAGTAAGCATTGATTATAGCCACAGATCACCAGCTTCATTTCCATTTCAAATTCCCATTCAGCTTGAGAGTGGAAGGGGCTTGCCCCCTCCATGAGGTCTTGTGCTGTTCATTGAGTGTTACAGGTTTTTTCTGATTGTTTTCTGATAAGCTTTCAGTTCTGCTTTTCATGATGGAAGTTATTATTGTCCATTACAGACCAGATAACCAAGCATAGCTAGCCACCACCTCTGAACTTTGGTGATTTCCAAAACCACTATTTTTTTGCATGGAAAAAATAAATGACCTTCAGTGGGCTGGATGCAAACCAGACTTCACATTCTCTATCCAGCAGACACGTCACAAAAATAAACCTGGTCCTTCAATTAGTCAGGAAAATCAATCAGCAGATTATTGCCCATCAGCAGAGCAGAAGATTTCAGTTTTAACAAACATTATGACAAGTTTACTCTTGCCTCGACTGTAACAGATAAATGTGTATTTGTAACTCCATTCTTACTTCTGTGCAGAGATTACAAAACTGACATAAAAACTGAGTCATGCAAGTTGTTGACAAACACTGAACACTGTACATTTCTGAACCTCATGTAAAATTGATATGTGTCAAAAAACAGTTAAATAAGAAATATTAAAATTCTGTTATTTAATCGATGCTTCAAAGATTAACCTGGTGTTCTGCTAGTGATAATCAACAATTCAGTGTTTTATTTCTTCCTCATAGATACACAATAGCAGATATATATGCAAATTTTTCATAAATGCTAGGATTTACTATCAAAAAATCCTATGTTGACCTCTATATGATCAGTGAAGCATAGTGCCATGTCACAGAGATGAAAATTATGACCAGCTACTACAGCTATGCTTTAATGTTATCTACTTCCTCATAAGTCTTTATACGGAATTTATGTATGGGTTTCATCTCTTCTAGTGTCTTTAGGTTTGCTGGATATGTTCTGGTTTTTACCATCAGTAAAGGGCAGTAAGATCATCAGCATCTCTGTGTTGAATTTCCCTATTAAATATTTATATTTTTATGCAGTATTATATGAATACAGAGTGAAAATAATCACGTGTTGCCAAAACTTTTGATTTTATTTTGGCAGAGGAGTTACATGGTTTCTCTGAGGAAAACAGACATTTGCTTCTCTCTCATGTCTGCCAAGTAAAACTCAACTCCACACCCAAACATATTGCTTTACAATGTTTTATCAGCCCTCAGAAGCAAAGTAGGATCAGTCTTGGTTTATAAGGAAGTGAAAAATATTAATATTGCCAAATATATATATGGGGAAGGGATCCCCTGACAAACACAAGACACTGGATACTTTATCTGATTTTTAACAGGCTTTGCACAGACTTTTAATTCCTAGGCATTCAACAATGTTGGTTTAAGCCTCTATTTTGTGACTTTGCTTAGCAAAAGGAGGTGCATATTTGTCCACCATGTTCTGCCTGTAGTGCAGTGCAAGAATTCATCCTGGGGGAAGTGTGGCAGAGTGCCCTGCCTCTCCACAGAGGAGGAGGAGCACCTGGCCCAGGCTGGACTGGCCAAGGGAGGCCTGTGCCTGTCTGCTCAGCTCCCATTTCTTGAGCTGGTGAATAATGTGAACAGTATTGATTGTTTCTTGGGAAAGATGAAAGTTTGACAAGAAAGTGCCACAGATATGCATGCTTGGCAGAAAGCACTCTGAATGTGGAGCCTGAGAGCAGAATAGAGATGGAAGCAAGTTTCAATATAGAAGAATAAAAAATGTTTAAGTTGGGGATTGCTGAATTAGTTGTTACTGAACAAAGGTTAAGATGAGTCGGAAGGAAACTTTCATGGCTAAGAACAAAGGATAAGTTGTCTACAAACAAATGCATGTTTTTACCAAGTAGAAAAAAGGTCTAAAAATTTCCACTGCAAGAAAACAGAAAAACAACCTCAAGCTTAAAATGTAACATACTAACTCAATGTGATTGGATAGTACTAACCATAATATGGTAATTATTCTAGTTGTGATAGGCTATAGGTAAATGTAAAGGTATTGTGTATGACACTGATTGGTTTTTATGTATTAAGGTGCTCAGTAAAGAAAACTATATAATGCATTGTAACCAGAACTAATGTGGCTTCAGGTTTTGCCAATAAGCTGATGCTGACAGCTTTGGCTTGGCTCTGTCACCCACGACCCAGGACTGCTGTAACATCACCTACCAATAAACAGCATTTTCTGAAGAGCCTGCCTGTTGCCCCAACATCCTTCATTGACACTATCTTCTACAATTGTTGAAGGAGTCTGTGTGAGCTTTAGTTAGTCTTTCTACCAGAGCAAGCACCACGAGGTCTTGTGTTTGCTCTGCTTGCCCTCTGTCCTCTTCACATCACATGTGACATGACTTTTCAAGCACAAAGGAACATGGAACCAGAACTCCCCTGGTTTATTGATGCTGCCACTCAGATATCTTCCCCTCATATTTCCTGTGATACCCAATCTTCACAGCTGAAAATCCCACAGGGGCTGGGTAGGGTACCCAGGGTGCACCACAACCAAAAGCCATTCTCTAAACTCCCCTGAGTAAAGTACATCAGAGTGAGTTTCCAAGAGGCACTGGGTGGGATGACAGCCTGTAAATGGTGTTGGGGACTGGAACCCACATCCCTCTTTCACATCCCTCACAGCTCCTGGGGAAAATGGAACATATGGTCTTGCCTAGAGTCCTCCCTGCTGGTATCTTGTGGGGTTGTGGGGGCTCCAGGGGTGCATGTGGAGCCACGGTGATTTGACATAAAAACATCAGTAATGTCACGTTGACAAAGCACATGCTTTGTCAGTGTGGCAAAGATCTTCACAAGCACTTCTTCACAGCCCTCAGCAAGACAGGTCCTATAGGATCAGACATCAACCTAAAGAGTGATTTTTGGATCACAGCTCCATCTGCACGTCCCTCTCAGTGATCACACTGCTTTGTATCTCAAGATCTTTGCATTGCTTGGATAGCTTATCTTTTTCAGCAAATTTCCTTTCCCATTTAAAACAAGACCTTTAAAATTTCTGTAGTTAATCTTTTGAGAAGTATCAGACATCTGTGGAACTGCATTTTTGCAGTGATGAATGAATACAAAATCTTCTGAGAAAGCTGATACACAGACCCTTCTTAATGGTGAAGAGGACAGAGGGGAAAAATCAGTGATGAAAGTGTGAATACCAGCCTAGAGCATGCACCAACAGCTTACAGCTATTTTAAAACTTGTGAGAAAATGCTGAAGAGGCAAAACAGTACAAACCCTTACATGTTTCTGTGTTTGCAAGTATAGAGTATATTCATTTTTTCCTGTGTTGGTAAATAGCAGAGCATTTTCAAGGTCTGATCCTGCCATCCTCCTACCACTCCTATTTTTCATGTGCACTCACTGGAAGAAGTGTTTCAATAACACAGGAAAAATAAGGAATTTATATGCAAAGGTTAAGGAATTTTTGAAGATGTGATCTCATGTTATTGTATCTTTAAATCATATCATATCATGATATCATGATATCATGTCTTTGAAGATGTGATCTGTGTGTTTCAACCCAAAGGTAGCACAGCTGAGGGTCAAGGGCTGAAGCTTAGGGATCATGTTATGCAGAAGCTGGGTGGCACAGCAAGATATAAAAGGTATGACTCTCTCTTCTGGAAAAACATGCTCTGAGACATCAGGGAGGAAGCAGAAGTGCAATTAAGTCTTGCTTAATAACGAATTGTATTTCTTAAAGGTACTTTTTTTTTTTTAACTGATCTGATCCATAGTATTGACCACAATTTAAGTCAGCTCTCCCCAGAGACATCCATCACTCTGGTCTGGTGGCTTTAGCTCGCTGCTGCACAAAATAGCCTGTAATTTTATTGCCACTCACACACTGTCACTGAAAGGATCAAAGAACATGTATATGTGAAGGAGGGTGGAAATGAGATTTAGGGGTTATAGTCACTGATCTCAGAGTGCTAGCATTCAGGGTTATGTATGAAACCACTGTCAGCATAATTTTAAACGTGGGTTTTATTATTACTTTTTTTTCCCAGAATATTGACCCAGCAATTAGCACAGACTAAGAAGGGGTCAAAGGAATTGCAGAAAGAGTTGTGTCTCAATTGCCCTTATTCCAGGATGCAATCCAAGCAACCTCTGTTCCATTCTGGGTGTTAATACTGCAACATAAATTTTAGGAATGATAGATGATTAGTAATGAATGATGGCTGCAAGTATCAAAAGGTTGTTTTACCCACTCTTTTCTCTGTTCATTTTTTTAAAACATGTTTTTGGAACCATCTTCAAACAAATGATGAGAAAGCAGGCTAGTGGTCAATGTAAAAAATATTTAAAATGTAAGGCTTTCCCTGTAATGTCCAAAAATACACATTCCTGCTTTGGGGGCCAGACGTCTTCCTCAGTACTGTGATTACCATTTATTACCTCAGAATAAGCTAGGACCAGTCCACTCAATACAAACATTTTAGAACACAAAATGCTGAAGTGTTTTATTATAAAACATCTTTTATTATAAAGCATCTTCAGAAATAATTATTTTCCACGGTGATTATTTTGAGAGTAGCAGAAAAAAATGATGATATAGAATTAATATCTACTGCTGAGCATTTGAGCAAAAGGAGAAGCTACAAAAACATTCCTGCAGGATCAAATAGTCAAGAGAGTTTAGCCTTTCTGCTATCACTACCAGGAGTAATATGCATTTTGGAAATTTTCTATCACATCATGGCAGGCAGTGTTATAGGAGTAAAACTTATTTATCGGTGAAGTTATTTATCAAATTTGATTTAAAAAAACTCCCTCCTACTTCAAAATAATCCAAGCTTAGAAACCCATTTCCTCAATATTTTCTTTCAACACAATGTCAGTATCTTTCACCGAATCACAAAAGTAAATAGGAAGAGAGACCCTACCAGATTCTTCCTTTAGAAGAATAAAGACAATGAATGAAGGTTGTTGCTGTGCTTAAAGAAATTTGCTGCCATTTTAACTTGTACATGAATAAAGCCTAGGCAGCTATAACCAAAAATACTTTGATTTTTCAAATATGAAGGTCAAAAACATAATTAATCTTTTCACTTAGGCTGTACTTTGAATAAAAAGACTACTGACTGTATTTCCAAATTAGGTCTTTGTACAAATGATAGGAAAAGTGCACATAAAGGTGAAAAAATACAGTTTTCTAATTGCAACTATAAGAAGCAAGCTGAAGGTGAAGGTAATATAAACAGGAGAAAAAAGATGGCTGAGATGAGACCGTATTAAATAAAACAAGGGGTTATTGAAGTGAATAGAGGAATAAGGAGTCTTAAATTTGAAATGTTACATTTGATTAATTAAACTGCATCCTGAATTTGCTAATTGGGTGCTTACATGTTGTTGTGGGACAATGACAGATGGCATTGCACTGATGGCAATTAATCCTAATAGCACTTTTAAAATAAGGCATTAAACTATCTGGTTATCCCTATTTCTGCAGTCATGCCTCTGAAAAACTAGGATAGAAATAGCTATGAGTCTCATTATGAGGAAGAAAAAAGTGATGAGTATACAAGTAGTTCTAAACAGCATTTATTTGCAATTTAGAATATAATACCTTTCAAACAAAGATATTTTTTGATATCTATCAGTGTCTCCCTTTTAATTAACACCTATTGTAGGGATGGAAATACGCTCGTGAGCTTACATCTTTTTATTGTATCCTGCACAAGGAAAAGACATGAAATATAAATAGTTGAAACTGAAAAGTCAACAAGGAAACCACATTTCTACTGGGTTTTGTTGGTTTTTTTCTCTCTATTTTTAGTATCATTCATATCTATTTTTAATATCATCTGTGCAGGAGCAAATGTCCTTTTGGACTGATGGTGGTGTAAAATACTAAACTTTGCTACTCTGAGTTCCCAGGTAATTTGCATGAATACCAAAGCATGAAATCTGTGTTTGCTTACCCTACTGAAAAAACCTTTGTGAGAACTTTGCTAAAGCCTCACTGAACTCTTCCATGAGAAAGAAATTAATACTCACTGTGATTTAGGTCACTTAAAAATAGACACAAGAAAGGTCAAGGTTCAGTCTTATACATGCTGACTCATCATTTTTTTTCTCACTTTGTAGTTTAAATTGCTGCAAAAGTCCATGTGGTTGACTTCCATCACTGCAGTCACATATGAAAACAAATCTACACATTGTCATCACCAGAAAAAACATTTTGCTAAGATTACTTTACACATTTGTGTATCTCATTTTTTTGTAGGCAACCCAATTTTCAGTCAAAAGCCATAAAAGAAGTTAAGAAAATTAGTGGCCTTAATCCATAAGTTTGGTTCTGCCACAGACTTCCTTGGTGTTTGGGCAAAGCCAGAAGCACTGTGCAAAAAAGAGACAATAATAGTTTAAATAGTAACCCTCTCCTTTGTATATTTTAGCCAGTGGTGTGACCCTGCAGCAAAGAGCACTGAGGCAAAGAGTAACTAGGCTGTATAAGATATTGTATGTGAGGTCTTTAAGAATGGTGGGATACACCTCATAGGAAAAAAATGTCCAATATATAAAATTACCACACCTCAGTCAATGTCTCTAGAAGCTACATGGAATTAAAACAACCAATTTATTTAAGTTTTGTGATGTGAAATCTCTAAGTCAGTTCATGTAACTGTATGAGGAATGCAGGTTCTGATTGCAAAATAGATGGGAGAAAAAATACTATATTTCTTATAACAGATCAAGACTCCTTAAACTAAGAAGTTTCAGGATTCTTTGCTCTTTGACACTGCTTCCAGCCCCACTGGAGTTTCACACTGCAGGAATCCACACGTTTGAATTGGACTTAAGCCACAGATTCAAGAGTACAGATGAATACAGGATGATAGTCATCAGAAACAACAGTAACATTAACTGCATTCGAAGCATAAGAAAAAGAGAATGAAAATACATTTTTTCCTGTATTTTTTAAGGACCACAGTAATAAGATTCCAACATTACTGCAAACACCTATTCCATTGATTAATGACTAATGCTAAAAGGTCTGAATTATCACTTCCAGAGCAAAGGTGTGAAATAATTCATATAGATAGTGAAAGGGGAAGATTGTTTATAACCTAAGCATGAAAAGTACTGGCCTTAACCTGTGATTTCGTTTACACATCTTTCTTTGAAATGCCAAATACTTCTTAAAAGGTAACACTGGATCACATATGAAATAAGCAATGTCGTTTAACATTTTTTTCTGTTTTATCAGCACTGCTTCTTCTAGATGATGGTAGAATTATAACAAATCAGCAGGATATTAATCGTGTTTTGGTCTCATGCATTGTAAATCCAGGTCATCTGTAGGGGTTGCATCAGAAGTCTCTTATTACCATATTGATTAGTAAAATTTTATAGCCTTCAACATTGTTCTATGTAGTACCTCTGAAAACAATTGCTGTTTCACAACTCTGGATATATAACACATATGATACCATTAAAGAATGAAGTGGAATGAATATGCAAGAAGTGGAATGAATCTGACTGAGAAGCCTGGAACAGCAGTGTTGGGACATAGAGAGAGATACTGATGACTCAGATTGAGCTGAGATATTACAGTGCCTGCTTAATCTTTGCCACTCTTGCTGGTGCATTTCTGACCATCACAATGTGGTGTAGAAACAATGCACTTAGTTCAAGAGAAACCTAGAAAGTAAAGCAGTAGTAGTAGTAGTAGTAGTAGTAGTAGTAGTAGTAGTTATTCTTATTCTTATTCTTATTCTTATTCTTATTCTTATTCTTATTCTTATTCTTATTCTTATTCTTAAGAAGTACCTTTCTGAAGCAAACCATTGCCAGCAGTTTGCTATTCTGTGCACAGCAAAAAATGTTTGACTGGTAAAACAAAAGTCCTGACTGCTCCTAAAGGCACTAGAACCATTGGAATATTCTGATTTGGAAAGGACCCATCAGCATCATCAAATCCAATCAAGGTGATACCTTGGAGCATTTTTTTCCAACAGTCTCTTTCATAGCCCCAAAATTTTAATTTATTTATTTTCCCATAGGTATTCAATATTGTGTTTGAGACACCTTATTCCCCTGAGCTGATCTGCAATACATTTGGAAGTACCTCAATTCCACATTTACAACACAGTTATGGACCTACTGACTTTAGAGTATCTCATAAACTCTTTGGTAACAAACCAGCAAAAACCAACAAATACCTTGATGAAACACAGCTGATACCCCAGAATTAAATCATTCTGAATTACAGCAAATATTTTACATTTCCATTATTCTAACCATCATTGCTAAACAATGAACTAAGTATTCAAGGAGCATGAATTTTTATTCATACCACAGAGACAAAAAAAAAAAAATTACTTATCAGTTGAAAGAATAGCCTGGATTTCTCTCAACCAGCCACCAAGGTGGGGAAAAAAATGTGAGCCAGCAAAATTAGGACTACTAGACCATTAGGATTTTTGAGACCTAGCAAATTACGGCCAGAACTGCTGCCACTATTTGTGGATATACCCACAGTTTTGGAAGAACTTGTTTTTTACCATTACATGCATATATATTTCAAAGACTTTACAGCCCCCTTTATAAAGATGTTCCCCTAAGATTTGGAGGATTAGTGTCTTCAGGATAAGTAGCTTCAGGAGGGACAGTTTTTGTATGAGAAATCATTAAACAGAACACAACCAACCACCACAGGGGCTCCTGTTGGTGAGTTACTGAGCCCTGCCCTTTTTTGTTGTTTCCATATGCTCTCATAAACTTTCACTTCTTATCAGAGCAGTAGCCTAAAGAGTGTAAGAATGGGCATTTGGGCACTTTCCAGGGCCTGGGCTGCTCAGCTGACAGAGAGCTGGGGCTGCTGCTGATGTGCAGGGCTGAGGCCACCTGCTCCAGGGGACACCCAGGAGGTGCTGTCTTACAGAGGAACCGACTGCCATGTCCCCATCAGCAGCCACAGGGTATGGATGGGATGCAGCTGCTTTTGGAAGGTGCCTCATCTCCCTCTTCCCATTGATTCTTTGGAACTGAATTATTTTTATGGAGGCTATTTGATAAATTATTTTGTCTAGGCAGTCCATAATGTTGTATTCACTATTGACTGTTATCTTTAAACAAATCTGTAGTTTGACTGCACACAGCACCCAGGAAGAGTCTCACATACCATGAAACACAACCCAGTGCCAGAGGGTGGCCTGTTATGAGAACCAATATTACATTTTGCTGACTGTCTAGTTTTCTACTGAGAAACACAATTGATTAAGGTCCTGGGGCTATCCCAAATGTTACAGAGAATCCTGATTAATGAGCAGCTTGCTAAAAAATAGACTCTTCCCAAGGAGCTGTCAAGCCCTGAAGAATTGTGCCAGCACTTCTTAGCTGTGCCCTCCACACCTCAGTGAGCCCAAATTGTTCAATTACTCTTGTATATTTTTGAGGCATGGGAGGTTTTTCCATCTTTCACAGAAGATCAGTCAAGACATTTCCTTGTCAAAAAAGTGACTTTCCCTATCCCAGGGTATTTATTTTTTTCAGATAAAGTTATATAAAAATGGGTTTGCTTTCCATTTTGGGTCATAGCTGCTGCCTGTGTGTTGAGCACAGACTTTGGTAAGGAGCCCACACCCAGAGTCAGGTATGGGTGTCCAGCTAAGACTGACTGGGACAGGACTGCAATGGAGGAAAGTGTTGGTTTTCTTTCCTTTGTTTCACTAGGCTGATAGAAGGTGGAAGGGCAGCCATTTCCCCTCATGTAACAATGCCAAGCCTGCTTTTGTCTGTATTAGGTGGCAGAACGTCTTATGTTGGTGAACAATTGGTGAGCTCTTTTAAAATCCATTCCTTCTGGCACGCCCCTTTGCTAAGGTATAGAGTTGACCAAAGCCAAAATTGTCCTCAGGGAAAGGAAAGACCTAGCAATGTCCAGGATATTTTTAGGGCTCCTTGTAGAGTCACTTCCTGCACAGGATAGAGACAGGTCAGAGCTTTTTGGGACTTCTTTATATCAGCAGCAGACAGCTTGTATGGCCATGTATGTCCTGTGTCAAAAATCGTCCTGAAGGCAAGATCCAAAATGTATAACCCTGCTCCTCAGGTGGCAGAGAGGAATTGCTGTGGAATGATGGTCATCCAGGGATTCAGAATAATGTAACCCTGCCGTGTCCTGCATGAGTGAGTCAGGGAAACAGGAAGGTTATTGAGAGATACTGCTTTGGCCTTCATCTCTCTCAGAACAGGAGGGCTGGATTGCTGACACAGTGAAGTGATAGATGTGAAGTGTACGTACCTTAAGCTACTCAGATGGAGTTTGGATATTGACTACTGGTTTAAAAAAAATTAAAGATGAGGTAATATAGTTAGTCCAGCCTATTATAATACTAATATTCTTTAAATTAAATATAGGATTCATTGAATTTTCATCTTTATTTCAACTGCTGTTTGCTCTCATTTACTCTCTTTACAGGGTTGCTGGCCTGAGACTTCCTTCTAAAATTAATGGCCTGTGGCCATAGCCCTCAGAAGATGAAAGATTTTTCTTACTTAGTGACTGAGCACTCAATTCAACTCTGAGTTACACTTGTAAAAGTCAAATAGCATTGGGAAAATCGAGAAAAAAACATCATCAATGCTTCTGCAACCTTCAGTCTATTTGCCTTTAATATACTGCACTGAAATTATTTCACTATAGGAAAAACTGAGACCCATGTAATTATTAATTATCTGTTCTGAGGTAGGCAATAGTCAATTCTTGGTATATCTTGAGCAGATGGTACATTTGCCTCCAGATTCTTAAAATCTTTTAAGCTATATGAATGTTTTTAATCACAATTCAGTTGCTGTGTAGGCAATCAAAACCAGTTGGCCTAAGATGATCTTTATACCCACTCAGAGGAATCAGTTAATGATTCCAGCATCTTCTTGCATTTTCTGTTTATTTGGTAACAAAGAAGAATCTAAGATAAAGACAAGGATGGATCTCACTTTACGAACAGCCCATGGTTTAGGGTTTAGGGGCAAGAAGCCTTGCTGCTGAAATTTGCTCTTTTTGGAATCCAGTAGCTGTCACTGGTGGGCCCAGCCATGTCCTGCAGGGCTCAGACAGACCACCCACATGTCCTACACAATACTGGGGGTTTTGGGGATTTCTTTAAAGAGAAGAAAGAAAACAAGAGAGAGAAAATATACAGGGCATATGCTCATGATGTTATATTTAAAGGAAAATGAGAATAAAATTTGTCAATAAATCACATTAAATTTGTCGGCAGCATCAAGGTTGATACATAACACATACTCCTATAACAGTAGTAAAATGTGCTTCTTATCCTGATACCAAATGTTTTCTATTTTGTTCTGCAGCTGTCAGATTAAAATATTGTCTCAGTAAACCTTTGGATTTTATCTTAATTGACTTTTATCTGTCTGCTTCTCCTGTCCTGTTGTATTTTTTGGTTAGACAACCAAATTTGAAACCAAAACAGATTTGTTTTGACTCCATATTGGCTCTGAGTGGCACAGGGAGGAAAAAAGCACATGCATACTGAGTCAGTGCTTTCTCATGTAGAATGGAAGAAACTTAAAAATGCTTTTTCATAATGGCAAGCTGAATTATTTTCAAGCTACCACCTGCAATTAACTTACAAAGTTCAACAGTGTTAAAAGAATGGCAAAACAAAGAGGCCATGCATGCTTTTCACTGCCTACATTTTCCATAACAATTATGCAGCCCTGTGAACACTGTTAATATCACCTCTGCTCAGAAGGTGCACTCCATGGCTACGGACTGAGATTGCTCTACAATAAAACATCAGGTCCATTACTTGACATTAGAAAGCAATAATTATATCAGTGCATTTGAGGTTCCTTTCCTTACATAAAGCTACCTTTTCTTTAAAGGATTACCCTGACAGACAACACAGCTGCCTTTTTAAAGAGGCAATATAATTAGCTTCCTCCCACCCCACTGCTGCTTGTTCCTCTTATCTCTGGGTTGATCTGAGAAATAAGGGCAGTGCAAATGTTTGTTCCAAGAAAGCACAAAGGCAGCAGAGGCGAAACTGCTGCCTTGATTTAGTGGGTCAGGAGGGTCCCTGCAGATGCAGGAACCCCAGACACGTAGCCCTGTTGCTAGGGAACTACATTGATCCTTTCCAGCATCTTCACTGACACCCTCTCTGCTCCACTGTGATTGAGCACCATCCTTCACAGGAGTGGAAGAGTTAGAAGCTTTGGCTTGGCTTTAATATTTATGAAGTAAACGTTTTAACCATTGAAGCTTTAAATGTCTAATGCTGTTTTCTTTTGCCAGAGCAGCAGCTTCCTTTGGGAATATTTCCATCACTCTAGTACGGCAAATTACTTGACATTGGAGGCAGAGAGCTTATTTTCTCTGAACTAAATGCAATCGCAGGAGATTTAAGATGCCTACAAAAATAATTGAAGTATGTTTTTCCTCATTCATTTTAATTCTCTTATTATTTCAAGATAATTTACCCTTAAAATGCATGATGCTACAGACTTAACTGAAAATCATCAAAATCAGATTGAAAGGTAGCTCAGGATATTCTGAATATTCTTATATAGGCTAAAAAGTATAAAGCATGTGTATAAAAATGTGGTGTGTACATACAGAGAGTGCTGTTACACAGAAAGTGTTAACTTAGCCTAGTGGGGTGCTGTGAGAAATGCCCAGTTCCACACCACAAGGAATGAGGAGAGCAGGTTACAAGTCTTGAGCTAGCTGATTGGGATGTTCATCTCTGTGCACACACAGTGGGGGGTTTTTAACACCCAGCTCTTCAAGAAGGCCCTGCAGTGTGTGTCCTCAGGTGGTGCTGCAGCCCCACCACACTGGTAAGGACCTGCTCTGGAGGACTTGTAGCTGTGCTCCTGCCTGCCAGGCCCATGTGCAGCCTGGGGGCAGCATCCTCAGCACGTCAGCTGTCTCAGGGGAAGGTGGGCCTGCAGACACCTCAGCTGCTGCAGGCAGAGAGCAAACATGCTCTATCAAACAATATAATTGAAGGAGATGGAGCACCTGAGTCCTGTCCCAACAGATTCCCAGGGAATATGTATTTTTATAGAAAGGTGATGCCATGAAGCCTCACAGATTGGAAGAGTTATCAGATGGTATGAAAGCTTTTCAAACCACCTCTCTGACAATAGTGAGAGGAAGCTGAAGAGATGATAGTTTTCCAGATTAAATATAGAAAGTTCTCTATCTGAATTTTAAAATTCACCATTAGAAGTGAACAAAACCCACACATCTAAATAAACTCCTGTTGATTTTGCATCCATATAAAAATCAATTTTTCAAAACGTATGTGAGATGATTAAGCACTTGGCATCCTTCCTATAAATACTCAACTCTGGCAGAAACTGTCTAGCAGTAGCCATAGAAATTGAAATAATTGCTGTAATCAGACACCAGATGCCTGATACCAAGCTGCATGACAGATACCACAGTGACCCGAGGGAAGAAAACCTAGCATAAGGACAAGGTACTTATGTGAGCAGGAACGAATTTACCAGAAGAGCTACAGGGACAGGAGCTCCCTCCCTGTCAGCATCACCCTGTGGGTCACACTCTAGTCTCATTGCAGGAAATGCTGCTTTCTGCTGTTTTGTTGTTCTGATGGTTGGGAAGCCACACCTGACCCTGCAGCCAGTCCTTCCTATTAGGAATCCCATACCAACAACATCCCCCACTGAAATCCCCAGACACTAATACAGAAAGTCAGGTTTGTAAAAGCTGTGGTGGTTCCCTGCAAGGCAGCCAGCAGCTCACACTGTTTCTGCACACACAGAAGTTCTTTGATGTTGGCATCATGTGGGTGTGCACGATAGAATCTGGCTCTTAAGCACAAATCTGTGTCTTTAGCCTAAATCATGCTGCATATCCTATGGTTAACTAGATTCCTCTGATTGAAATGCAAAGTTAATAAACAAAAGACTCAATTTTGTCTAAAAAGTAAAAGTATTCAAACTTGTGCTTTGTAAAAGATGTCAGCAACTTCTAGAGAACCTGCCTTCAGTCTTGCCACGGCCTTTCTTCTTAATCTTCAATAAATTCTCATTCTTTCCCGTTTCAAAGCTAATCTTCTCCCATACACTCTAATATTCAGTGTTAGTGTGTAGCAGATCATGAATTAGGAAATGACTGTTAAGAGCACCGAAGTTCTTTTTTCTTATGTCCTTATAAGTAATAATGTTATATCATTTTCTACAGCATATGACATAGTCTTCTAACTAAGGTGCTGCTAGCACTCAAACTAGCACTCTTTCCTCATACAGCATTGACATGATAATGGCATAATACTTCAGGCCATTAAGCCTTTTGAAAGCAAATTCTTGTCATCAGATGCGATAAAACCTGGTTGGATTAACAATCTTACATTCTGTCTTGATAACACTAATAAAATAGTGATTGCCTCTGCTTAGCCTTGCCTTAACTGTTTTTTTTTAACTGTTTCTTCTTGAAAATGTGCTGCTCAAATGTCCTGCCTGAACCACTGCTCAGGAAACATTTAGGGAAAAGGGCAGCAGTGCAAATCTTTGGATCTTAACCTGAAGTCTGGGAAACTCAAGGGGGACCCTGCTATTAGATAAAAGGTCTTCAGCCCTCTGTGGGCTAGCTCATGTAATTAATAACAGAGACATGAAAAATTCTACTTCCCTTAAACCCTGCTGACTTTTGCATATTTTTATATTTAGATCCACGTGTGCCTGCATTATACACATTCATGTATGTACATTACTTATTATCCCATTAATAAACTTATTCCCATGAATCCCTTCTGCCAGCTAAAAGGTGTTTAAACACTGTTGTTTTTGTTTTAATTTCTTCAGTGACTTATTTAGACAAATATTATAAAATAGGTTGTTAGAAGTATCTGAGTAACATGTACAAGTTTTAAAGACTACCAATAGGATGTGTCTCTTTTATTGCTGAGAATTTTTCCATTTTAATTTTCTTTTTTTAACTTAGGGTGAGTAAGGTGAGGAAAGTGATTCATTTTCCAAAGCAGTTGTAAGTTCTCAAGCATTTTTTAATATCTATTGTCATAGAAGGATGTGGCTGTTACCTGACAGTACCTAAGTAGTATGATTTACTTGTAGAAATATAAAAATCCATTCTAAAATATAACTTTGGAGTACTAGATTTTTCTCTAAGACAGTGGAGCAAGAAATGGCAGACTTGTCTCTGACATGTAATCTAGGCACCACTGCATATACGATGGACATGTAACACCAAGATCAATTTTAGTAGCTGTGAACCCTGTTTCCACAAAATCAATTAAGCAAATGCTAACAAGTGTAGTCTGTGGACATTAACACGCCAGTAGGTTTGGCAAGACACACAGCTGCTTGTGCAGGTAGATAAATCCATCATAGCAAAGAAGTCTAGGGCACACGTAGGTCTGGCTCCTATAAAAACTTCAGTGGCAGACACCTGCCACCCTGCCAGGGTCACACAGTATTAGTGTGTACCTATTAAAATAAAGGCAGTTTCCCGCCTCCACTACAGTTTCAGGCTTTGTATCTGTCCCTGCAGGTGAATAGAATGTTTCTTGATCACAGCAATTAGCTAAGCTACTCTCCAAATCCCTGTCTACTACGTTACTCTTACTCCAAACTGCACGGTTTCACTGGGGATGTTGGTGTCAAATGTGCATGGAGTGATGATGCTCACTGCTTAGCATTCAGCTCCGAAGCCTCTCTGAGAGGAAGCGTGAACTTATCTGGCTGCCTGTCAAAAATGCTGGCCTGGATGAATAGCAACTGCCTGGAACCGTATGGTAAATAAGACCTAAAGCTCCTACCAAGGGTTTACAGGCTCTGAGCAAACATGCTCACTCATAGCTGTTACATTTGACAGCTTGTAGCCCTCAAGTGATCCCTGTGATTTTTAAAAAATGCTTCATCTTATTTCCTCTCCAAGAGCTTAGCAATGCCAATTTTTTCTCAGGAGGATGGGGTTTCTTTTTCAAGAAGACTTTTTCTGCATGCATGTAATGGGAGAAAATGGTGATAAGCAATACAACCTCTCAGATGAGGTTTCCCTTAAGCAGGTAACTAAGGCTTATTTGTTCCTTTTCCCCCCCAAATTCTGCAATGCATTAGCAAGACAGAGGAGCAGAAGCAATACAGCCCCTGCAGCTTCTTGCAGCCTTAATGCTGGGTAGAAGTTCAAGTCAAGCAGTGTGGGGGTAAAAGGAACAGGACACACAAGCCTTATCCTCTGCTTGGGGCCCTCAGGGGCAAGATGTTGGTTATGCTTTAAACCTCTACTCTTCTTTTATCCTATTTTACTTGTTTGCAGAGACATCTGATTTTAAGCATTTGGAGCTGCCTTCTCTCGGATATCATTAACATAATTGTTATTTTATAATTTGCTCACTAATAAACTTCAAGAGTGAGGAATTTCGTATACAATAGAAAAGAGAGAACTATTTAAATGCATTTATTTATTTAACTCATGACTAAGTGCATAGGGAGCTTAATAGCATTAAGATACCAAAAGCTGAAGATTAGCATCTTCTAAGAATGCCCTATGTGTCCACACAATCACTAGTAAAAGCTTTTGCAAGCCATTTAAGATGACATTGACCTCCATTTTCTGACAAACTGGAAGCATTACACACAACTTAATAAGAGAAAAAGGGGGGAAACTAATTGACATAGAAAGGTCAAAGCAATGTAAATGTGATGTTTTCATGATGGGAAATATCTTCATGGTTGAAAAAGAAATGAGGCAGGTTATTGCAGATATTACTATTAAAAAAGCCTGCTGTTAACATTAACATCTGATTTGCCTAATATAGTTCATTACTGTTCAGCATTTTATCTAAATCATTTTCTTATTAAAGCTTAACCAATACTAAATAACTCCCCTGCACTAGCCTTAGACATCTCTATGAATATCAGTAAATTTATTATACTGGGTCCTGTTGTAATGAAGCTTCAGTGGATTTATAATGATCAGATGCTTCGAAAAAGCAGTGAGCATTGAGACTCTTCTTTGTCCGTGGGGGAGCACAGTAAAATACCAGAGGTTCACTAGAGACAGCCTCAAAACTGGACAGATAGTAAGGCTGGGGGAAAAAGAAATCCTTTTTCTAATTGTAAAGAGGCACAATTGTGAACTTCTGCAAAACTGCTAACTTGAATTTCTCTTATTAATCCCAAGGATTGTACCAGGACTGATTTGGTGCACCAGCTATTCAGACAGCATTTAGTTGAGAAGAAGGCAACCTCTTGTCCATTTAACATGCTGGACTGCATCCTTCAGCAGGTGACTAGAAAATTGGAGGATCTGCCTTTCTCAATTTAATTCCAAAATATTAGCCAATGGAAAAAAATAATAAAGTTTAAGGCTTCTAAATTTAGGACTCTAAGAAATAAACAAATCATTGTCTCACCAAGAGAAGAGGTGTGTTATGGCAAAATCTGTAATATTTAGGTACCGTCAGCAGTCCTTAGAATACATTATTCTTCACAGAATTTCATGGAAAAAGGTCACTGGGATTGATTCAACCACTATAATCTGAATGTTTGCATTTTAATTAACACATGAGAAAAATATGTATTTTAACTTTGTAAGAAAACTGTACTACAGCACCTTTCTCTGAGCACAGATCATAGAAGTTAGCTGTATCTTTAGAAAACTGTATATTATCTATTCTGAAAAGAAAGGCAGGTGCAAATGTGGATTTTTCTTCTAACTTTAGTGTTCAGCTGATTGCACTGCATTTCAAATAAAATATTATTTTGATTTAATATGCAATATTTTATGAGAGAAAATATCATTGTTAAAATCAGTAGCTGAGACCACTTCTATAATGTGACACACAATATTTCACAGGTGAGAATCTGTGTACTCAGGACTCACCCTGGACCATTTAAAATGCTGGTCACAGCGAATACTGATGTACAGCAGATAGTAGCCATGGAAACCAGTCAGAGCTTACCTTAATAATAGGGGTTTTAAAGAAAACTAGATTTCAAAGGGTGATTTTTCTCTTTCTTTGGGGGCACAGTGCATTATAGCATCTAGGAAATGATCCATTAAGAGGTTTTTCAAAGCAGTTCCATCTTAAAATCCCTTGCAGTTGTTGCACAGTGCTCATTTCTGCACACTGAAGACCAGGTTATTAAGGCACAATGAACACACCAAAAACCTCCCTGGGGAATGCAACAAGTGAGGAGCAGAAGCAGATCACACCTCATCCAGGCTGCACTGAGAGGAGGCAGGTACACTGCTGAAATTTTTTTCCAGCCACTCCTGGAGGGACCAAACAATTGAGGAGTATGTGCTAAGCAACAGGGAAGGCAGGCAGGCAGGCAGGCACCTAGAGAATACATGCAGGGCAGGAGAAGAGGGGTGGAGTCCTGGCTCTTGTGAAGACCAGAGACATGGTGGGATTTAATGCTTGAAGCCTGAGAATAGGGCAGATGGAAGCTCTTGGTAAATACAGGCTTTGCTGTGAAATTCACAGTGTGGAAAGTGAAGGCTTCTGGGAGGAAACAGTAATTTAGAAGATATTTTTCACAGGAAGCAAAAACACCTCAAAAAGCTTTTTGACAGAACCTTGAAATCAGGTACTGAAAAGTGGAAATAAGATTCACAACATATTCTGAGTTGGAAGGGACCCACAAGGAGAATCAAGTCCAATGTTAAGTAAATGGGCTCTGAACTCACAAACCCTGAGTGCTCTTAGCACCAAGCTCTAACCCACTGAGCTAATCTCACCTCCCTAAAGGGAGGAAAGCTGTCTGGTTAGCAGTGATCCCTGGGGAGGTGTGCTGCTCGACAGGAGTTCTCTGACAACAAAGACTTGGCAGCTCTCTCAGCTGCAAAAATGAGCATGCAGACCTGACTGAAGACGTGTTTGCAGCTAAATTTAAACTCTGTGGCTGTGAAAAGCAAAGGGATGGAAAGAAAATGGGAGAGAAACTGGGAGAGAAACTTCCCCTTCCTTCAGCAGGGAGCCTATTCCTGCCTCTACCCCAGCCTGAGAGGCAGCAGACCTCCACTCTGGCTACTCTGGTGAGAAGCTCTGAAACAGATCTACGGGTAGAAGAAAAAGGAATGGAAATCAAATGAAGACAGTAGAAAAATAAATTATGAACAGAAGCAGTGCTTAAGACATTCTCCACTGCTTTGAAAGGATAAGATGCCTACAAAAGCAGGAAGATAATATACAGGCATAAGATTGATATTTTCCACTCCTTAAAATTTCTGTATATTCAAGTTTGTCCACGCATGTTCACTTTGAAACAATTTTCCTGTCCCATTAATTGTGCTTTGGTAAGAGCATGTGACCTCTGCAACAGACCCTACTGGACTTCTGTGGACAAGTTAACAAAAAATAATATCCAAGTGAGACCTGAAGTCACCCTTGTCACATTTTTCATTACTTCTTATGCCAGAAAAAAACCAAACCCCAACCAATTTTATGAATGCTAGATACCTGCCACATTATTTAGAAAATAAAACAATTAGGAAAAAAATATTGCTGTTTTATGGTGCAGAGGGCATTCACAGTATTAATTTCAGTTCACCACAAATTTAGCAGGGTGCCAAGAAACATCCTTCAAAGTTTGTGTGACTGTAGCAGAAACTGAATCAAGGTCCAAATTTCATAGTATGATAAAAAATAGTTAACTGCAAAGAGTTGACAGATTACTATGCTGTCTTCCCCAAAACCCAAACATAAAGCTGATTTGCTACAAGACTATTTCCTGTCAAATTAAGAAACAATTTTTTCCAGCTTGGTTGGCAATTTTACAACACTTAGATGACAAGCTAACTGTCTGATCTCGAATTAACTCAGCAGACTTGTGATATTATAACTGTTCTCCTAAAAAGGATAGTGCATGGAGACAAAAGGGAAAACAACAGCAACTATTTAAATGAGATTTCCATCTAGACTCTGAAAGTATTCCCTGGTAGGATACTAGTTTTCCTCTTCCTGAATAAAATGAACCTATAATAGATGTCATCAGGATACCCAAGACAGCCCTGTGGATAAACTAAGGCTTGATAGCATTCATATTCCTCAAAGAAATAACTTGCCTTTGAAAATATGACTCACAATAACCAAAAGCTCAGATGACTAACTTACAGTTCCAAGAACACGTCCTCTGCTGTTAAATACCAATCACAAAGTGCAGCATAGCCATTAATATTTAAGACCTTCATCACCAGGAAATAGAGTGCCACTTGAATACTCTTGCTCAAAATTTATTGTCACATTTCAAATTGATAGATGAGATGTTTTCCAAAGTTTTGTTTCATGGAGTTGTTTTGATTGTCTTCTGAAGTACATGAAATCATGTTCTCCAAGATAGAAGCTTTCTGATGATAAGAAAAAAAAAAAGATCTACATTTATGAAACAACTTTTTTTTCCCCCCTCAATGCCAATGTGCTGGACTCAAATTCACGAGGCTCTTGAGTCTAGTGCAGGAAGAAACATCTCAAAGGGTCACTGTCACTCTCCCCATGTGCACAACTTCACCTGTCCCCATGAATAAGTATTATCTCTATTGCTCACTGAAATTGTCTTAAGGAATGATCCCAACTCCTGGCTTTTCCTGTGTTCTTCCTTACTCAGCATGAGCTTCCTCCTGTTGCATGCATGCTACAATTGAAAACAAAATGTAGGTTAACCGCAAAAGTTGTGCAGCTTTGATTTTTTGCTGATAATTTGATGATACTTTCATAAAGATGCCATCTTTCCTTCTGCATCTCATCCAATAAACTTATTTAATGCAGGAAGCTTTTCATTACTTTCTGTGTCAAATGTTAGTCATATTTATTGAGAAATTATAGAAGGAGAGTAATTATTCACAAACTGTGTAATTTAAGTATCATAATCTTAATGATTTACAGGGACTCTCAGAATGAAGTGAACGTCTATAATGAAGATACCATCTTTTCTCACTGCTCCCCTTCTTCCCATTCAAGGAACTAAGGCCAAGAAACCTAGCAGGAAATTCAAAACTTTCTAAGGAGTAAACAGATCCAAAGAGCCTATGGCTTGGTAAAGTTAGAATAGCCAACACTGAAATGGTCACAGTTCAGTAATATTATGTTGCACTTAAAATGGAATGATCTATATTCATTTCAAATCCCAAATAAAATTCAACACAGATCCTTCCTTAATATAGAAGTGTGATATTTTTCTTAAAAATGCAATTTAACCTGCATTTTAGATCTCTATATTTGAAAATTTGAATTGGATATTAAAGTGCACAGGCGTTTTTCAACATGAAGCAGACTCTTGTTTCAGAAGATTGGGAAAAGCTGTTAAAGGCTGATTAGTGAAATGGCTGAGTAAGGAAGAAGAAAACCATATGTGACTATATGGTCCATGGTCCAATGACCATAAAATCTCATTAAAGAGGTTAAGACAACTGTCTTCTTTTGATCTAGTTTAGCACAGAGGCAGGAGTAACCAAATACTGAAGAAAAGGAAAAGCCAATTTTTCTCTTCTTTATGTGAATCCTGGAAGCTCCAGTGATGCTACAAGCACATTACAATAAAATTAAAATACCACCAGCACATAACATAAACCCAGACTGAATACTGACTAAACAAAACTAACTTGTTGGCATCTTCTGTTAGATGCAAATAAATAACGTATAAAAATGCCAATTATTCCTTTTCACAGAACTTACAGAAAAAAATGTACTTTTTCATTTAGCTTGGACTGACTTGTGTACAACTTTTTTTGCTTCTTTCAGTTCCTGGAATTTGTTGCAGAACTTTTCAAGTTTTTTGCCTTCCCTCCACCTCCCTGGTTCATCTTTCTTTTTCTTATTAGCGGAAATAGCACAGCTTATTACATATTCAATCAATCAACCAATCTCCTTGGACTTCCCATCCTTTCAACAACATCTTTTTTGCACCTGCTCCTGCAGTTTAGTCTGTGAAATTTCAGCAAAGGTCACTGTCAAACACCCTACTAACATGCTCATAGCAGGGGACGTGTGCATTGGTATTAATTAGATAATACCATTCTGTTTATTTGTCAGATGAGCTGTGTTGCTTCTTCTCTTTTTTCTTGTATCTGAATCAGTAGTTGCAATCCATCATGCTGTGGCTGGTGCTTTCTGCAGAACATCATCAAGACACCAGGTGTAATGACGTCTCCATCTTTCTTTGGCAGAGAAGATTTGGTTTTATGCTTGCTATGCTCTGATGTTTTGGACAATGAAGTCAGCCAATCCATGCTGCAGATTTGACAGCATTCTTAGTACAAGCAACCAGAAATCTCAAATCTTCTTAAGCAAGAAGGAAAGCTCCCTATAATTATGCAAACATGTCTGCTGTGCTGTGCTAGTCACAGCTGTGCACCAACACATTTTGCAGAATGGTTTATTAGATTCACTTTTATTGCTGCAATCCAGTTGGAGACAAACAGACTTTACTCCCAGCTAGAGGATACTGCTCAAATAGCAGACAAAAACTTCATGTATAATTCTCGCATTAACACATGTTATGTGAGAATTACATGTTCATGTGCACAGATAAATTTGGGATCAGAAGAGGGAACGGTTTACGTGTTGGATGTCAGTGGCAGAAAGAGGCACAATCCAGTCTGTGTGAGGAACCTTTTCTAGAATAAAAAAAAAAAATAATTCACACCTTTACTGAGCATATTATGTATGAACCTGAGAAACTAAATTTGAACCTTTCTAAACATTTTGGTTCTCACTTACCCCACAGTCAGCAGCCCCTGGGAAACTGAAAAACCTGAGCAACTATATCTGAAGAAAAAGGGAAGAGTAACATAAAAGGGGCTATTCACCAAAAAGTCTGCCCCCAGGTCAAGTTAAATACAGAAAGTTATCCTTTTCCCACCCATGTGTGCTCGGGTCTAGAGAATTCCACGTTGAGGAGTCAAGTTTGAACATGCACTTTACTTGCCATCCAATCCAAGGTTGTCAGCATCATGAAAGCTATAAATCACATCTTTGGTACAAAATCTGTTCTGTTCCACTTATTGCAGATGTTACTCTTGTGACATCATTGCCCATCTGCCCTGGATGTAATTGTCATCAACTTCAGGCTACCACCTATCTCATCCAATTCCAATCATAAAATTACTGCATATAGAACACAGGCTTTTCAGGCATAGAATAAACAGGAAAAAAAAAATCCTTTTTTGCACAATTCTATTTCTTAGAGAATTCTGTATTTGCTACCACTCTTGATCTATACAATACAAACTTAAACTTGCCTGTGTTTCACCTAAATTCTAGGATCTATGATGCTTTGAAGTATCAGTATGACTCATGTTTTTGAAATTGAGTCTTTCATAATACTTATATGTGGTAACCCCTGAGGTTACCACAAGGGCACTTGCCCTGCCATGGAGAGAGCACAGCATAGAAGCTGGATTCACAATGGCAGAGCTCCCCACAGGGAAGTCTCCCCGGCAGACTGTTTCTCAAGTTAGGGAGAGCAAAATGTTTCACCCCATGAGCCCTCTGGCTCTATGTTAATTTGTTACCCCGCATTGGTTGTTTCCCTACTTCCTGGTTTTTCCCCTTCCCTGATTGGTGCGTTTTGGATCCTCTCCCCAATTGGTTGTTTTCTCAATCCTCCCCGTGACTGGTCCAAGTTGCTAGCCCCGCCTCTCCCGAACCCTATATAATCCCACTGCTTGAGCCTGTCAGTTGCATTCAGTCGCCGGTTCCTGCTGAATAAAGAATCTTCCAGACTGGACGCCTGCCTCCTGCTCTGTTCCAGCATCGCCTGAAGGAGCTGCCAGAGCCAGCTGCCTCGTGCAGCCTCACAAAAGAGCTAGAGCTGCCTTGTGCAGCTTCACAAAAGGGCTAATCACTACCGAGTGCCTGTGCCCCTCGGAAGCCTGAGACGCACATTCTGGGACGGTCTCACCGGGGAAGGTTGCGGCACCAGAGTGGCCACCAGAGAGGCCACCGGCGGTCGGTGGCACTTATATATATTTTTAATACAGCTGTAGTAATAGTTTTTCCCTCATGTAAATGTAAACAAATTATAATTGAAAACAAATAATTTAAGCAAAAACAAAAAATCTGTGTCCTAATTTATGACCATTATAATAGTATTTTATTTTTTTAGCTTCTAATGATTTCCCAGCCCAAGTTCTGGGCTTGAAGTTTGTGATCCTTGCTCAGAAACTGGACTTTAGGCAAACATAGAAATGATTATATTTATTACCCATGTGGTTTGTTCAATTCTTCCACGCTGTGCTGGTTTGAAAGCAAAACCAGTGGAAGACTCCAAGTCAGAAACACAATTTAATAGGAGGAAAAGAAGAGAAATAAAAGTAACATAAAATAAAAGTAATAGTACAAAAAAAACCACTGACAGAGTCAGAATACAACTTGACACCCTGTTAGGGTGGTAGTGGCAGTCCAGATGAGATGGTCTTGTCAAAGCAGTGATCCTGTAGAAGCGTTTGGTAGCTCTTGTCTCCTCTGGGAGTCCAGTGGATAGAAGCTATCTGTGCTGTCCCAAACCCTGGATTTATCCAGGTGGAAATATTTGCCTCCTCCCCCTGGGCGGAGCATCTCACAATGGGATGATGAGTCATGCAGTGGGTCCTTGATGGCCCATTAAACAGAGATAACTCCCGGAGGGAGTTATCTATGACTCATGTGGCAAGGCATTGTTGGGCTCATTAACAGAAGATAAGGAAAACACTGCCCCACCTTGACTCCAACGGCTCATGGGGATAGAATACATACTTTAGGCACAATTTTACATTGTAACCTAGGACACACGCCATCTTGTTAAGTTTCTTCTTACGAGGCTCCAATATGAAATAGTGGCTTTTTTGCATTTCTCAATTCTCCTGACCAACAGTAGATGCAAAGGTTTGTCATATAAAGATTCTTTTGCCTTTTGAACTATATTCTTCTGCCTCTGGTTATAGTAGGTCTGTTTAGAGCCACGAAGACACATACTGACCTCTGTCCTATTTTGGAGACAAAACTATATATTTGTTCCTTTAACTCCAGGCCATAAACCCTCTCTACCACTCAGGTGAAGATGAACCACCCTCTGGGACTGCTTTCTCAATAAATGTGGCAGCGAGCCATCCATCCATCTCTCCTAAACAACTGTTGAATTTCATCCCACATGGGTAGGGATGGCAACAGAAAGGCCCCAGAATCTTTAGCAAGAGAACTGCACTGCATATACAGGAAAGCAGGGCCTGATGCCCTCTGCATTGCTAAATACATGCACAGACCCCCTTGTACTTCCTTGAAAACTATGTCTTGCAATTTATGTTTTACTGGGCTGCCTGGGTCATGTTGTCAGTGCCAGGGCTATTATTTCAGTCTCTTATGGACTCAACCAAGTGACATTGCACTTATTATGCTTGATTCACATTTTCAGACATTTCTTTGAAAAGTAAAGAGTGGAGACGTGCCTCATTTAACGAAGACAGGGATTACTTCTTTAATCATTAATGATAAGTTTGTATGTTTTAGAGGGAATACACTACTAAAGCCTAATTCTGTTATAAATAATCCTTACCAGACACATATGGTCTTCAATTTCCTTTTTACTGACCCATTTGCAAGAATTTGTAATCAAGAGTCTCCGGAATCTTCTTTCTCATAAGAGTATAATCTGGACATTTTCCAGGTACATCAAAACTGATTGTGTAAAGTCCATTGCCAATATCTTGGAACAGCAGAAGCAGGAATGATAATACTAAGGCACAAGTATGACATCCTGATTGCAGGTAAAACAATGTTGGCAACTAATTGCTATCACTGAGGGAACATTGCTGTCTCAGTCTGTTAATTTTTGAATCTGTCATTAGTTACTGAAGAGTAGCTAAGGAAGTGTAATTCAGGTAATGAGGAGGACATATAAAGCAGCAGCACACAGAAGGCAGCAAAAGTTATGTCTCCATGCTAATCCTTGGATGTGATACAAAAGAAGTGGCAGGAGAACATCTTCAGAATGGGAACATGACTTTGGATTGTTTCTAACTATGGTCAGAGTAGGTGCTGTCATTAATATCAGTCATGCCTCCAGGTGTACATTATCCCTTTGCTGTTGTAATGTCCTGTGTAACTACAACTCACTCCTATTGGCTTCAGAACCATCTCCAAAGCTTCTTGTGACTTCTGCAGCAGTACATGAAGATACACAAACTCCCAGGTTCTCTGAGAGGAGAGGCAACTCAAAGCCTGAGGAAGAATCAGGACCACCATCTCACCCTCTGGAAAAACTCATCATGTTATAACTGGAATATTGCTCAACAGAAATTGTTTTCCTCAGTTTCAAGAAGGAACTAACAAACTGCTGCACAGGGAGAGCATAGAATTTTCTGTGTAGTGAATTATGAAACAGAGATGGATTTTTATCCATTGTCAGTCTTGCACTAGACAAATGCAGGATGTGACACGATCAAGTGGCAATACTTTTAAACAGAGAGCAGAGTTTAGGTTATAGAATAGGAAGAAATTCTTCACTCAGAGAGTGTTGAGGCACTGGAACAGGTAGGCTGGGTAAGTTTTGGACTCTCCATCCCTGGAAGTGATCAAGGCTAGTCTGGATAGGGCTCTAGAGGCAGCCTGGTCTAGAGGAAGGTGTCTCTGCCCAAGGCTGGGTGGTTGGAACTAGATGACCTTTATGGACCCTTCCAACACAAACCACTCTGTGATTCTAAAATTCCATGCTTGGTCACTAAGCAGTAACAGAGGCTCGTAGGCTGCCTTGCACTGCTAAGCATATAACTATCCACTTTAAAGTGATCACATGCTAAAAAATACCCAAAAGCTAGAAGTGTTGAACATATAGTAAAAACTTGACTCTTAGAAAACTGAAAGCTTAGAAGATGAGATAGAACAGAGGTAGAGGAAAGAAGGAAGAAGGATGCTACATTTTAGAATCAAGGTATAGAATGATTAAATGTCAAAAGAGGAATGAGTAAAAATAATAAGGAATCAACAGGTAGATAAATATTTAGAGTAGGGGTGGCCTGGTGGGTATTTGCCCTGGACTTCGGAGGAATATTTTCACATTAATCAAATGCAAATCATTCAAAAAATTCTCACATTTTAGTACCACAGTTTCACACACTTCCTTAACTTTTAATTTTTTCTGTATTTCTGCTTTGTAGAAAAATGCTGCAAAGATATGAAAATGTTTAGGTCTGAAATCTATCCTGTTTGTCAAATTAAATTTTTATTAATAAATGCCTTCTTTTAAAAACACTTACAGCTCTTTTCAGTTCCTTGTTTCATTTCAGCAATTGGAAATTAATTTCTAAATCCCTCTCAGACATTCCTGATGACAACTGTATAATTTTATAAATAACTGACCCACTTTACCATGACAAGAACTATATGTCTGAGAGCTGTTTATGCAGAAAGTTGAGAAATTCCTTACCTTGATGCAGCATATGCTTTACCAGATGTTTCATGGGGAAGACAACCATGCTGATAAAAACAAATTGCACTATGAACGAACTTTTAGTGAACTGATTTGGATTTTACGTTAACCTTAGGATGGACTGATTCTATCACTTTCTGGTTGAGGATATCTGAATTTGTTTTTTTCATTATTGTGGTTGTAATGAGCTGTGCAAAAAATTGTCCACTCTCTGCCCCTTCAGTTGTCAAGAACAATAAGTGGTTTTGGGTGAAGCATTTATAAGGCAAAACTGCACACATTGATGTCTTTATGGAGGGGAAAATATATCCCAATTGCAATTGCTTTTTAAGCCTATCCTATTACCTTGAGTGCATGTTAATTAGATCCACAATAAAATTTTCACTGTGTTGATGAACTGTAACAAGGAAAGCTCATAAAACCTGCAGAGTTATTTCTGTTTGCTCAGTGCCATTGGACTGTGTGGCAAATGGGAGTAAGTTCTCATTGAGGCTCTCAGTTACAGATATTCCCTGAGAAAATAATAAGAAAAAAGTAAGGAAAATAATAATAATAATTTGATTTCTATTTTCAATTTTTCTTTTCCTACATACAGTGGGCAGTAGCTGTCATCTTTACTGACTGTCTTGCTTTTTATACTATTTTATTGATCAGTAATTTGTTGTTGTAAACTCCTTCACTAAATTTGCTTTATCAGTGATATTTTTTCTCCAGCTATTCAACAATTATTTTAACTTTGATATATTATTATGAAAAATACTGATAAAAATTATATTTTGATGTCAATATTTCAGTAAAAAGGAATTAATAAACAGCAGAACCTTTATACCACACTATTGTGAAGGGATGGAATAATCATTTATGGAGCATGATTGCTGCAATAATACCTGAACAGTTCTTCTTTATATATTGTGGTAGAAGTAGAGGCAATGGTGAATGTTTTATCTTTTCCCAGAGTATCCCAATAACACAGCTGGGAAAGGGAATGGGACATTGTTGATGGAAGAGAATTTATATGCAAACATACTGGAATTTTCCAAGCCACGGGATGACAAAATGTTATAGTAGGATAAACTGTGCAAAAGAGGAACCATGTGTTTTGAGTACTATTGATTTTTCTTCTTTAGATTGGGTATTGATTGCTCCTGTCTGTCCATTGATTAGTGAAAAAGTCTATTTTTCACTTTCAAGAGAATCCTTTTCATTGCTTTGCTGCCCTTTATTCCTAGGCAAAATCCCTATAGATGCTACACTTCAGGAATTTCTAGGCATACGTGACCTTTTATTTATTTATGACTTGCATATCTATCAGCTGAAATCTCATGGCAGGAAATGAGATTAAATGGCTGTGAAAGAAGAATCAGATTCTCCAAGCTGTAGGTCTGAATCATGGCATCCAAAGACAGCCTATTGTTCTGCAGAGATATTGCTTTGGCATACTAAAAATAAGTTGAAGATTACATGTCCAAAACTCTACAGTATTTTTCTTCATTACTCAAAAGACAGGAAATGCCATCACCTTATTTAAGAAGAAGAAGTAAGGGCTGTTCCTCAGGATTTGGTCTTCTTTCTCACTGGGCAGCCCTGCTGGCAGCCTGCCTTGGTCATCCCCAAAGGAATACAACTGCTTCCCCAGCCTGCACAAGAAACTGCCCAACCTCCTCCTGCAGAGACAGCCCCACAGCTCCCCCAGCACGGAGATGGGTATCAAGAACATGTTCTGGCCCTTACAGGAATTTTTCTGCTATGTGTACACCATCACCTGATTTCAATACAAAAGTAAGAAAACAAATATTGACTGCTGTTTGGGAGTTTACAATTGTGGCTAGCTCTTGGTGCTGGGTGTCCTTCATACTCTGTTTATTTGCATTATGTTGCTACAGCAAATACAAACAGCCAGTTAAGCCTACAATGGTCTCATGCTCTAGAGAGGCACAAAGGCTACTCTGATAAAAATAAAGACTGTGGAGTGGGAAGAGTGCTCTCGGGGTTTTTGTTGGGGTTTTTCAGTTCCTCTGTAAGAGTTTTGTTGCTTTATCTGCAGTCCTACAAATTCAATATTTATTTTCTAGAAGAAATTAAAGACAATTTAACATTGCTAATGTGTTTTCAACTTCACAAATGTATTTGAAACGTGACAAAACCCCCTGCTTTCAAGTATGTTTTCTCCAGAGCCAGTAATAGGTTTTAATGGATCAGAAAGAATATCATAAATACAGCATCATCAAACCTAATCTACCATGAGAAGAATAGTAATATCAAATGGCCTCTCCTATAGAAATGAATCGTAATTAATTACCTAATTTGTTGGAGCATTTGTAATATATATTTAATGACACTACAGTCTGGTGCAGCCTTCCAGGCAGTGTTCAGAGGAAACATGATCTAAGCATAGCCTCAAGCTGATATTATCAAATAACTCACCATGCTGTGTAAAAGAAATCCAGATAAAACAAGCAGCTAATGTTTCAGCTTACAGGGCCTCAGGAAAGCCTGTTTTCACCTTAGCATTTCTCCCTGGCAGCTCTATCCCTTCTGCCTTTATATCTGGAATGTGCAGTAAATAAATATTCAGCACTGGCCTGATTGTAGGTAGCACCACGCAAACAATAGCCCATTACTATACATCACACTCCAATTACTAAAGATCTAGCCATGTGTCTAATAGTCTGATATAAACAGTCCATTAGGCTTTCTAATGGTGGTGTTAAATAAAGGGTGAACAAACAGTACTAGAACAGTTAGAAGCCTCTGGGCAGCTTTGCATCTTCCCATGCCACTCCTTTTAATGAGATTATGCTATTGCTTTGGTCGATAGAAACTGTCATTTGAAGGTTTCCAGTTCTCCTGCCCTTTCTTGTTGAACTGACAAGGCAGATGTATCTAAATATTTACCCTTTTGTCGATTTTCTTCAACAGAGTAAAGTTCTTGTCCTTTATTCCCACTTACTTCATTGCCTCTTTTTGCCAGATGGAAAAGTGCATCTCTTGTAATCAAGCAGGGAATCTCTGGTACAGACCCTTCCTGGAATCTAATGCAGCCCATGAATCTCTCAGCATCTTTGAGGGACAACATTAGTCATATAAATGACCCCTGCATCAGTGTTCTGGCAAGGCATTGTAAGAGTTTATCCAATTATGGTACAATATTTTTTCCAATTAGAGAAATGTCCATTATTTTTCCTTATTTTGATTAAAAATAGTAGAGCCTTTCAAACTCAGAATAACTACAACAAAAAGCTACTTAAGACTCAGAAACGTAAATTCAAAAGACAATATATCAGAAAAGTAAAATAATTGGAGAAGTATTAGATTAGAATAAAAATGTTTACAAAACTGTAAAACTAAGTTTCCTTAAGAAAGGCTATAGCATAGCTGGTATGTGTAATACAGAGGATTGGCAATGAAACACTAGAGAATAACATTCAGTAATGTTCCCCATCATAGACTGAAACTGCTGAGCTACAGTATAAACAAATAAACTGAAGAAAATTACAAAACTGACTTTCAATGTCTCACAGACTTTTGTCTGTGATATTGTTTAAAGATATTGTTTAGTTTAAGCTATAATGAACAGTAAACTATCGACATGCTGTTTAGTTTTAGAGATGTTAGTGTGCCAGAAGACAGCTATTAAACAGTTCTTTAGTTTAGATCTATCTGACAAAACCTGTTAAATTGTAAAAATTCAACTCTGATATCATACACTAGCCAAGTTCAGAATGATGGTGTATTTCATATGTAAAACACCATTAAATGTTACATGTAACATTCTGGCAGTTATAATTTGTTTCAGCAGTGTTTCTTTCTTTTAAATCCTGATAATTTAATAATTACAAAAGCAATCAACAAGCCTTCTGTTCATAAGCCTTCCATGAAGCTAATGGATTTGGCAGGAACCATGACAAAAACCAGCTTGTAGCACTGGACTGACGCAGTACTGCATCAAAGGGATCTCCTTTCAAGAGTAGAAAATAAGCTGGGACCTTGCTTGCTGTAACTTTGGGGAACCTGCCTGATATAAGACCTTAGGTATCATCTTGGGATGTGACTGTGACTATGGTTTGCAATGTATTTTACTGTACAGACAATTTTTCCAAATAATTTCACAGTTGTCACTGAACAGGCTTTGCAATAATATCAACCAAAGATTACATGATAACTTCTGCTCTGTATTGTTGTTTTTTCAGTTTAGTAGAGATTTCCCTAATGGCTCAGGCAAAATGTAATCAAGGATACAAAAAGACATGGCCTCAAATAGAAAACCATTTTTAAATAAGTAAGTGGTGCTCCAGAACTTCCTGGTGAGGAAAGGGTTTTCTTGGAAGCTCTCATGAGACACATTTAAGCAAATGGGAGCAGAGACTGTATTTTCCTCCAGTATATCAGCTATTAGCTCTCATCTGTAGGAGCCTTCTTTGTTAAAAATCTGAAAAGGGCAAAATGCAAAGTGTTCACAGAAGTCACAGAATCAGAAGAAAATTCTGTTCCTTGAGTGAGCTGAGGCCTGCTTACCTTTGGTGGTAAGCAAAAAACCAAAAGCTATTGGAAATGAGACTGCACACACAGATGCAAGTCACATCCAGGGATATCAGAAGTGTCTGATGGAATTGGCAGGTATTAAGGCAACCTACATATTAAGCTTCACAAATTCATGCTATATGTGGTTTAGACTGACCTCATTTTAGATACCTAAACTGTAGATTTCTACCTCTGACCTCATTGCTGGAGGTTCTTCTTGTAATTGACAGTATGAAAGAGGTATATAGGTAGTTTTAGGGCATGTTTCATCTTAGCTGCTCTAGCCTTAGATGAATCTCACTTTACAAATGCATATTTCATTTCACTCATTAAAAATTAATTTTAGGCAACCAGTTCAGTCACAAAGCCAGATCCATATTATAGTCAGTCACATCAGATCAAATGTGAAGCTGGAAATGCCAATGTCCCAAACCACAAATATCTTAGAACAAAGAATCTGAAATCTTCTAGTTCCTGGGAAAAAAAGGAAAGCAGAATAACTTCTAACAGCTAAAAATCATCAGCCACTTAGTATGCTGTGAGGAAGCCAACAGATATTGAATTTGGACTTCTTGTTACTATGACTTCATGCAACATCAAGTAATGATTAAAGCAGGGTATGAGGGAGCTGTTATGCTGTATTACCCTGGCATATCACTTCGATGAAAAGGAGATGGTAAATCACAAATCATTGACTGGTCTACTTGAACAACCTTCACCACTTCAGACATTGTAAGAAAGCCAAATGGTGATGTGAGGCCATACACTGATGTTAAGAAATCATCCATAAATAATCTCTCTCATGTTTACAGCACAATAGTTAAAAACAGGAAGAAAAACTGTAGCAGTTTAAACTGTTTATACATTATCGTTTTCAACACACCTGAGCATGAAATGAAATGCCTCCTGGTTGCCTCATTTTTGTAAGAACCTTTTAGATTCACTAAAATGAAGACATTTCAGACTTAATAAATGGCCCCCATTTAAGACATGAGAATTAAAGACATGTAGTCTGGTAACTGTCTTTAACTCCACAGGACAAATAAGAAATATTTGGTAAGAGGGTAAACAGCAGCTGCATAACCAAACAGCACTGGAAAGAACAGTCTGGGTCACCACATCCAGTCTCATTCTAAAATCTCCTGAATTTACAAATCTTCATCTAAAGAAAATATTTTTTTTATCCTAACCACTTACTGAAAGTCTATTGCAGAACTATCAGTGAACCTTTAAATCAAAGATTAGGTTTTTTTTTCCTTTGGTCATAATTAACACAGGAAATTTCTGCATTTTATTTACAGGTTAGGCTAATTGAGGTGATGCCATTTTTTTCATAATCTCTGACCACCTTGTTTTCCATATCAGCTCATATGCCACAGTGAACCTTTTACTCAGTGCAGCTTCCTCTTCAGAATACTTCTTTGAACACCATTATTTCTTTGGCTGAAAGAGAATACCTGTGTGCTGCTTTTGGCTGGGGTAGAGTTAATTTTTCTGCACAGTAGCTAGTATGGGGCTACATTTTGGATTTGTGTTGGAAACAGAGGGATTTCTGCTTGGCAACACAGGGATGTTTTAGCTTTAACTGAACAGTGCTTACACAGGGTCAAGGCCTTTTCTTCTCCCCATCTTCACACCAAAGGAATGTGTGATAAGAAGCATAATATGAATCATTTTTACTACTTTATTTATTACAACTATGATATACAACTTATCAGAAATGACAACTGATGGGCCATCAATGTTTTGCAATCTCCCATAAGAGTGTACTCTTCTCTTTTGAATAGCTGGAGTCACACCATGAAAAATCCCCCTCACTGCCAGAATTCTGTCTAGAGTTAACTTTATCTTCTCTGAATATTCGGTCCCATATAAATATCTGTATTCTCGTTATATTCCCAGAAATGTTTATTGTTCATTATTTGATGTAGTTCCACTGAAAATTCTGTGGCTAAGCACTAGGGAAAAGAAATGACACCGTAAGAGTTAGATGTGCAATAAGGCTTTATGAAGACAGATTTAAAAGTAAGCAGACAGATGAGGAATTAGGTCTTGAAATGAAAAAGTTGAGAGTTTGAGGTGTGAGTGTATAAAGACTTAATGTTGCCCAGGAGATGGAAAACCACATTAAAAAAGATTTGTCTGCAGTACCTAGCTGAAGAAATTTGTTAGCATAACAGTGGAGGAAAATTGCAAATTGAGTGAGTAATAACCATTGATGCTTGAGCACAAAAGGCAAATGCACAATCAATATTTATTTGCAAACACAAAGGGGCAGAAGCAGTTGTTACCCCTCAGCGTTACATTAAGTGTAAAAGGGGTCTTGCAATAATCAGGTTTTGCCGTTGTTCTGGTCAAATTATGTAAACCCTGGAAAGCAGCTGAACTTAAACGTGTATGACTGCAGTGAAGTCATGTTCCAAACCTGGAGACAAAGCCTTCAGGAGGCTCTGTCTGTGCTATAACCAAATCACCACAAAGAAATTACACCCACAGCCTCCACTTAGACAAAACCTGACTAAATGAAAGAGGCATTCAAAAAAACTAAACTTTAAAAACATGAACTCTGCTCTGACATTTCAGCTTGCTCTAGTGTGGACTTGGACTTTATTTTTTGTTTGAAAGTCTTATAGCAAGGCACACTTGATCTATGTGAGTTCAAAAAGAGAAGAACTTTGTCTGAGACACCAACACTGGTCAATATGAGAATTCCTTGAAGGTCTCCTTCACATAAAATGTACATGCCCAAAAAGATTAAGTTGCTGCTGCTGCTGCTACTGGGCATTGCATCCCAGGTTTAATCTGTTGGCTATCCTAATTATTTCCTTCTGTATGACTTACTTCATAAAAGAAATTGCTAAAAGCCTATATGTCGTGAAAGTCCACCTGTTACTTGTGGATATAAAAAGCCTCCAGAGAAAAATGTGGAAGTAGAAAATACAGAAGCAATTATTTTAGCAATGACAAAAGCAGATTTTACTTACTACTTTTTCCTCCTCTAAATAATTCAGCAACTGGGAGATTTCATGTCAGCGATTTCATTACAGGAGTGAAATTATTTCACAACCCCTTTCCTTTCACAGTTGATACAGGTTCAGCTCCTCAGAGAGACCCTTGAATTCTTAAATGTCAACACTAGTGCTAATAACCATCAGCCCTTTCACTTTCTTGCTTAAATCTCCCTAGCACATGGAAGAATGGATCCTTTAGTTGTCTGGATTACTGCATTTCTAAAGAGAATGGAAAGTGAGCTACACTACAACTGGGCATAATGAGCTTTTACTGGGATTTAGAAGCTGTTAATAACCACAATCTGTCTCCATAAATTAAAAACAATACCTGGCCTCTTATAGTTTTCCCTCACTTGGTATCTGTCTTGTTCACGCTTTATGGTGGCTGTCAGTGCATTTATTGTACTAGAAGTTAAGATTTCCCAAGTGGAAGATGTATTTCTAGGAAAAACTGCCACCACTGTACAGGCGAGAGAAATACTGTCCTTTAAAAAATATGAGCAAGAACTTTGAGTGAATGTTTTAATCTTTGCACAAAACATTGGAAACTGTCTTCCTGTAGTATGGAGGAAATATTAGAACAGCAGGGCAGTTTCATACATTTCCTGGGACTAATATAAAAAAATAATGAAATAAAATCAGATAAATTATGTTAAAGACAGGATATGAAAATGCAGGCATAACAGTACACCTGCAATAGCTAACAACAGGGAAGCAAAAGTAAATGGTGTTCTTTTGCACAGCCCATTGGCAGTAGAATGCTGAGGGCATGTTTTCACCATTAATCTTTTCCAACTTGGCTTTTACAAGAATGTATCTTTTCCCTGAAAAGTCCATTTCTGTATTCTGGGACAGCTATATTTCCTCTAAGTGCTGCAGGAGCTTTCCTACTTGTTCTCCCTGCATTTCTATAAAACAGTGGCACGTGCTCCCTTCCCTTCTCAGTCCAGCCATGCACAGAAGTGGGTTCCAGTAACACAGACATTTTCTCTGTGCGTCTCCTGAGTGGTGGTAGGACAGGCTGGATAAGCTACATGCAAGCACAAAAAAACATAAGGATTGAGAACTATTTTCCCTTTCCAATCATCCTGCATTGAGTGCCCCACCCTGTTTTATTAAGCAGGCCGTGCTAACACTTAAGGAGACCTGGTTTTAGCACTCTGTGAAGACAAGGGACATAGGCACATTCCCTGTTCTAAATCCTGCCTACCTTCTCTCTGAAATAACCTCTTGCAGGTGCTGCCCAATTTCAAAAGGCTGCAGCCCATTCTCAGCACACACCCCAGGCCTCCAGATCTCCCTGAGGGGTATCAGGGTCCTGAGTCCCTACACTCCCCTCACAGCTCCAACAGAGCTGATTTTTCAACCCCCTTGGCTTTATAGTCTTTGAGAGATGTAACCACATTTTTAAGTTGTTGGATCTTCCTTTGCAATTTTTTAATCTTGCCTGCTACAAGGACTTCCTATAACTGTGGGGTAAATCCTGTTCAGATTGCTACTAAGGGAATCATTAAAACAGGCAAATTTCTAAGAGAAAAAAAATCTCCTTTGTAAATAATATCAGTGCCTCCAGAGCTATCTTGGAAAATTTCTATTTTCTTGAACCAGTAACTTACCAGTGATTATGATGCTTGAATGTGACTCAGTGATTTAAACATGAACAGGCATTATTCTCTTTCTATTGTCTCATTTTCTCACTGGTAATTAATGTCTTAACTGATGCATTCACTGGAATATAGAAAAAAACCTCTGCTTGACCATTTCAGCTTTTTAGTGATTTCAGATTCTTTCCCAGAACTCACTTCTGACAAGTATCTTTCTTCCAACTAATTGTTACTTTTTATGGTATTTCCTCCCTTTCTCGTCTTCTTGCACACAAGCACATATACACATACAGATACACACATTCTTTTTTTTTCCCCAGGGTGTAAGGGAAGGGAGTGGAAATGGCAGCACAACAAATCCAGTTTCCATCAAGAAAATCACCATCTTTAAGCAGTTACCTTCTGTCAAGCAATACTAAAAGGTTCCAGGTATTGTGAGTAATAATGATGACTCTTACTGGCATTACACACACCACAGTACCCTCCAGGAGACCAAGTCCAACACCAGCAAAAGCTGTCCATTGTCATATCTGTCTGCTTGAACTTATGCTTTCAAAAAGTGAGAAACTTCTGTCAACAAATTCTAGTCAGAAGAACATTACTTCATGTCAAAACATATATAGAGGAGGAAGTCAGTGATCCCTAGTATTGGTTTCTTTTTTGTCCTTCATGAATTTCAAAAGCCTGAGCATTCATGGAACAAGGTAAAATAGATTTATTTTTTGTCTTTTCATATAAAAAATTTATTGTTTCCCCCATAATGTAGATCAGAAGAAAATTATGCAGTTGATGTTACATGGAAAGATGAAACCACATCTTTAATACCTCTTAGCAATTTCTGCAATTTTTGGAATTCTTCTGATATCCTGTTCTCTGAGAGATATATGGGTCACTTCAGAAAGAGTGAATCCAAGCTCTAAGAGCTACGTGTATTAATTAGATTTTTCAATAAATAATTTAGCAAGCCTGTTTCAGTTGAGGGATTTCATTAAATACTTGAAAATATTTTAAATTTTTGCATCTTTTTACATCTGACACAGGTTTGTCTCCCCAGAGGTGTCTCTAGGTTTTTAAATACAACTGCACTGTTATTCCAATAAACCATTTGCAGCTATTCTGCATACATTTGCTTTGTCATATTGATTATTTTAATTCTCCTTTTTTAATTTTTTTAGAGTTCATTGATATTCACCCTTTAAAGAGGGAAACTTTAACCTGAGGCTTACAAAGGTCTGTCTTGCCTCTGGAAATTTTTCTGCCATGGGATTAATAAAAGTTACATAGAAAATAATTTAAGAAGAACATGGTATTTTACTATTCCACCCTCTTTCACAAATTTGATTTCCTGTTTTAATTTGAAATCGCTTTAGCTTCATAATTAAGCAGATTTTGTGTTCAATATTTTTCTTTCTTATCACTAACAAGATAGTCTGTGAAATCTGCATGGGAGTGTAAGAATGTTCCTGTTTTGTGGGTGGTGTTTAATGTCATTACAATATCTTATTAATGGCTCTGCTGTAGTTCTCTGAATAATTAAATTCTGCTAATGGCTGTAGTATTGTCATGAGCAACATTATCCTTTTTTTTATTATTATTACTGCCAATGAAGGATAGGAAGATGCCAACCACTAAAATGAAGCTCTTGTGGAACCCAAGGACATATATTTAGCATAAATCAATCCCATCAGAATGAACTACAGAACAAGGCAAAGAGATTTTCTGGAAGACTTTCAGAACACCATCAATAAAGGGATGCTACAATTGATTACTTCTCAGCACACATTCTAAGATAAATGACCTGTGATTCCATTTAAAAGTTAATGCTGAAAAGTCTTCAAATGCTAATAGCAAAAAGCAGTACACAAACACTATAAAAAGAACCAAGCAGATATTAGAGGCAAAAAAATACAGGCATGCAGATATACCACAAAAATACACACAAAGACCTTTTCCAATACTCAGATATGTTTATTTCACAGGTATTTACAAGGTAAAATACAATTACTACACAAAGAGATAAAACAATGAAACTTTGAAGTTAATCCACAACATAAAACTCAGCAAGATAAAATTTGTTGCTGAATTTTATCAGTTTCTGTTTAAACTCCTAAATTTCTCTCTTAATGAATACTCAAGGGCTAAATCACACCATTATAACAATAGCATGCAGTAGGACTGTTGGCTCAGACCTCCTTTGTCTGGAGGCAGCTTATGGCAGTCCACTCAGCAGCCCATCTCACAATAAAAATGGGAAATACATAGACTTGTGTTCTCCATGAATCTTGACAGTTCTGTAGATGTGCACAGATGTCAGACAAACAAATAGTATGAGACAGACAAACAAATAGACTGTCCAAACCTCTTTTGGCCTTTGCAGTGTGGAAAGACACTTTGTTCATGATGTTATGTCACTACTGCCAGCCCAGCCAGAGACACACAGCACAGCCAGGATCATTTAGGAGCCAAAACCAGCTTGTCCTGATGGAGTCATTTCTGGGAAATCAATAGCATGGGCAGTGCATTTAGACTGACAGATAGAGAAAGATTTCTATCCCTCCTAGAAGGGAGGGACTAAAATACTTTTCCACACAGAAATATGGGATGGTAAAAGACAATGATTTTAATATAAACGTCTATGAAACATTTATGGGGAGGGGGACTATGGAAAGGCATATAATATTGTCATCCCAAATAATCAACAACTGAACAACACAATCCATGTTGCTCCTTCCAATGTGTCACCTGACCTGTGTTTATTTGCAAACTGGCTTCAGTCCAGGACAGCCTAGTTACAAGAGAAATGTTTATATTCCAAATAGATCTACAGTATATTTCTTTCCCCAAATGATTATATATTAATCTGAAGATCTATGAAAAGCTGCTTTTTATTTTTGACATTCTTATGAAAAGATTGCCTTATTAAAAATGCTGGCTCATTCTGATGTATTTAGTTTGGGTTACTAAATAACATACACTTGCAAATACGTCTGGTGACTTATGTAAAAACAGAAATTATTTAACTTACATACCATTTTCCTACTTCACTTCAGAAATTCCTCCATTGTCAAGGATACCCATTATCAAGACTAAAATCACTTCTTATCCTCACAATGGTTATAATCACCTGCATAACTGTCAGCCAGACTTGGTGGCTAAGTGTTTTTCTGAAGTGCATTATCTGTGTTCTGCTAATAGAAATAATGAAAGCTTTAATGTTCATGCTGCTTCTAGAGCAGACTGGTGATGAGTGTGCGATTTTTAAAAACAGATTAATTTACTGAATCTAATGCCTTTTTTTGCAAGAAAATGAGCATGTCAATCTTTATAATAGAGAGGAAAGAGAAAAACACTGCCATTTCATTTTCTACCACAACGAAAGTGGATTGGATATTTTCTCTTTTTTAAAAAAAACACCTTCTTTTTTTCCCTCTCTAAGAAGAAAACTGAATAATATAGACCTGTACTTTCCTTGAAACTGCTGTGTTGAGCCAAGAGTGATGACGGGATCTGAGTGTGTCTTGAGCAGCAAAAACAAAAAAGCTTTTTCAGCAGAAAGACTTTAGGACTGAATACCTCACCTTAATTGGAATACTCAGAATCAAAAGATAGCGATTTTAGAACATGCCCAGCTTGAAAACACAGGGATGAACTCCTTGTGGCCAGGTAAGATTTGATGGTGATTTATCATTTTAGACCAGTAGAAAATCCAACTCCTCCATTAAAAAATTAACATTAGACATAGTATCAACAAAAAAAGTATCCAGCTCTGCAATACATTGATCAACCTCTTTAATTTCTTGTTCCAAAGATAAACATAAGGAAAGATAAAAGCTTTGACCCTCATTCAGATCCATGCTGTACCTTTGGATAAGCATCCACCAGGGATAAGAATCATTGTCTCAATCAATGCTCACTGTGCTGAAACACTGCCCATAGGTATTTGGATACACTATGTTACCTTGAAGGACATGGCAACCACTAGCAAATGAAATCACCTAACAATGCTAAACTGTATATTGATATTGTAATCAAGGATGATTCTTGCATATTAGATAAACACTTTTCAATTTGAATAATACTACTTATCAATTAATTTCTTATTCACATCTCTAACTCAAATTACTAAATACATCAAATATTCACAACTATCAATACCTAGCTGACTGAGAAGAAATCTCTAATGATAACATGAATAAAGCAAAAATGTTGAATGTGATCATAATTTATTTTGTACCTTTCATTATAGCAAGAACCCTTTGATGCATACTATAACAAATACCTTCTTCTAGCTGTAAAACTTTATAATGTTGTGAAAAAATAAGATGGATTACTTTTTTAAACTAATAACTCAGATTAAAATCTTCTCACCAGCACATGCCCTTCCTATGGCTCCAAAATGTCCTTTGTATGTCTGCTTAAACAAAGCCTTCATAATGATTCAACCTGATTTCCTTCCTCCCACCACCCCAGGGGGTTCACTGAACGATCTGTCATGCACAGAATATTATCTATCATAAAGGATGATGAATACTTATAAACCCTCACTTCTGTGGAAATCAGGACCTTTGTGGAGAAGGCCTGGATTTGGTGAGGTGATCTACTCTGGGATCAGTGCTGATCCTGTTGAGCCATGAGCAGACAACAAGAGTCCACCACAAAAAGCCCAAGGCCTCTCCTGTGAGTCATTTGAAGGAGATCCAGAGGAAGACAATGGAGAAGGCCATGTTTAACATCTCCCAAACTAAATTGGGATGTATTTTGAGAGATTAAAATGACCATGTTTACTTTTGGACAGTAAAATTGAGAAAAGATGTTAAAAGAGCTTCAAAAGAAAAAAAAATGTTTTAGGGAGTTTCTATGCAGTAAGGAAAGAAAAAGTATTTTTATAAATACTGAGGCAAACTGACATAAAAGGTTTCTCCACTCTGGGTGCTTGTGCTCATGTGTGTCCCAGGTTGTGTGCACACTTAAAAAGACACAAGGAGAAATGAAACTGCACAAGCTGTGTATTTTTGTAACAGGCATTTCCTTCCTTCTCAATATTATGTGTTCAATATTATCTGTGGATCACACTCAAAAGTTCAAATTCAATTTCTGGTCAGGTAGGAGCCCATCTTATGTCAATTGGGAGTGTTACTCATTTCAAGAATAAAAAAAAATAATTAGGCCCTCAGGTAATAAAACATCTTACTGCAGGGACAACTTATTATAAAGACCATTATATAATGGTCTCCTCCAAAACTTTATGAAGCAACAGACAGAGCCTCAGCTGAAAGCAAATGTCCTGCCAAGAGAATGGTCCCATGTATAAACTCTTTCTTGGACAAGTATTTCTGACCTGAGAGGAAACACAGGAAGCTGCCTCAGCTTGCAATTAAGTTCTGGCCTTAAAAGCTTGGTTAAGAAACTCTGTGGGCAAAAGGAATGGCATTCTGTCTGGTCTTACTTTTTTTGGCAACCAAGCTCTCCATTCTCATACCACAGAAACCAGAAATTGTAAATACTTGTCATAAGAGGGTTATTCTTCCATCATTACTTTTCAAAGCTGTCAGTGAAATATCTTCTAGGAAACCCCCATGGGCTTGATTTCTTCTTGGCTGAGGTTAGATTTCTGTGCCAACCCCCCTCCAAGGAAGGCAGAATACATCTCTGCACAAAGGAGGCAAAAAGTGCAATGAAGCCCTCTCCTCCTGTGTGAATGAAAGGCAAGGGAGCATTTCCTGGATAGCTGGAGATCATAGAGGAGCTTTCCCCTTTGCTGGTGGTTTACCTCAAAAAGGGCAATTAGACACCTGCTATCCTAATAGATGTGAATCTAAACCCTCTACTTTGCAAATCCTACCAGAGTTTTCAAAACTGTCTTGAAATTCATGTTAGTTTAAACTTGATGGTGATTTTTTTAGGATGTGTATGAGCCATTTGATGCATAATAGAATTATTAAATGTCCTGCAGTTAAGGAATCCTTTCTGTAGAAGAGAGCTGTTGCCTACATTTCTCTGATGTCTCTTTTGGCTTAGATTTATGGTCCCTGCTCACTGTCCTTTATTAAATGCTTCCATTAACTTTTCTGTTACATTTTTTCACAGCTCCATAAAATTGAGTTACTATCTATGCAAATTCATACCATTTACATTTGTAGAAGTCCTGGTCCAAATAAATGTGTTATATCTCTACATATTTGGTATATCTAGAGGTAAAACTTTGCCTCATTTTTCAAGATGCACTGACTTCTCGTATTCCACCAAATCTGATTAAAATAAGTCTCTGTATCATCTTGTGATAATGTAGGGGCAAGGTACAGAGTTAGAGTCAGATCTGACCTGTACCTATAGTGGTGACAGTAATTCATTGAGTCATTAGCTTGCTTAGGCAAGAACTTCCAAATTTGTTTCTCTTTTCTGTCTATGGACTAGATCTACAAAAATATTGCATTACAATTATTTAAGGATGTATTTTGCTTGGTTACCCTTACCACAGATCCAAATTTCCAAGTTTCAGTCCTGCTATGCCAGATACCTGGAGTACCACTGCACAAAAAGATTTAAGACTTTCCTTTGCCCTTAATCTTTCCCACTGAACAGTTTAGGCGACTGCTCCCCAGCCCAGTACTCTTTGTGGATAACATTTCCAAGTCCCTTTAGCCCTGCAAACACAGCATGGAGGCCACACTAAAAGCTGTAGAAAGTTCCTCCAGGGCTCAAGGAATCAATAAATGGGTAGTTCACAATCAAGGGAAATCAGTTCTTCCTTATGCTCTCTGTGGCAGAGCACATTCATGATCCCATCAACCTTCCTGCACTGAAAAGGAATGGAATTAAAATTTCCATCTTTATTGTCCATTGCCAAATTTATCTTAATGTAAGCATGGAGAAAATATTTCAATACCAACTTCCTTTTTCTATCATTTTTTTTTAAATTTTGGTGTTCCTGCTACTCAGATATACACACACAGTTCTGTTATATTGCTCAAGCTACTGTGACTCTTCCCTGATTTACTAAAAGCATTTTTTCATGTCCTTCACTTCTTTTTATTGTAACAAATCCAATCAAACCCTAAACAAAAATCAAATCAAAATAAAACAAAAAACCCAGATCACATTTACCAAAACAAGCAGATCTGTGTTACGATCCAGGTCACTGTGTGAATGAGTGCAATATTTCACAATTTTATGTTATTCTTTCCAATCTCCTTCAACAGTCTTCAGAAAGAAGAGAACTTTGCCCACTATAACAAATAAAATAAACGAATCCTGAATCTACCATATAGTCACAAAAAATCCATATGGAGGGTTGCTTTTTTGGTGTCACTCTTTTATGAATAAATATAATCAGAGAATCAAAGAGCTTAGTGCAACCATGTAGCTTCATGTCAGTCAGTGAAATGTCACTGAGGGCTTGTAGTACAGAGATATGGGAATGTTTTGCTACCATTGAAAAAACACAGAAAATTTGCAAGAAAAAAAAAACAACAACTAGAATAGAATTTTGAGACAGGAACTTTGTAGTTGTATAGACAAAAATTAATCATAAACGACCAAAACTGCTTCTTTTCCAGAGAAAATCGTTAATTTGTCAAAAGAATGTTTTTTCCAGAGAAAATCCTTAATTTATTCTTTTCCAGAGAAAATTCTTAATTTGTCAAAGAATATTTGCAAAGGGAAGGGGTAGTTCTATTCTTAAACAAATAGCTTCTTTTCCAGAGAAAATCTTTAATTTCTTCTTTTCCAGAGAAAATCCTTAATTTGTAAAAAAATATTTGCAAAGGGAAGGGGTACTTCTATTCTTAAATTCTATTCTGTGAGTGATATACATTTACACTATCATTTGGTGATACAAAGAAACTCCAAGGGGAAAGAATACTGAGTATGATTCATAAAGATTTAAAATACACACTTGTGATCAACATTCTCAGGATTCAGGGGTTTATTCAGGATGGTAGACTAGAACAGTCGGATCCACACCTTTTTTCATTCCTTATCTAAATCTACCTATCATACCAAGAGCTTTAGTATATTGATTTCCCAGTTGATCATACCAAAGCTCTACACATTCCCTGGGTCTCACTGGCTTTAGGTCTGTGTTATTTCACCATCATCTTTTTTGTATCTTTTCAAGCAATGGTTCTTGCTGTAACTACAAAGAATATTTTTTACACATTTTTATTTTCCTCTGCTCAATTTCAAGACTTATCAATACCTTGTAGAATCTGATTATGAAATTATATTTGCTATGCATAAGAGGGCAATAGTCATGACTCCCCTTTTCTTATCAGAAGCAGAAATGTTCTCAAGGTCCTCTGAGTAGAGATGGAATAGAAATAAAGATGTAATTACTCTAAAAAACATTTTCACACAACAGATGTTTTCTGGGTTACAGTTGCTTCAGTTTTATGAAGCAATTAAACTAAGCAACTAAATCCTAAAAACTATAGTATCAGAACATATAAAGGACACTTTTGAATGGATGGACTGATGTACTGCCACTGTATGCTTTGAGACAAAACATAAATGAGACAAAAAGAAAGACAGAAATCAAATGAAAGCCTGAGGTTGAGATTAGCTCTCCTGACAAAACCTCATTGACTTTTATGGTAGAGGGAGTTTGAATTGGTTAAAGGAAAATCATGAAGGGAGAGATACAGAGAGCACTGGAAAATGGCTCATGGATCTATCAGGTATTGGAGTGACCTAAAATTAATGTTCTCTTCTCTGGTAGACTTCCTATCTGCTCAGGATGTGATCTCATTGTTCAATCTGTGGAGAACTGAATCTGCAGAACTTCAAAGATCTAACTTTGCCACTAAGTCAGCTTTGTTAACAGGAGACTAGTTATACTAGTCTCTGGACCTCTGTTACTATGAGTTTGGGGTTGGGTTTTTTTTCCCTTAAAAGTCCATCCTTTATTGATTGATGCTGGGACTCATGGATACACTTTCTCTCAAGAGCCTTTTTTGAACAGACTCAAGTGGTAAATCTGTGTAATTAGTGTGGCTCTGAATACAAAAGATCTTTTACTTCCTTCTGACAAAACTATTCAAGGTAAAAGTGAATTTATGGAAGTGAAAATTCTGTGGATGAGCACAGGCTTGTGCTGAATCAGACTGGATCCTTTAAATGGGGTTGTGAAGGCCCCATACCAGCCCTTGTGCAGGGAACCTCAGGGTCAGAACCCCCAGCTTCCTGCACTTGCATATCTGAGTGGAGACTTGGATTTGCTGGCATTCCCCATGTGGCTTTCACCCTGCTCCAGCTGCTGCAGGCTGTGTGCAGGTTGGGTTATGCTGCACCAGGAAGGGTTCATGTCTGAAATGTTTGAAACAATGTAAGAAGCACAGTCAGTCATCTGTGGTTAGTTTTTAAAATTATTTTGAAAATAATAACTCTTTTAAGTTGGGATTAAAAGTTCCCTTTAATAACACAGAAAATCAAAAATGGCTCAGAACATCGGTGGCCAAACAGGGTTTGAAGCAACAAAATCCAGTCTTCCCTAAGCAGAGAAAAAAATGGAATTAAAAACAGACTTCAGGAATCTTCTCCAAAGTTAAATACAAAAAGAGGAAAAGAAATATTGATGTAATCCTAGACTTGTCTACAAACACATATTTTTACTATAAATCTTAATTATCACTTGTCATTCACAAAGAATCATAGATACTAGTGATTTCATCTGAACTCCTTTTCCTTCAAGTGTACTTTATAAACACTATTTTTATTTTATTCCCTGTTGAGCAGGCCCATCTTGTTTCTGACTTGAATGTAATCACTTTTCTTAAGAACCCTCGGGTAAGCTTCTCTCTTTCCCAAACTTGTTTCTTTCCCTAGTTCTTAGATCAGTTCTGAAGTTCTAGCAGTGTAGGAGTAATTAAAAGTCCACTTAATCAGTGTATTGTAACTTTTTGCAGGCCTCTTTTATCCATACAAATACATTGGTTTTGGTGCAATCACACCCTTTGCTCCAGTTACCCTGTTGCTAAAGATTTTCTTATCTCTTTGCTTTGCTTTGCTTTGCTCTGCTTTGCTGTGCTTCCTGGAAAGGCTGTATTTTTACATAACCCACGTCTATTGACCACATTTTTCAAATCAGTCTTTGTTTGCACTAAGGATCCCTGAACTGTTTTGGATTAAGCACCAGCTCCCTGTAATTGCATTGTTTATGGGAGAGATCTTCCCAGACATGTTGATGATTCACTTATGCCTAGATACAGATCTTCTCCTGTTTTATGTCCAAATCCATCAAATATCACACAGATCTACCCAATATCTGCTGCAACTGCCTGTATTTAAAAACAAGTTTTATGTTCTGTGGGACATCTCAGTCCAAACCAAGGGTAGAGCAAGTATTTAGGCAATGTGGAGGAAAATGAGAGAAAGAACTGAGAAAAAATAAGGAGGTAAAACAGAGGAAAACCAGTAAACATGTTTTTCTTAGTCAGTTTTGTTTGAATTGCCTTTGGTTTTTTCTCTGACCAAAGCACAAACTTTCACTCCTCTGGGTTTTACTCACTAGCAAATGATCTGGACTGCATCTTTCACACAGACATTCACAAAGTCACTCTTCTACAGGATGTGGTTTAAGGAATAAGTAAGGCATGACCTCTAGCTTCTTCTAGCAGTGTTCTGAAAACGTGATTTTTTTTCAGATGTCTCTTACAAGTAGTAACCAATTGAAAGTGAAAAATGGTATTTACTAAATAGACTCTGTTCACACTGATCCTTTTAATTTTTGTCACATTTGGCTTTAAATATTAAGTGTTAATTCAAATGGGACTGAATAAATAGAAAACAGGTATCTAACAGCTACATTAGCATTCTGCAGCTGATACATAAGTAAAAGCTTGTAATGTTAGAATTGTGGTTACTGTACCAGAACAAAATCATGTTCTTGTCTGTTAAAACAAAAAAAAATCCACCCAAAACAAAAAGCCTTCCAAAATTAGCTCAACATCTAAGAGAGGTAATTAGAATACGTATGCAGCTTTGTAAATTATGACACAACTATGTCAAGCTAACAAACAAAAAAATATTCCTCTGTTTTTCACAACAAAGACCCTGAAGAAAACCACATAGACAAAGTCTCCTCAAAGTCATTTAGTATGCATGGTGTACCTTTCAGAGATTCATGACCTTTAGATGACTCATCTTTAGAATACCTAGCACCATTCTTTGCAGATGATTTCATAACCTGATGTGATACTCTGTGAAGTTATTCCTTGAAGTTCTTCATAGAAAGGAATAAACACTTGGGAATTTTCTAGTGCTATAAGCATAATGGATTAGAGGAAATATCTTGTTCATCTCCATAGTGATGAAAGAACCATTGCTTTCACTTTCCACCTTGAAAGAGTCCAGTACCATAGTCAAAAACATCTCATTCATTTCTGTCTCTTCTTCAGTCTGTCTTCCTTAAAATTGAAACTTTTCTCTTCCCCTCTTTTTGCCTCATTCCATTTACAGCTGGGCAAATATAATCTCCAGTCTAAAGCACAGAGAACTTTCCAGAAAGGTAGAGGATGTGATCTGAATCCACTCAGGCTGAGGGACAGGGAAATGAAGGGAAGGAGGAGAACAGCAGGACCATGCCAACAGTCTCTAAAGGAAAGTTATGTGGTACTACCTTTGCAAGAGGGTACTGGACTTAGGACCAGCAGTAGAAAGAGCCTGCTGAAGTCTCAAACTACAGACAGGACAAAGTACTGGTTACAAGCAAAGCAGAGGAATTGCTTGCCTTTTCAGAAATCTACCCTAGATGGCTCCCAGCCAAACAGGCTATTTCCCTGGATCGTAGGGAGTACAGAACTATTTGGTTTACATCTAGAATGTACATTGAAAAGAAGCCACAAACACTGGAACACTGCATGCTGTGGTGATCATATAATGATCTTAAATATCTCCTAAATTTTCATTTAGACACTGATTAACAAGGTTTTCTATACTCCAGCTCCATCTCATTTGCTTCCCTGGAGACATAACACCTATCTGCCTGCAGCAACTATTTTGTGAGTCAAGCCTCAGAGATGCTGAATACATTCATAGTAGTGTGAAACCTACTCAATTCCTCTAGATCCACAAAGTAGACATTTCCCACCTAGTTTTCCCTCATGCCCTAATCCACAGGTATTTTTGAAATATAGGACTAAAGGAAATACTGGTTTATCAAGTGCCTCTTTAGAGTAAAGTCATGAGCTGCAGGAATACTGGTTTCCTCTCCTGTACTGTGTCTATTTCTGCCATTTGGCTTCATGGTTTTCACTCTAAATTGAGCCAAAAATAAAGCAAGAATCATTAGTGCAGAAGTTGGATTTTACTGTGATGCTATTGATTCCCATTTTCTTCTCAGTACATTGCATATGAAAAGTCTGGTCATTCAGTCTGTGAAGCAGAAGTGAGAGCTAACCATGCAACTGAGAGCTAGCCACGACCCTGCCTTCTAAGCTTTCCCCCATTTCTGGTTTAAAACACTTAAATACCCCACAGAGGCACCTTGGATAGATAGAAAGGCATCATCAACTGAAATCTGAGAAATGACCAACCGTTTCTTACTAACACTGTAGTAATCTGGAAATTACTTTATCCATTTGTCCTTGGCTGGACAACTGACTGTGAAGCCAGGCATAGCAGTAAAAATTTGTCCTATGGTAAAAATGAAATAATTAAATGGATTTAATTCCAATTTACTTTCCAGAAAAACAATTTAAAAATAACGGTTTAAATTAATATTTTTAGTTCACTCTATGGAAAAAAATTCCATTGTTCATGGGGCATTTGTCATACCATCACAAATCACCATTTAATAGATAGAAAACAGCTTGATGTTGGCACTGATGCAAGAATTACTCTAATCTCAGTAATGTTTGCTCTGATAATTATCTTTGCCACATCATTCTTCCTATTATCTCTCCCGTCCTTCTCACACTGTGGAGAACATACCCAATTTTTCCAATCAAATCCACATGAGTATGCGTATTTCAGAAATTCATATTGGGACTACTTGTAAAAATTTTACTGTAAAATCACAGAGTTTATAGAACACTCAACAAGTGGAAGCATTATTCCCAAAGCAGAAGGCAACATCCCTGACTCAGAATTGGTTTTCCACATTGCCAAGGCGAAAAGAAAGTCACTGTTTCTCTTAAAAATCACTCCTAGAGGAGAGGATTGTCTTTATTCATCTCTTTGCAACTCCAGTGCAATTGTATGCATCTTAAAATACATTATAGAAGAATCCTGAATACACTAAAGAAATATTTGAAAAGGAACTAAATAAAACAGTTCCACTTGTAACTGGGCTATGGTACACATTGATTATTTTGGGTTGCTGAATTTCCTTTTGAGATCACTTGGAGCCAAAAGTTCAGTTCTAGGAACTGTCTGTGGGCTATCTTTAGCTTAGGCTCAAAGGACAAAGTTGGCATAAAGTTTGTTATTGGCCCACTACCAAGGTGTTTTCAGAAAAGGGAGGATTAGCCAAATAATCTTTGTCAAATATTCACTGATGCTTAGCAACATGCTACAGTCTTTGCAATGCTCCAACACAGCATAACTCTCAACAGAGACCTGTACAATCCTATTCCTGGATGGGCTGATTAATTTGGCTGAATTGACTCTATAGCCCATGGAGTGCAAACAATGCTAAGAAAAGAATGAAAAAGTTGTTTCCAGGAGAGCTGAATGCAGATGGCACCTTTTGTCATCTAACATCTTTGTCATGAGGGCCTGTGTCTGGATATTGTACTGAAGGTTGTCCCACTCTCCATGTTTGTCCTATAGGAGTGCACAGTGAGTGTTCACCTTATAGGTTTCTCATGGATATCTCCTATTTATTACGCATATTCTGTAAGAGCCAAACCTTAGGGTAAATCTTGAACCAATGATTGTGAAGTAAAATAACCCCCAGAACTGCTAAATGCACTGGAACTAATGTAAAGCTTTTTAACTATGTACAAATGTGCTGGTTTTAAACACTTTTCAGGTGGTCATATTCATTGGATATACTTCCACTCAAAACTACAGCCTGTATCTGACTGGATCTTAATGTAGATCACCTGCTGTTGAAATCACTGCTCCATTGAGCAGTTTGCTAAAGATGGCTTTGTTTGGGAATGAACATGCCTTGAGTCGAAGGATAATTCACACACAGATGTCTACACTTCATATGGAGCATCCCATATTGATCCTATTCCTAAAGTGGCAGTAGTCACCATGGAGTGAAATAAGTTATCTTAAGGTTTAATGATAAAATCTGAAGTTCTATCATCAGGGTTGTTTGTTTATGGAAACATAGTAGCCCAGCAAACGTGATGAGAATGCATTTCACTTCCCTGAGCCTTTAATCATTAACCTGTCAGTCTAGATGCTGCTAGTCTTAATTGTCTTTGCAAGAATAAGCCAGCTCCCACATGCTCCCTGGCTTCCTTCACACTCAGTTTCTATCACTCTTCTCCCTCACAGAGATAGAAAATAAGATCTGCAAAGGTTGCATAACGGATAAACATATTTGTTAACACACAATATGAATTTTTAAGAACAGAATGGCAAAATAATAAGGCTGAAGAGGAAGTGATCACAAATAAAACTAAGCTAAACCTAATCAGACTAAACACATCCATGGAAATACCCTCCTATAATAAAAATTTTTCAATGGAACCTTTTTAAATCTGTTCTATTTTACATTGAGAATTCATTCCTTCAACCCTAACACATTTATAAAATGAAAAGTTATCCAATCCTGTGGTAATAGTTATCCTTCATACCAATCCTTCAGGATACCACAGTCTCTGAAATGAATGGTCATTAGACCTTGCCTCAGAAATCTATATTTATCATAAGAGTTATTCAAGCAATATGAATAATTTTAGAATACCAGCTATAGATCTGCTGCTGACAAAAAGATTCATGTTCCAGAAAAGAAAACATGTATGGGGAAGTGATAGAAGAGGACAACAGTTTCTTTAAGATTTGGTAACAAGCTCAAAATTGCTCAAGTGCAATAAAAAAATCATTACAAAGTGAATATTGTTTGTGCAGAGATGTTCTGTAGTCCATTTATTTCTGGTTTTTTTCTCACAATACCTATGGAATAATTGCTTTTAGAAGGTTTGCAAATTGCTCTGTGTGTCCCTTATCCTTGAGGACTAAAGTGCACTCAAAGTAGAACTCTGTCAGTCATGGTCCACACCTGAACGTGCACAGGCATGTTTCCATAGGGGTCCATAGAAATGTTTCCAGGTTTTAGGATGCAGGTTATATGATGTCACAGACCTCACTTAGAGCTTCTCAGAGGCAAAGCCATCAATTTCTATCTCAAGAACAAAATAATTTTTACCTGCAATACCAAAAAAGAAATTCTGCAGTACTGCCATAACCAGGCCCCTGGTATGATCCCTTAGAAGCATTCAGAAAGGTGTCATGAGAAGTTGTGAACAGAGTGCTAGCACAAGAGACTCAGAGAGCTGTGGTGGGTCTGGGGAAACTCCAGCAGATTTGATGTAGGTGGGAGATACAAAGGAAAGGAGACGTTTCCATGACTTTGCATCTGCTTCCTGCCTTCAGAAGCCAACCTGATTTCCTAAGAAGTTCAGCAGCCACCTCAAGAGGATTTTGTCCTGGCTGGTGGCTGCAGTGCTGGGGAAGGTTTCCCAGATGCATCTGGTGGTGAAGCAGAAGCAGTGGTGCTGGGCTGGGATGTGCAGATACTCAAGGAGCAGACTTCACCCAAATACTGCTGCTTGCAGAGGAGCATAGTGAGGGCGAAAGAGCAGTCACTGCATTCATGGGTGAGTCAGGGAAAGTAAAGGCAGTGTGATGCACCCTCTAACATGGACCTGATTGCTCAGCCTGACAGCTGTTTCATGGCTGGCATGTGGTACAAACTCTTGTCCTCCAAAAACCCAGGAATCAGTGTTAAGAAATATAAAGAGTCACAATCTGATTTTCCTAGTGCTCTTTTCTTTCCTTCTTGTTCTACAGGAGAAACCAGCTTTTTGAGGGCTTTTGGTTGGAAAGAGAAATGCCAGTTCTCCAAAGAGATGCAAAGTGTTGCCAGAACCTTACAGGGGGCACCCACGGAAACAGCCAGAGACAGAAATGTCACTAGATCTTGTCTCATGGTACCCCAGCCTTAAAAAATTAGTGCCTCCTGTCTAGGGTGTAGCAAGCAGGGAACTCCACCAAAATTCTCATCAAAAGCTAAATGAAAGGAAAAGTACACCCACTACGTTCATTTCAGAAATGCAAACAATAAAGAGCAAATATTGGAACTCAAATATTTATAAAATACTGCTGTACTGAGTTATCCAACCCTCTTAGCGATCAGGCTCAAAATTATATGATTTTCCTAACACTGGTGTATCTATACTTCTCCCCTTCCAAAGGGATGATTAACTAAAACTGCATGTTAGCATGTTTTGTTCAGCATAGCATCTTTTAAAAGCAGATCATCTATAAGAGATGATGTTCTGCACAACAGAAGGAAGAAAAAATATTTCAAGAGGTAAAGAGCTGTTTCCTCCAGGCCAAAAATAAGATGGAAAACAACTGTCACAAATGTCTATGTACATAAATAGAGTTGTCTTGGTCTTTTAAAAGTTCTGAAAAAATACAATTCAAAGTTCACATTATACTGAAGGAAGCCCAGGGTCAACCCCAGTGGCTCCAAAATGGTCAGATTGGTGCTGTAATACACTGAATGCTGACAGTTTTAAAGGGAAGAGTCCTCAATAAATTAATCAGTGTCATTTGATAAAACTTTTAGACACTAATTGTTAAAGCAATGCAGTCCATCAAACAGGACTGAGAAGGAAAGCGACATCTGCTTCAAGGATGTCAGCTCTGAGAGAACAGAATCCATGTTGAGGGAAAACAGTTCTGCTTGAGAGTCTACAACTGCACACTGCTGTGGTGGCATTGGAATGGTAGCTGGGATGGATTAGTGGCTTCAGATGGGAAATCAATGGGGAGAAACTCGAAATCCATTTTGTGCACTGCTGTGCTAATGTGCCAAATGTCACTGTCTCCTGGTTGGCTGCCTCAGGGAGGGACACTTGTAGTTTTCCATCAGTTCCTTGTAGATTGCCAATCTGGAAGATTTTAAGTCAAGCAAGCCTATGTTACTCCACTGAAGCAACAATGCAGAATGAAAATCATAACAAGCTGTGGCATTGTGATAGTGACTTCAGACACAAATAAATAATATTATTTGAGAACACAGAACTGTTAGAACAGAGAGTACTTGGAACTGTGATCTGAGACTGTGGAGATGAACCATCAAGAGAAATTATTTTCAAACTCCCTCTTGTCTGCCTGAAATTCACCATTGCAATTAATGCTGGGATGCAGACCAAGCTACGGGGAACACATGCATATTAGGAAATGTGTGTAAATGTAGTGCCCACCCTAGAGTCATCATAGTCTAGACAAGCTAGAAATGGAAGCAGAATCTCATCTTCCATTTCCCTGATGAACAGAGCAACTGAATAGTTGGTTATGTGGGGCTATGTGGGAAGCCTTTGGTAGCAGGCAGGATATTTTCTCCCAGGAGTCCATTCAGTATGCTGTCCCATCCTCCCCACAGCCAATTATCAGCTATTTGCTGTTGTATGATTCTACCATGCCTTGGAAAATACCCGTTAGACATCTGCAAAAAGGAAGGAGGAAAAAAGGTCTGCAGAAGAGAAAGCAAAGAAGTTCCTCAAAGACAAAAGTTCTTATCCCATAGGCCAAGGTGAGCTTACCCAGGAGAAGTTTAGAGGACAAAAAACGTGACTGCAAAGAAGGAAAGAAAGAATTAATGCCTGATGAATCACTTACCATGGACGAAAACTGTAAAGATGATCAGTGGTATTTACATTCAGCTAGTGTAATAGCCCTGCACTAACCTGTTCAAACCTATAAAATCCAGGTCTGTTTTCACACAATGTTAAGGTCAGTGAAAAGCTTCCCTTGGTTTTGTCTATAAGGAATGGAGAGAGAGCAGGGTTAAGTATGCTGTGAGTTATGTGAAAGCAGTGTTTGCATGATATAATGACAAATTATTAAGTCCTGGCATGCAGGAACATGATCATTCACATTTACAGTGTGGCAATAAAGAGGACAGAAGGCATATGAGATAAAAGGGCAGAGAGGGAGGAGAAAGAGAAAGGAAGAGGACAGATTGCAAACCAACCAAAACTCAGTACACAAAATTGTATTTTAGACAGGGGAACAGTATCAACTTCTAAGCCTCGAACTGAAAGCTCTTCTGACATTTTCCCATGAAATAGCTTGTCATGAGAAAATGACAAATGACTGAAATTGAAAGTGCTTAAGGAAATATTTTTTCCCATTGTTTTCATAATTCCAGCAATTTTAAACTATATTTTTTATTGCAAAGACAGAAAAAGGACAACTTCATTGTGGAACAACTAATAGCCTAGTGATCTTTGCACTCTACCTGCCTGCAGGTAGGTAGAGCTATTTTCTGAGAGAATACCCTTAGTACTAAACTGCTTTACAGTGAGCATGTTCTCTCTCTGTTTTTTTCTTTAACACAAAAAATACTTTGGAACATTTATTTTTTTTCCTTTTGGTTGTGGAAAAGAAAGAATATCTATAAAATATTCACAAGTATTTCAAAGAAGTGGTCTCTTCAGTGGGCCATATCTAGCATTTAGGTCATGTGCCTATCATGTTAATTGAGTGTCACTATGCATTAAGAGCTGGTGGCACTTTTGAGAGGAGGGAAGGGGACCAGTTCATTTAAAGTTGATACACTATGAAAGGCCACCTACCAAGGCAGGCTGAGTGATTCACAATGAATAATTTATTCTCTCCTTTCTCTTGTGGAGCGGAGACAAGCAGGTTGTGAAGGGTTCCTTTTTTCCACTATAGTTCTGTTTTGTGTCTCGAAGCCGGATCAAAAGCCAGCCCAAGTCGATGGTGGACTTTGAACTCAGACATGCTCCATGGTTCACAATGAATGTCAGTAGGTAGCAACCTAGGGAAAGTTATGCTGCCAGGAGTTTTGCTATACAGAGAGGAAAAATCAATGATGCTGCTTTAAGAAGAAGATTATGACATACAGTCCAAACTGGAAACACCTTAAATAGCAGCTCTGAAGTCCCTTCTCTCAGGTTTGGCTGGGCACCCGAGATTAGGGTGGTTTAGACATCCTTTGCCCTCTGAAATGCCCCAAGCCGAATGCAGGAACAACACAGAGTCTTCAGATGTTCTTTTTCAAGGATTTTCTCTTGTTTATTATATTTTATCTTGTCCCTTTTTCTCTGTGCCCAGCCAAGGTCTCCACAGCACGGGCATCAGGTGACGACTCCCTCCTCTGACGAAGGCTCGTCATCTTTTATACAGATAGTTACATACTGATTATTTACAATTACAAACCAATATCTACATTTTATCCTAAACAGGTTACTTCTACACTAACCCAATCCCTCTAAAGCTACTTTGTGCCACCGTCACAGCAGAAGATGGAGACGAAGAAGAAGGAGAAGACCCCAGGGCACCGCCCAGAATCCTCCATCTTGTCCCCATTTACCCCTATTCTAGAAACCCCAAATGTGAAAACTATGCTGCTCTTTATTACACTTTGTGGCTTGTAATTCCTCTCTTAATGTTGGAAGCCTTTTCCATGGACTAAAGTCAAGGCCCTTACCTTTCTGGGCTCTGTGCCAGGGTCTCTAACCCCCGTGTACAGATCCCAGACCCCCCTGTACAGATCCCGGACTCGCCTGAATAGATTTGAAACCCCCCTGTACAGGTCTCAAATTTTGCTGTTCAGGTTCCTGTCTGTCCAGGGTATCCAAAGGAATGCCCTGGACTCCCACACCTTCATGAGGGTTTTTGCAGGGACAAGAATTTTGGGGTCCGGAGCATCTCTCTTATGAGGAGACACCACGGGAGCTGGGCAGTTTACTCTGGAGAAGACAAGACTGAGAGGAGATCTCATCAATACATATAAATACCTCAAAGGCAGGTGCCAGGAGGATGGTGCCAGAGTGTTTTCAGTGGTCCCCAGTGACAGGACAAGGAGCAATGGCCATACACTAAAGTACAAAAAGTTTCACCTCAACACGAGCAAAAACTTTGTTACATTCTAGGTGGCAGAGCACTGGAGCAGGCTGCCTAGTGAGGTTGTGGAGTCTCCCACTCTGGAGACATTCAAAACCCAGAAACTCACCTGAACACATTCCAGTGTCACCTGCTCCAGGTGACCCTCCCTTGGCAGGAGGGTTGGACTCAATAATCTGCAGAAATCCCTTCCAACCACAACAATTCTGTGATTCTGTGAAAAGATGCAAACACAAATGCATCACTTTCTCCCATCAACATGTGACAAAATCACAAGATATTTCTTACTAGCTCTTCTGAGCACAGTTTTCCATAACTGCTCTGTGAGAAATGAGATGGACTATACAAAAAGATGACTACTTATTATCTGAATACTGGGGATTTTTTCTAAGTGATAAAAATGAAATATTTTTTCTAATTTTTGATTGGCTTATACATGAGCATTGCTACTAGTATGAATTAAACCACTTCTCCACTATGTTGTTTATATTTTCTGTGACCATTCATGTTAAGTAATCACTGCCACGTGATCCTCAGATTTTTATGGAAAGTACACACAAAAAGGCCAGTGAAAGAAATTGCATTACTTCCTCACTAAATACTGGAAAATTATTCAAAATATTCAACTTTCCTAGCTTAGACGTATTTCATATCTCTGCTCTAAAGTGAAAGAAATAAATTGAACCACAGTTTGAAAAGCTGCATGGAACCTTTTTAACCTAATTGCACCATTTTTCTGAGTGTCTGCTTGATAAATTTAGGTTATTAGTAACTTTCATGTACAGAGATATTTTTAGTCTGTACTTCTTGGGAATTTTGTAGTAATAAGCAATATCCTCAAGCAAGAAAACAAAATCATCTTAATATTTAAAAATGCTAAACCAAACCCTACCAGGGGTCACAAAACACTCTCCCATCCACAACTCAGAAACTGGTATGGGTTGGGGCCCAAGTTACAATTGTGGAGGTAGCCACCCAGTTTCGCAGTATTTGAAGGTATGGGTGCTCGCAGTTCTGTGCCATTTTGAAATACTGGCATAAACTTGGCCTTAGAAACCTCACCCTGCTGTTTTTTGACTCATAATATAAATAATTTAATAACATTTGTAGGTTTAGTTTGTTGGTTGGTTGGGTTTCTTAATACTTTTATTTTGGTTTGAATGTGGGAAAGAGAAACCACACAGTAATTTAGGGACAGTATCATCCTCTAGGATGTGGTAGACTCTTTAAAACAGAAACTTGAGTCCTAATGTTTGCATGAGTGAAACAGAGTGACCAGACTCTACAAGAAGATGGGTTGACAGGGTTGATCGTAATGAGATATAAAGCTCCACCCTGGACCTGAGAAGCATTTTTCAATATAAGTTTAGCTGAAATTAGGTGTTTTCAGTGAATTGTACTTTACAATATAAAAGAGATGTGGCAGAAATTTGAGAGTCCTTTGAATGTCATTTGTGGTGGCTTTGGCTGAGATGATGGAGTTCAATCTCTTCACAGTAGCTAATATAAGGCTATGTTTTGGATTTGTGCTGGAAGCAGCGTTGGTAGTTCAGGGATACTTTTGTGTTTCTGAGCAGTGCTTACACTGCACAAGTCAAGGCTTTTTCTGTTTCTCCCACTGGCCCAGCAGTGAGCAGGCTGTGGAGGCATGAGGAGCTGGAGGGGGCATGGCTGGGGCAGCTGGTGACCAGTGGCAAAAGGGATTTCTTTATGCCACGTTATTCTGTGCCTAACAATATAAAGCTTGGGGCAAAGAAGGAAGAGGGACCCTTGGAGTTGTGATATTTGTGTTCCCAAGTAACTGTTACGCGTGATGAAGCCCTGCTTTCCTGGAGATGGCTGAACCTCTTCCTGATGATGGGACATGGTGAAAAAATGCCTTGTTCTGCACTGTTTGAATGCACAGCTTTTGCTTTGTCTATTAAAATTTTATCTCACCATGACTTTCTTGCTTTCACTCCTCTGATTCACTCCCCCATCCCAGTGGTGGGGGCAGAGGGGAGTGAGCAAATGGCTGGGTGATGCTTAGTTGCTGCCTGGGGTTAAACCACAACATTCCTTATTGGAATATAATATGGGGCTCAAAGCATTCAAGATAAAGACAGATTTGATTGAAATGTGCTAGATCAAGTTTATAGTTGATGTTGCTGTTTAGATATTAGTTGCCAAGCTTCTGTGCTTGCCATGGGGCTTCCTGGCCTATGTTTCAGAGTCTAGTGCTCATTAGTGGCTGCTTTTTGCTTTCACTGCTTGCTGCAGAGCCGCACTGCTTCTTGTCTTACTCTGCTGTGCCTGGGAACATTTTGATAACAGCAATTGTGATGTGTCTGGGCTGGCAGATGGCCAGGCATCACTGCTGTGCCTGTGCTGCTAAGCTGGAGAGGCTGGAAACCCAGTATGAAGTCGAGCTGAAGGTACTGTGACCTGCAGATGAATCCGCAGGGGGGCAGGGCACCCCAAAGTGTCCGTGGCCATAGATAAATCCACACCAGAGCAGGTGCATCTCAAAATATCTGTTGCCATGGTTATGCCTGTGACAAGGCAGGTACACCTTGAAGCATCGGTGGCTGAGCATGAGGTTGTGAAGGAGCACCTGGAAGTGTGTGGCCATGTACCATGTATGCTACACATGATAGTGATCCTTAAATACCAGTAACCTCTGCAAGCACCTACCACTCAATGTTTTATCTATAACTGTTATAAATGATATTAATAATTTAGGTAATTTGTATTAAATGTTATAGTTAATTGATACATAGAAGATATTAAGCAATAACTGTAAGTTGCAGAAACTGTAGAAACAAAAAAGTCACAGACGGCCTGGCCTTAGTTCAAGATACTTTGTACCATAAAACATAAAGAAAGAAAAAAATGAAAGATATGGTAAAACCATAGTGAGTACAGCAAAAAGTTCACAAGGATGTACTGCGAGGAAGAGACTTCATCCATCAACCGCCGTAAGAAGGCAGAAGACTCCAGACTCCCAGAATCAGAAGACCCAACTGTGATCAAATATAAAAAAACACAGAAGAAGGACCAAAGGAGAGTGTGTAACTAAAAAGTTATAAAAATAAGAAATTGTAAAAAACCTCTAAAAGCTGTGTGTAGAGCATGCACTAAGACTTGCGCTCTCCGACTTTCCCAGTGCGCTGCTTGCTTTTTCTACTCGCTTTAATAAAGTTTATCTAATTGGCAATCAATTATTAAATCCTTCATATTTAACATAACATTTCAGTGATTCTGCAGATAATTATCCATATCAAATGAAAAACTGAAGAAAATAGTTTGAAATACTACAGCTGCATTCAATCCAACAAAGAAAAGAGCAGGAAACACAGGCCCCATTTCTCATCCGAGAACAACCACAGTGCACCTCCTCTGATATGCAAAGGCCTGAACAATAGCCCCTGTCACAAGGAAGGGGCTATTCCTCTCTCTTTACTTTATCACTTGTGTTCCTGTTTCACTGTAAAAGTAGATTGTAGGGCTGTCTGTGAACTGAACTTTGATATAGCTATTGAGTGAATTAAACTGACATTTATCACAACAAAAAATCAGCACAGAAATATGCCATCAGATCTTTCTAGGAGATTGTCCTTCTTGTAAGGCTCCAGATCATATCTTCCCACCATCCATCCATTTCCTTCATTTTTTTTTTCTGGCAAGCCACTGCAAAGCTCTCCAGTCTTACAGCTTTTTCCAGGCAGAGTAACCAAGGTGAGGTGTGTCTGTTTCTCTTCCCACACAGATATTCTTTGTCTGTGCTCCTGAAGCACAGCAAAAAGTCAAAAAAACCCCAGGCAGAACATGTATCATTTCTTGTTCCTTTACACAATCCTAGAACAGTCGGCAGCAGACCACGAAGCAAGTGCTAACTTGCCTGATTCAGAGCATGAAAATTGAATTTGGATCAGTTGATAGTCTTCAGTTGGAAGTCTTGGGATGTTTAGAAACAAAATACTGGCAAACCTCTACTACTCTGTGCAAACCAAGTCATTGCAAGGGTCAACACCAAAGCCAGTTTGGATGAGATCATAAAAATATATACTCAGTTGTTAACATTGTGTCTTCTTTGCTCTTTTGAAGTCTCTCACAATTCATGTGCACTAAGGCATTCTTTTGTTAATTATTTTCTCTGGGTAGATTTTGAAATTTGCTCTGTTTGGACAATTGAGGCAGCAAGTAAATGACTGATGCTAAAATAAATGTCTGGAAACCATAATACAGTTTTTTAATCATGCTGCTCAATTTCCTGTTTGTTTTTCTAGATGGTACTTTATTTGTTCCCATCTGTTTCTACTGCAGATGAATCTGAGTCTTCACCACTGCCCAGAGTTTGCACTATGGATCTGTCATAACTTCTTTTTCATCCTTAACAAGGCAGTATACTGAGTTATGTAGATACTGGCTATTTGAGTATTAATTTATTTTTCTAAAAACAGCAGAATGTAGGGACATTTCTCTAGGAATAAAAGATTATATGGTTCTACAAATTAACTGTTTCTTTTGTAAATTCCCAAAGAAAACATTAAGCACATTTTTCTAACCTTTAAAATCTCTAAAAAGGTAAATTATTACAGAGTTCTTCTTGAATTATTTTAAGTAACAATCAGACAAAAAGATTATCTCACATTCTGACTACTTTGAAATACAGAGCAATTCTCCTAAAAATTTATGAGACTTTTGAATCTTCACTATTTGAAAGGCAAAACCATACCAAAAGACATCATTGGAGATGGGTCACTGGGTTACATTTCTCCTGTAGAGCTATGGTGGGGCTCTAATCACTGATCTGAAGTTCTTGCTGCCACAATTTTCATTATTCTCTGTAAATTTCAAAGCCAAGCCACTTAAAATAATTTAGAAAAAAGTTGAACAGTTTCCACTTCAAAGGTTTAAGACGTTCTTGTCAATATTGCTAATTTTTCTTTCCAATTTTTTTTTATTATTCCATTTAAGTGCACAAATTAGACATCTTGTGTCCATATGTTAGCCTGGTGTTCCAAAGAGGTAATTCACACTATAGACATTCCTATCTAACTGGCATTTTTAATGAAAAAGGAAAGAGGGACAGAGGCCTCCAAGACTATTAAGTCACTAAAAGTTCGTCATAATAAATGGCAGAGTAAAAGGAGAGTATTGCAAGTTCCTATGTCTTCTGAAGAGCACCTTCTCTTTTGCCCCATCATTGCAACATATCACAGTTTTTCTTACTTCAGTTCCAGGTTCTTCAAAGCAGGTATAACTGCCTTGTTGACTCAATATTTCAGGCCATTCTCTTCTCAAAAGAAGGAGGCAGATCCTTGTTTCTGTGCATCAGGCTGTATGTACACATCCAAACACATGAAGGCTTACATGGTGCTGTCCATATATATATCTGTATATATATGCACACACAGAAGTAAAAAAAAAAAAAAAAAAGAGAACAACTTCTTTCCAATTTCATGTTCTTTTTTTGATGTCTTCTTTTGTTGCTCAGATAGTCTATGTCACCTTTAGTTTTTCTCAGCCAATGGCATTCAGGTCTTTGCTTCAGAAAGTGTGTTTGGTGAAGTAAATTCCTTCTCGTAGACCTTCTGTCATTTCCCAGCTCTGTCTTCTGCCCATTGCAAAATACTAATTGTTATTTTCATCAGAAATCTTTAGAGTCTTCAAGAAGTTTAGAAATCCACTTCGATACTCAAACAGAATTTAAATATTCTTATTAACAAAACTAAAGTTTCCTTTCTGTTGATTTTTTTAGAGATGTTCAGCTGACTTTCTCTAACAGCATACTATGAAATTACAGTGTGCACTCACAGTCATCATGAATCTGAGAATAATTCTGTTTAATTTCCAAAAATACAATTCAGAACTCCCCAGTGAATGAATAACCACTTTTTAATCTTGGGGAAAATAATTAAACTTGGTTTCTGTATCTCATTCTTAAACAGCACTGTAATAATAACATTGTCATATATCAAAATAATTTTTGTTTACTTGTCATCGGTATATGACCTCAAATTCCTTGAATGGAATTATTTGGAAGAAAACACACAGTACTGTTTTTAAGAATCATGTGAATATTGATGTCTGTTCTTTTTGCAATTTTTTTTTCTTCCTGGAACATTAGGGTTGTTTCTGCAAATTTCCCTTTGAGCTTCGTTGTTTGGCTACTGAAAACATAATATAGCACAAAACAGATATAATTCAGGACCTTTACATATTTCTCTTTTAAAGTGTTTGGAGAGGTGGGGGGCTTGACATTTTTTCCAGCCACTTTTCCCACTAACTTGAAAAATATCTCATTGGCGAATTGAATAGTTAGAGATAGATTTGGCTTAAGAGGAAAAAACAGCATAATGAATTATGTGGGTGTACTCTGAATAAAACATTTCTTAGAACAGCAGTAAATTTCATGACCTGCCTTTAAGTGCTTCAAAATAGAGTGTTTCTGGATATCATTAGCATATCATACAGATGATGGTTTTCAAGGAAGATGAGAATTACTGTTACAAGGTAACTTGCAGAATTATTGGGTTATTAAGGTTGGGAAAGACTTTAAGAGCATTGGGCCCAATGGTTGACCCAGAACTGCCAAGATCACCACTAAACCAGGTTCCCCAGATGCATATCTACATGTCTTTTAGAAACCTCCAGGAATGGTAATTCAAACCCTTCCCAGGGCAGCCTGTATCAATTCAATCATCCTTTCAGTGAAGAAATATTCCCTAGAATCCAATCTAAACCTCTCCTGGCACAATTTGAGGCTATTTGTTTGTTGGGAGAAGTAACCCCCATCTGTCCACAAACTGCTTTCAGGCAGTTGAAGAGAGTGATAAGGTCCCTCTCCATCTCTTTTTCTCCAGACTAAACAACCCCAGCTCTCTCAGCTTCTCCTCATGAGAATTGTGCTCCAGACCCTTCACCAGCTCTATTGCCCTTCTCTGGACATGCTCCAACACCTCAATATCCTTCTTGGAGTAAGACTGTAAAGACAGAGGAGACACTGCTTGTGCTCCTGATCACTTAACCAGTCATTCCAAGTCCATGAAGTCTCTCTCGATTACCTTTGGAATTCTTGTTCCAATTTCACTTCTGATTACCTGAAAAATCAATAAAGAATGATAATCTGAGGGCAGTACTAGAGTAAGTAGCTTTTTTCCCCATATCTTTAATCCAGAAGGCATCCAAAGTAGTGAGCAGCTGCCAACACTGTCAGGCCTTGAACAGGCACAGACATGGAGATGCAAGGATGCTCAATCCAACAATTTAGTTTTTGCCTTGCTGTCAGTGAAGGGATTCCCCTTCAGTCTCTGGATTGACTGATAGCGTCAGGCAATGAAGAGGCCAGATACAAACCTGTGGGAAACAAGTATATTCCTTTCTGTGGATGATGGAACCAATTTCCCTTTCTTTCACCCACTAAGAAACAAAAAAATGCAGTAGAAAACTTCAAACACCAGAATGCTTGAAATGCATAAGAAAGATTATGAGGCCTACCATGAAGTTTCTGGCATGGTACTCGCAGCAAACTACTCCAAAGTAAGCACAAAGAAAGAGGAAGCACACGAGTTTTAAACCACATTAACTTTTTCAGTAATAGGTTCAACTGATGTCGAAGAACAAAATATTGACACAAACTGCTTCCTGAGGTTATCTCCTCACTAGATTAATAAAAACATTTTCCTCTACCCATGTCCCCAGAACTGCACAGAATCTCACCCAGACATGCCTAGTCTCATAAGCATGAATTCTCATTTCAAAGTCTGATTTGAAGTGCCTATTCTTCTATGTTAAAGTTTTTGTAACCTCTCTTACATAGTAGGGAATGTAGCTTATGAATATAGATCTACATAATAAGATTATAGCTGGAAAGTGAAAAGTAGTGTTCATTTATTCTACATGCCTACTCCAGAAAAAGATGATCATCATCCATCAATAGCATGCACTGGAATGAAGAATCCCAGAGAGGACAAACACAGCCACTGCCAGAGGCACAAAGGAGACAACGTTGTAATCAGTGTGCAGAGACTATCACACGATATTTGAGATAATCATAAAAAACAGCCAACAAAGCTCAGTGGCATTAGCAAACTGTTTGGTTCAGACTCATTTAACCAACCACATGCACAGTTTCAATAAATTATGGCATTTCAGAGCGTCTGCACTGGAAGTCCACTTGAGGGAAAAAGGAAGCATGAATCAATTCCTCTTAGAAAGCAGTTGTTACAAAAAATTATAGTTTATTCTATTTAAATTATATTGGTATCAGGGATAAAATCTGAAATGTAAAGATGATCTTAAAGGTCTTTCCCAACCTTAACAATTCCAAGATTCTGTGAATATGCATTAACAGCCCAATAGGCCAATATTGCAGCACAATCAGGAACACAACTCTTCAAAGCATAACACAGTCTCAGTCATTTGAATGGGTGTCCACATGGTAAGAGGAAAAGACAATTAACTTAATCATATCCCACTGATGCAGGTCTTCCTGTAACAGGAGTTTCACCAGAATTGTATTTTGAAATTAAACCATAGAGGAAAGAAAAGTCGGACCATTCAGAGAATTCACAGAATCACTAGGTTGGAAGAGACCTCCAAGATCATCGAGTCCAACCCATGCCCTAACACCTCAACTAAACCATGGCACAGAGTGCCACATCCAGTCTTTTTTTAAACACATCCAGTGATGGTGACTCCACCATTCCCCAGGCAGACCACTCCAGTACTTTATCACTCTTTCCATGAAAAACTTTTTCCTAATATCCAACCTGTATTTCCCTTGGTGCAGCTTAAGACCCTTGTCCTCTCGTTCTGTCAGTTGCTGCCTGGAGAAACAGACCAACCCCCACCTGACTACAGCCACCTTTCAGGAAGCTGATAAGGTCACCTCTGAGTCTCCATTTCTCCAGACTAAACAACCCCAGTTCCCTCAGCTGTTCCTCACAGGGTTTGTGTTCCCAGCCCCTCACCAGCCTCGTTGCCTCCTCTGGACGCGCTCAAGCGTCTCCATGTCCTTCCTGAACTGAGGGGCCCAGAGCTGGACACAGCACTCAAGGTGCAGCCTCACCAGTGCCCAGTACAGGGGAAGAATGACCTCCCTGCTCCTGCTGGCCACACCATTCCTGATCCAGGCCAGGATGCGTTGGCCTTCTTGGCCACCAGGGCACACTGCTGGCTCATGTTCAGCTGCTGTCACCAGTGCCCCCAGGTCCCCTTCTGCCTGGGCACTGTCCAGCCACACCATCCCCAGCTTGTAACATTGCAGGGGGTTATTGTGGCCAAAATGCAGGACTTGGCACTTGGACTTATTAAACTTCATCTTATTGGACTCTGCCTATCCATCCAACCACTCCAAATCTCTCTGCAGAGCCCTTCTCCCTTCCAACAGATCGACACACACTCCTAGCTTAGTGTCATCTGCAAATTTACTAATGAAAGACTCAATACCCTCATCCATGTTGTCAGTAAAAATTTTGAACAGAACTGGCCCCAGCACAGACCCCTGAGGGACACCACTGGTGCCTGGCCACCAGCTGGATGCAGCACTGCTCACCATCACTCTCTGGGCGAGGCCATCCAGCCAGTCCCTAACCCAGCAAAGAGTGCTCCTGTCCAAACCCTGGGCTGCCAGCTTTTCCAGGAGTGTGCTGTGGGAGACAGTGTCAAAGGCCTTGCTGAAATCCAAATAGACAACATCCACAACCTTCCCTTGATCCACCAGGCAGGTCACTTGGTCATAATAGGAGATCAGGTTGGTCAAACATGACCTACTCCTCCTAAACCCATGCTGGCTGGGCCTGATACCCTGGCCATCCTGTAAGTGTTGTGTGATGACACTCAGTATAAACTGTTCCATTATCTTGCCAGGTACTGAGGTCAGGATGACTGGTCTATAATTACCAGGATCCTCCTTCCTACTCTTTTTGTGAATGGGTGTCACATTGGCCAGCTTCCAGTCATCTGGAACCTCACCAGTGAGCCAAGACTGTTGGTAAATGATGGAGAGCAGCTTTGCAAGCTCATCTGCCAGTTCCCTTATTACCCTGGGATGGATCCCATCTGGTCCCATAGATGTATGAGTATTCAAGCAGCTCAGCAGTTCTCTGACTGCCTCCTCTTGGATATCCGGGGGACCATTCTGCTCCCTGGCATCATCTACCAACCCAGGAGGACAGTTGTCCTGAAGGCAAGTTGTCTTTCCACTAAAAACTGAGGCAAAGAAGGCATTAAGCACCTCTGCCTTCTCCTCATCTTTACTGAGTTCCTAAGTTCTCTCCTGCATCTAATGAAGAACAAAGGTTGGTCTTACCCTTCCTTTTACCATTAATATATTTGTAAAAACATTTTTTATTATCCTTTACAGACATCACCATTTAAAGTTCAACCTGAGCTTTGGCCTCCCTAATTTTATTTCTACATGCTCTAGTAGCCCCCTTAAATACTTCCTGAGAGACCTGCCCCTCCTTCCAAAGATGATACATCCTCTTATTATTCCTAAATTCCTCCAAAACCTCCTTGCCCACCCAGGCTGGACATTTACCTTGTCAACTCATTTTTCAGCACACAAGGACAGTCTGTTCCTGTGCCCTCAAGATCTCTGTTTTGAAGCATGCCCACCTTTCCTAGACTCCTTTGTTTTTGAAGGCTGCTTCCCAAGGAACTCTCTGAATAAATCCCCTAAACAGACCAAAGTCTGTCCTCTGGAAGCCTGATGTAAAAGTCTTATTGATGTTCCTCCTCATTTCATCAAATATCAAGGATCCTATAATTTCATGATCACTGTGCCCCAAGCAGCCTCCAGCCATCACATCTCCCACCAGCCCATCTCTATTTGCAAACAGCAGATCTAACATAGCCCCTCCCCTGGTGGGCCCACCCACCAGTTCCAACAAAAAGTTGTCCTCAACACACTCTAAAAATTTCCTGGACTGCCTTTTTTCTGCTGTATTAAGTTCCCAGCAGATATCTGGTAGGTTGGAAGTTGCCTACAAGGACAAGGGCTGGTGATCTTGAAACATTCTCCAGCTGCTTATAGAACAAATTGTCCACCTCTTCTTCCTGGTTGGGTGGACAATAACAGACTCCCAGTAGGACGTCAGCCTTGTTGGCCTTCCCTGTCATTGTCAATATGTGGTGGTCAACATGGACACTGCACTTAAGGTGCTTCATTAAAATTATCAAAAAGCTTCAAGCATTAGCACCTTGTTATTCAAAAGTCTCCCATACCTTTTCGCTATATCTCCCAAGAGCAGCTCCACACAGCTCTGGCTCTTTCTCTTTTTATTCTCCAGTTCTGGCTTGCTCCTTCCTGTCCCTAGCACAGCCACCTTACCCTGCCTGTCCTACATACAGCATCTTACCTTTTCTGTCCCTAGCACAACCTCCTGTCCCCAGCTCTTCTCAGCACAGCAAACAGACTCCAACTGACTCCTTACCACTTAACTCACTCTTTATCAGACCCATGGCTGTAAGGGCAAGGCTGTTTCCACTCTAAGATAATTAACACAGCTGTAACATATCAGGGGGAAGACTGCCTTCAGCACCATCTCCTTCTGTCTCCCCACACTTCCGTTAATTCTTACCCATAGGCATTCAACTCCATCATCATAAGTTTCAATACCTATGTCATCAAAAGCCTCTCTAATATAAAGGGCTACCCCTCCACCTCTTCCCCCTTTCCTGTCTCTTCTGAAGAGCCTGTAGCCATCCAGTGTAGCACCCCAGCCGTGTGAGTTATCCCACCACGTTTCCTTGATGGCAACTACATCACAGCTTTGCTGTTGTACCATGGCCTCCAGCTCGTTTGTTACCCATGCTGTGTATAGTATACATGCACCTCAGCTGGGCTACTGACTTTACCCCTAACTTGGCCTTACCACTCTTGGGCCTGCTTCCAGACAGCCCAGCTCCATCCCCTTCCCCCTTAAACCTAGTTTAAAGCCTTCTCAACTAGTTCCTCCAGTTCATGAGCTAAAAATCCTTCTGCCCTTAACAGAGAGATGGACCCCATCCAGTTCCAGCAGGCTAGGTGCCATAAAAGTTGTCCCATGATCAAGGAACCCAAAGTTCTGCTGATGACACCAGCCTTTGAGCCACATGTTGATAATGTGAGCTTTCCTATTCCTTTCACCACTTTTCTCAGCCACCAAACAGACTGAGAAAAAGCTTACCTGTGTTCCTGCCCTATCAACCACTTGACCCAGAGCCCTAAAGTCCTTTTTAATTACCCTGACACTCCTCTTTTCAGTCTCATCACTGCCAGCCTGGAGTATCAGCAGTGGGTAATAATCAGAGGGCTGAATCAGCCCAGGAAGTTTCTCAGCGATATCATACCCAGGCCCCAGGGAGGCAGCAGACCTCCCTGTGGGATGGGTCTGGGTGACATATGGGGCCCTCTGTTCCCCTCAGAAGAGAGTCACCCACTACAACTACCCTTCTTTTCTTTTTGATGTTAGAGGTGGTGATCTGTCTTACAGAGGAATAATAATTGGGAGGCTCACTGGGCAGATAATTTTCTTCTAAATCATCTGGCTGACTCTCTAGATCCAGGGGCCTCGTACTTACTCTGAAGTGGCACCTGGCTAGGGGATGGGGGTTGGGAGGAATTTTTATTATTACCTTCCCAAGCAGGGACTCATTTCCACTCCCCTTCATCTACCAGGTGTCCTTCCATTGCCTGACAGTGGGAGGCATAGGAGTCTTCTGACTCTTGGTGGGCTTCCCTCAAGGATGGAAGGGCTGAACACCACCAGTCTGCTTCCTTTTCACTTTCCCTGATACTCCTTAATCTTTCAATTTCCTCCCTAAGCTCGGCCACCAGTGAAAGGAGATCGTTCACCTGTTTACACCGGAGGCAGGTTTCTTCTGCAGCACCCCTTGAAACCACTGATAAGCTCAAACACTCCTCACAGGAATGGGTCTGTACAGATGCATCCTTTTTGGAGGGTTCCATTTGGTTACATGCACTTGTATCCAAACTACCATTTTGGATCAGTGTTATGGTAAAAATGTAATGTTATGGTAATGGTTTTTACCATAACATTTGGATCAATGTTATGGTAAAAACCATTATTAACAGAAACCCCCAAACAAACCAACCAACAGAAAGACCGCAAACACACAGCAAGCCTTACTAGAAAGAAAACCTGCAACCCTGCCTGCTTGCCCTGCCTGCGCAAACTGCCTTGCAAACTGCCGTGCCACACCCTCAGAACTGCGCCACGCCCTCAGAACTGCGCCACGCCCTCAGAACTGCACCACGCCCTCAGAACTGTGCCACGCCCTCAGAGCCGTGCCACGCCCTCAGAGCTGTGCCACGCCCTCAGAACTGTGCCACGCCCTCAGAGCTGCGCCACGCCCTCAGAACTGCACCACGCCCTCAGAACTGTGCCACGCCCTCAGAGCTGCGCCACGCCCTCAGAACTGCACCACGCCCTCAGAACTGTGCCACGCCCTCAGAGCCGTGCCATGCCCTCAGAGCTGTGCCACGCCCTCAGAACTGCACCACGCCCTCAGAGCCGTGCCATGCCCTCAGAGCTGTGCCACACCCTCAGAGCCATGCCACGCCCTCAGAGGTGTGTCACGCCCTCAGAACTGCGCCACGCCCTCAGAGCTGTGTCACGCCCTCAGAGCTGTGCCACGCCCTCAGAACCATGCCATGCCCGTTTGCCCGCTCCTGTTTGCCACGCTCCCTAGAGGCCTCTTTTAATCAGCCCACTACTCAACAACAGAAGAAGCTCCACCCAGTTCCTGTGTGACTCACAAGTGCCAGAAATGCACCTCTGGACCATGTCAGCATAACATTGACCTTTTCTGGCTGAAAGGTATTTCCATTGCATTTGACTTTTCTAAATTTTGCATTATGCTAATATGTACAGTATGTATGGTAAATATATACATATATATTCAATGTTCTTTTTGATTACAGAAAATATGTAAAGAATACATTCTAAAAGTGCCATGAAATCTCTCTGCTTTCTAGAAATGTATGCAAAGTTCACCATATCCAGCATTTCAAGTAGTCCTTTGTACTCACTGCTTACTGCACATATTCAAGAGATTTTTATCTTCAATGTGCTATATTAACCGAGATTACAAAGATTAAGCCAAACTGCTAACTTGCTTTGTTTCTATTCTTCACAAAAACTCCATCAGCTAGATGTCCTTATTTTTAAAAATTTCTAAATTCTTATATCTCCTTTCATATTGCTTCATCTCTTGACAACAATAGATAAAAGATGGATAGACTTCTCTTGAGAAGTGATGCTTTGGCTATCTAAGGCTGTTAGCTTTGTTAAAGCATAATTTTGATGGCTCCCAAAGGAAGCTAACATAAAAAGTAATTGCCATGCAAAATAAAATGACTAAATTTATTTATATAAGATACCGTTTGATTCAATATATTACTCCATGACTTTAGCAAGCCAATAAGAAACACTCAGTGCTGCAGCACTCTGCAATTCCTTAATGTAGCTTGGTGGTCAGCAGAGTTGTCACTGCTGTGACTCCCAGCAGCACTGCAGATGCAGTCTGACTGAGCCATTAGCTCATTTTCAATGGACAGATACTTGTGTTTTCATCAATATATAATCTTATCAGAAGATGAAATTGAAGTCCACAGGCCATAATGCAATCATATTTTCCACCTTGATTTGTGTTCATTTAGTTTTGTTTTCCTTTAAGTCTGTGGTGTTCTTGCAGTTTTTCTGGTACCTTCTACCTTTTGGTATATTCAGAAAATTACTGAATGAAATGTATTGCTGAATATTTCTCTGTTCTGTGCATTTTGCTCTGAATATTCTTACTGATCTTCCTTTTTTTCCTCCTCTTCCTAAATAGATATTCTAACAATTTTAAAACTAAAATCTTATTTTAGCTATCATAAATGTCATCACTAAATTGTCTGCATAAAAATTTCACTGCAAACATAACCCCATTACTGTGTGAAAGTATATGGTTACCTGTGTGCTTTAATATGCTTACAAGTAGATGTTGGCTGTTCAGCTTGGCACACATGAAAGTGATCTCACAGTGACACACCAGGAAATTTTCTCCATGGCAGCTGCTGGCATGACTGAAATTTCTCATGGTGTTCTGGTAAAGATCCACTGACTCTCAAGCAGTGAATGTTTTCAAATTATTCTAAAGTTCTGAAAATACTCCAAAATGCTTTTGACCATGTCAACCATGACTATTTAATATCCTAACTCATCAACAGAAATTGAGGTATGAAAACCAAGGGGTTTTTTGCTTCTGTACATGATGAAGGTGGTGAAGACTCTGAATGCGAAGAAATCATTAAGAGCGTTTTCTTTGAACCAGACATTCCATCCTGCCTCATGCTATTGCCAAAGTCAACATCTCCATAGGAACACTTTCTGTGTTTCAGAGACTGTAGCCAATGCTTCTGCATTGCTCAGTATCTGAGAAGTGTGAAGATACTGAAGAGAGTCCAGCAAAGGGCCACGAATGTCATTGAGTTGGAGTATCTCGTGTGAGGAGAGGTTGAGAGAGCTGGGACAGTTTGGAAATCAGAAGTGAATTCATTAATGCCTATAAATACCTCAATAGAGGGGGCAAAGGGACAGACCTAGGCTCTCCTCAGTGGTGCCCAGTGACACCACTGAGGAAATGAGATCCCCTAAACACTTAAAAATGGATCATGCTCTCTGAACACCAGGAAACACTTCTTTACAGTAAGAGTGACCAAGCACTGGGTACAGGTGGCCCAGAAAGGTTGTGGAGTTTCCATCCTTGGAGATATTCAAAAGCCATTTGGACAAGGCTCTAGGCAGCCTGCTTGAGAAGAAGGGTTGTACCAGTTGACCTCCAGAGGTCCCTTTAAACCTCAATGGTACTATGATTCTGTGGGATTCTGCTTACAGACACAAACTCCAGTTTGAAAGAACTGAAAGCTCTGCCATTAATATACTGAAACTCAAAACATGGGACTGAAACATTCAACCTCAGGTCTTATATGAAGTGTTTTCTTCACACAGGAAGCAGCCTGTGTAAAAGAAATCTTTAGTCAAGCCACCATCTCTCCTGAGGGCACATAAACACTGACAAGAGGAAAGATCCTTCAGAGAGCATTGAAGGGCAGAAATCTATTTTAGCCATCTGTCGTCTTCTCTCTCTCTCCCTTGACTACTTATCTTAGCAAGAAAAGGCAGTCTTTTCCTGCTCTGGGGACAGTGCCCCTAAAATTTACAAACAGCTGTCCCATTGCAATGTTATACAGGATACCTCATATTGCGGCAAGAAGCTTTGGCTTTTCAACAGCTCATTAAAACACAGCTTTTGGGGTCAGAGCATGAAATTTTTGTTTATCCTCCAGGAGCACACAAGCATGCACGTCAAGGGTATGACTCACACAGAAGAAGGTTTGCCAAGCTCAGAAGAAATGCATTACTAAAGTGCACACAGTGCACAGCAGGATTGAAGCTGGCAGGATGGTGCCCTTCCTAGCACAGTCACGCAGGATCTGCCTGGGACAGTGGTCACAATGGTAGGGAGAGGCTTTGTTAACAGTCCCAGACAAGGCAAGGTGATTAATCTGCTGATGAGGGTCCATACAGGAGCTCCCTCACAGAGCTGTAGGAGATAGATACAGGGTTGGTGGCAATCCTACAATGTAGGTCCAACCTCCACGCAGGGAACAAGGACTAGACACAGGCTAACCTAAAATACAAAGATTTGGTTCCCAGATCTGTGCTGAAACAGGGCTCCTGGGCATGTGGGCAGGGCTGACGAGAAGCTGGGCAGAGCCGGTTGAGCCTGGTAGTTGTCTCAGAGTCTGGACATCTTTTGACCCTACAGGCTAACCAATGATCTTCTCTGGACATATGCTGGCCTATGAGGATTGGCTTTATATGTACACAACTACAGTTTCACTTGCTTCTACTAATGACACTCTTCCAGATGTGGAACAACCTCCAAAAGCAATCTTTTCCAGCCATTCTGACACAGAAAATTCTGCTAAGTCACTGCAGGTGACTTGTAAAAATGTGAACATGTTGGTTTCCTGGGTGAGGATTTGCACCTTCCAGTCCTTCTATTGGATAAAAATTGACTCAGACAGCCTAAAATATTTGATTTCCCAATTTACTAGAAAATTTGTCACAGTCAGTAACTAAGACATCCTGTTAAATTTTAATCTGTCCTTTGTATTTTTCGCTCTTGTACATTTTTACCCCTATATCTCACTTTAAAATTTAGATTCCTTTTATCTAGGAAGATAACTGTGAAAAACTGTGGAATCACAGAGGAGTTTTGTTTCTCCTTTATTTAACAGTAACCCCTGTTTACTTCTCACTTTAAGCTAGAAATACAGTATTTCTTCAATGTGGTCTTAAAAAATATTTTATGTATTATGGTACAAACAAACATATGCTACTCAAAACTTGTTCTAAACTGTATTTAAAAAGCTTAGATAAACAAATAGTGTTCTAAAGCGGTTATTCTAGAAACATGTCAAAATTAAAGTCCTTGTTTTATGAACTATTTTATAAAAGACAGATAATTTTCTCTTATATCCTTAAGGGCTTTCTGCCAAGGTCGGAAAGGCTTTGTATTGGTTAAAAAATGTGGGTTCAAAACAATACCTGAAAGAGATGGGGCCTCTGCAGTGTTGTCACAGCACTGTGTCTCATGGCAATGAGCACACTGGAGGTGACCAGCTGCTCCTCTGGAGCTGAATATTGCCTGGAGAGGGACAGAGCAGCCAGCAAGGCAGGAGGAACAGCAGGGGCCTGGACTCAAGGTGGAATTATGTGTCACACGGCCTAAAGGGCAAAACTGATAGATGTGCAAAGAGTCCCTAGTAGCTTCAGACTAATTAATCACACAAGCTCAAATCGTATCCTGACTTTCTACAACTGTGCCAGGAGGTACAGAAGATTTAAGTCCAGCCTACATTTAAGCATTTCTGAAGAGTGCATTCATCCCATACTGTTAATTTTGATTTTTTTAGATTTTGGATTGCTGCTTTATTAAACCCCATACTTTGCAGGATCCAAAATAGGAACCTCACATGAGCAGAGTGCATAGTTAACATCCTGAACAGCAACAAAATCCAAAATACAATCAGCCTTCCATAATTAAGACAGAAATTTATAGAGCACCATTATTTTCTATTTACATCTCTGTGGAACACACTCAGCTGCTGTATTTTATGTATATCAAAAAGTATTTTATTCTACACATTCAAAGCAATTAATAATGCTTTCCTTTAGCTTGCCCTGCTATACGAAACACATTTTCTTCTATCCTGCATTGGGTACATGGAGTAAATTACACCAGTCTGTCAGAAGACAAGTTTATGTTCTTGTTCTGTAACATGACAGGTTGCCTAAGCATATTTAGAGGTGCTAGATAATTTTCATTTTCCAGGCCTCCAGCCTCCCTTTGATCTCCATACATCAATTTCCAATTCCTTTTAATTCTATTCCCACGTGCATGGATGCAGCTATGCAACAACAGAGGTTATTTGTAATTAACCCTGAACTGAAGACACAACCTTCTTGCCAAGCACCAGCCCTGGAACAGAGCCTTCTCCACCTTTCCTGTTGTGTGGTTAATTGCCACTGGGGCCATGGTATTCCCTGTGAAGTGTGCAAGCAGCTCAGAGCAAGGGTGACAATGAGGACCTGCATATGTGGGGGTTGATGACACCAAAATTACAGCTTATTTAACAGCATGATTCATCCAGATACTTAACCACAGATTTAAAAATAAATATACACTCTTTGCATTTGAAGTTAGTGAGACAGAAATACATCTTATTGAACAAAGTATGTGTCTGACAAACTCTGTAATGAGTCAAGGCTTTCTACCACCAAGTCTTAATTAACTAAATTCAGTCACATTTCTATTCTTATAAGCTACTATTACAAGAGTGCCTAGGAGTCATCAACAAGGGCTTTATTTTGTTTAGTTCTGTACAGGGTCAGGGGGATAAAAAGAACAGAAGCCTGACAACACGAGAAGAGACAACCAGCAGGGAGGAGATGTGAGTGATGGGACAGAGGGTGGGCAGCAGAGCTAAGAGGGGCTCAGCCTGGTGGCAGCCTCGTTGTCTAGAGACTGTCACAAGCACTCTCTCCAGGGAGAGCTTTCCATGGTCTGTGATGGAGGGTGATGAGGCAGCTTCACTGAGGTGTGCAGAGAGCTCCTTGCAGGCAGGGTAAGAGAAGACACAAAACTGCTTCCTTGAAATGCTAACAAGTGCAGGCTGAAGCTGGCTGGCATCAGTGACCTATCAGGGCTGAGAGATGACACTTTCTGTGAGTGATAGGTGATCTGCGGGGAAGGAGCAGCTTTGAAGCGCCTTGAAGGTGAAGTCAAGTGCTTCACCTTTAATGTGATATAAAAAGAAAAGCCAGCAGTGGTGTGATGAGAGGGAGCAAAGTGACAACCCAGTGGAATTATTTTGCAGCAGCATGATGAAGGTCAGGAAAAGGCTACATCCCTGCCCAGATCATTCCCTCCCGTGACCACAATCTCCCAGCTGATCCTCCTCACTACATGAGTGCATGAGGCACTTCCACTAGCACTTAGCAAGTTTGATTTTTTCATCCTCAAATTCAGGGCATGTATGTGATGGAGACTGTACCCAGGGTAAGGACTATGATAAAAAATGCCCGGAAAAAATAATAAAAAATTAAAATGCAATAAAATTTTCAAATTTCTTTTAAATTGTATACTAATAAAATAATCACCAGATAATCAAAATAAATTAATCAATCATTGTCTTATTTTTAAATTTTGATTCATGTTTTTAATTTCCCAAGAATTCACAAGATAAAGGGGCATATTACTCCACTAATATGTGTGTTTCATAATCAAAGTTACAAGTAGTAAAAACTACTTAACTTTTAACATCAGGTAGAAATAAATGGAAAAAATAAATTCTATTAACAAATACAAGTACTTTGCTTAATTGTGAGGGCGTTTTTCATCTCATAAAAGCATTGCTTTCGTGTTCTTTCACCTTTTCATCTCTCAGAATTACATAGGTGATATCATATTCTCTAGACATTGACCTTTGGAATAGAACTCTGGAGATCTAATCTGTCACATCCCTTGACATGTCTGAATCCCCACATGGGGCACACACTCATCATTACCATGTTGTAACATTCCATATCCACACACTGTTTTGCTGTAATTTGCTCCTTTTATTCTGTTCTCCAGCTGTTGTTAACAACCTCATGCACTGACAGTTCTAAAGGAAATCCCAGACTTTGCTTCTTAGCCTCCAGCAATGACCAAACGTGACCAGTGAGCAAAGAGGTCTGGTGAGCAACACTCTCCTACGTCTTTTATTAATAACCAAGTATGTATCACAGATGTTCTCAGCATTATTTCCTACTGGGTTCTTTACACAACATTACTTCCTTCCATTTCCTTCCTCTCAGCTTTGCTTGGAATGCACACACAAAATAACAAATTGAAAATATCCAACAACCAATGAAACAAGCGACAACCAAAAAAGGCTTGGTGCAGCTGCATGGAAGAATACCCCAGCACCCTTTCACATTTGCACATCAACAGTAGGATTTGACTGGGCTTCACCTCCCTTAATTTTAGCCATCTGAAAAGCATTGCATCTTAGCCACTGATTTTGACTGTTCCTTTAGTCTGTGAAGAGAAGTGGCTATCTCTGGCTATTGATTCATCCTTCTCTCTTTTTGCATCTGCTTACATGAGGCTTCTGACCTTCAAGTAGCTAAAGGTGCACACAGCACAGAGCCCTGTAAGGAGGCTTCTTCCTCCTGTGAGCAGGGCTCCTTCTTGTAGTGCAGTGCTGCTACTCTACTGCCAGAGTCCTGCATTCAACAGGGATGAATGCATTGGCCTTGGTTAAAACAGAAAAGGTGGAAAAAAGCTCACTGACTCACTCCCCACCAGATGGAAAAAGAAGGCATTCTTCTATTTCAGCTGCCTCCTGTGTAATGAAAAGGTGATGATTTAGTCTTCTACAGATGTCCCTAAGTGTACCATGCTCCAGACCTTCATGAAAGCACACTCACTCTACTCTGTTGTCCAACCACCTCTGGGACAGCATATTTCTGGAAGCAGTCCCTGTCACTCAGCAGTTACTCAGCTCACTAAAGCATTTCCAGCTGCAGGAAAGTTTTCCCTGATAAGCCAATAAGCCTTTAAATAATTGGATATGTGCGTCCAAAGCCCCTGCATTATTTACATGTGTAAGTTCAATAATATTTTTAAAGTAGTAAAATAACTGTTGAAACAAAATATTTCCTTTCCCAAACGCATAGTTTTGCTTTCTTGTGAAGTTCATTCCTCTTTAACCTCGTTTCACCCATGTGTGCTCCTAACTCATCAAAACCAAGAGAGAAGAAACACATGCACAGCTCTTAAAAAGCAAACACTGTCCTGGTAAGAACTCAGAGTTAGAAGAACACATTTTTGTATTAATCAAGTGCTAAAAATGTTATTAAAAATAAAATAAAATTTAAAAAAACACACACACACACAAAAAAAAGCTAAGTATTTTGAGAAGCTCTGAACAGGGCATGGGGCAGACCTAACACAACTCCACCTTGACTGCTAAAATGGCTGTGGATGTAGCTGAAATGTGTCACAGCACAGAAACTATCTCCTCTGCAATTTTCAGGTGCATGTTTAAGGATCCTTTTGGTTTTTCTGCTTCTTATTGTCTCCCCACCTTTTCTGTGGACTTTGATGTCTCCAGTGTTTTTAAGCTTCACTTTTATCCCAATGAAAGCCCTTTGAGATAAATTTCTGGTTACATTCTAGAAAAATTCATGTTCCTACAAGGGAGGCATCACATCCAATATTAATTCTTGATTCTACTATTTAGAAGACTCAGTGAAACCCAGGAAAATGAAGAGAAAATAACAAGGCTTCCAAAAAAAAGCAGAATTGATCTTCTGGGAATGCACTGCTGCAAGTGCAGGAAAGACAGGTATTTAGAAGAATAGATTCATCTCAAGAATGAATGAGAATTAAGGGTCCATTTTAAATTTTATTGGGCAATTTGGCAACCTATACTTCTATCCCAAGAAACAAGACTTTTTGTCTTATCATTATTTTTTTTCTAAATCTGAGCTCTAAGAAATATTTAAAACATTTTTTTCTTGAAACTGTGACTTGAACTATGTACTCATTTATGGAATTATCTGCCCCAGAATGAAAACAGGAAATGTTCTAAACCTAAAAGATGGAGTCCTTTCCAGTTATTGAAGATATTTTTTCAGTCTTTGGAACTAGTTTAAGCAACACACAACACAGCTACTGTGCAATGTTCCACCAATTCATGCTGTCTTTATCTAAGAAGAGAAAATGTCATACTAGCTGTTCTGGGGTCTGGTTTATAAGATTTCAGTGTGGTTGTTTATACTGGAAGATTAAAGCAAACGTCAAAGAGCAACATTAGCCCCAGAGAAGATGACTGAGAAATAACAAATCACTAGTAAATCTATAATCAGGTGTGGGAAGTTTAACTCAGGTCATTGGAAACATTCTTTTCTGTTTCCAGGTGAGAGGAATTCGAGACTGGTCAGGTAGGAATGGTGACTGAGACCAAACAGCTCTATTCTTGCCACATCAAAAGAATGTGATTTAATGTCCCCTCAGCTGCGTGCCTGAGAAAAGATCAAAAAGGATGTATCATAAAAGAAAGATAATCTTTTCCACAAAAATGCTCTGGCCCCTCCTGCAGAGAGATTTCTCTAGGAGCAAAAATGGAATCAGCCACCAAAACAGAGGGAAGCAGAGCAAAGAGCAGCTGCAGCAAAGCCCAGTTGTGTGCCACAGCAGCCTGGAGGAGGAGGAGGCAGTGGGAGTGGGACCTGGAGTCAGAGCCACCTGCCAGCCTGGCTCCTCCTCTGCACCGGCCCAGCAGCACAAACAGCATAAGATGCAAAGGTTAGAAAAGGTTAGAAGCATCCTTCAACCTCCATGGATCAGAGTAAAGCTTGTTTACATTTCATGAAAAATATGTTTTGCAAAAAAAAAAAAAAATTTCTGATTCCACTAATGGAATGTTTTAAATAATATTTTAATAAATTATCAGAAATATTAGTTATACATTCATCTACATTAATAACTACACATTCATCTACATTAATAAATTTCATTTCTATCATTGTAGCTCTATAGTTAATATTTTAAAAATACTCTGATTTTGTCTCACTGACAATCCAAGAAAAATAGTGTTTGAGTTTATAGGAAAGAAAATTTTCTCTTTACGGAGAATTTTTTTTTAAGTTTAAGGTTAGGCAGACTGGAATATTTACTGGAATAGAAATCAAAGATTTCATTGCACTTGTATTTAAATCTATCTGGTCTTTAAAAAGTATCTCCTTGTGTTAAACCAAAGTATTTTAAAATTTAAAGTTTTGGGGATTTTTTTCCTGTGTTCTTCCTTATGTAGACACTAGTAGCTGAATTCATTATTAATTTGTGAATGACTGAGGCATTTGATGAGGCCTTTTCTGTGAATAACAATTTTCAAAATCTTTAAGCTCTCATCTTCCCATCTGTGGGAACACGGATGACCTAGAGGTGGTATATTATACAAATGTGTTGGTATATTTACATAAGTATATATTTCTGCATGTATATATAGGGGTGAAAAACAATTTTAGGTATGAAATAAGACATACCCACTTTTGCCAGATTGAAAACAGATACTAAAACCAGAAATTGAAACAACTTTGATTTCTTGTTCATCCACTAAGATCTGGGAACTATGTTGACTCCAAGTAGGAATTAAATTCTGGAGCAGTAGAATTCCACTGAACTCAACAACTTTGCAAAAAAAATCAAAACAAAATAATTTTGTCCATAAACAAAACACTTAAATTCCTCACTGAAAACCAAAAAGATCATGCAGAGAGGTTGCCACAGGATCTATTGACTATTAAAATTATTAACCTAAATCTTCCAAGTTTGACTTCTAAGACTGATTCCACTGCTGGAAAACATCTCTACAATGCAAATTTACTTATCCTCTTATTGAAATTCTATAATTTGTTACTGAGAAAAAAAACCCCACTGAAATGCAGTAAGGGAGGGTCAGCTTGGGAAGGACAATGCAGCTGTCAAACAACTGATTTCACATTGCTTAAGAGAATGAATAATGGCACTTCTAGTATTGGAAATATAAATGGAGTTTGTTGTTGTTCTCAAATTGTGGTCTATAATTATTTTGGAAACCTCAGAATATTTCCCCTCAGAAATGTTTTCTTTGTTGAAAGCAAACTAATCCATTAAAAACAGCTTTGATATACCATTTTTTGACGTCCTTGTCCATCAGCCATAAAACTGAATGTCATTTACAAGGCAAAGTAATTATGAAAAAAAATCAGTTATCAATCTGCACTGGATTGAAATTATAGTCTTACTCCTGAGCCAAGTCCAAAGACACATTTAATTTCAAAGAATTGATAAATACAAAGCAATGACAGTACTGACCTTTTTCCAGGACTGACTATTTACTTCATTGCTTTTGATAGTAAATAATGGGTGGAAGGAAGAAGAAGTTTACTTAAAAATAGGAGAAACATAATAAAAATGTAGGTTTCTTGATGCCAGAAAAGGGGCTTTTTGACTGCTCTTTGTGTAAGAAAAGTATAGAGAAAATCCCTTCACATCTTCAAGAGAGGACTTAGCTACAGTTACTCACAGGAAAGAGTAGTAGCAAAGGGTTATCTATCAATTAGTGGAAGAAATATATCTAAAAGTAGACAGAGGTGAGACAGTCAAGACAGACTTTTCCAGAAATTTTGGTCATGTGGATATAAATTCTGCTGTGGTACTTTGTCCCAGGTATTCTAGAGAACATATTCTGTTCAGTTTATTGATAAGACAAAACTTTTTCTTACCTTTTTTTCCTGCTTATAGAGATTAATCTCACACATTCCAATCACCTGTAATTCTAGCTTACACCATGTACTAGCTAGAGCACCTATTGTATTCAATACTTAAATTATATGCACCTTTTACTAGGTTACTGTGTTTCAGTATTCAAAGCAAATGATATAATCCCCATCTTGGAAAGGATTCGCCAGCAGAAGAACAGCCTGTCAGGAATAAATGCATCTGGATCCAGGGCTCCAAGTGTTTGCATCAGTGGTCACTCCCACAGGACAAGGGAAGAGTCAGTTCTCCAAGCCTCAGTTCTTCAAATGTTATCAGACTGCATGTTGAAATACGGTTTTGTCGATTTTAAAAAGCGTATACTTAAAGTATTGGAGATGCTAATACTGTCCATTTTGATTATCTTGATTTCACTGTTCAATATATTTGTACTGGAATTTGACCAGTGCATCATCACTAAGGGTGAAGTAGTTCACTTGCACTGGGATAGCAGTATGATATGAGGAAAGTGAGGATGACAGACAAGGCTAATGCCACTACTCCAATGTTTATTAGATGTGGCAGCACACACAATGATGAAGAATTACAGTGCTCACAGTAGAGAAGTTATTTTTTTGATAACCAAGGAAGACCTCAAAGCAGATTTTTACATGGTATTCTCACATTTCAGCTGTTTTGACTGTTTATTGAAGCTGAAGAGTGGTAACTTCCTCCCACTGAAGTCCCACTGGAGACTACCATGCACCCTTGCAATAACTGGAGAGGTCTCAGTGGAGACCAAGTAGAAGGATTAATTGAGGTTTCTAGGATGAAATTTCTCATGCCCTGATTAAATTCCCGTAAATCCCTAAAGCAGAACTATTGTAAGTCCCAAGTGAAGTCCAGGTGCACTCTTGGCAAGGCCTTCCCCACTTTCTGTCTGGCAGCACACACAGTTTTATGCAGCTACTTACATGGAACAGGAGTCATCCCATCAGTCACTGGTAATCATTGCTGTACAATGTCATGTGAGAACATTATCTAAAGATGCAGCTGAGGCCAGTTCAAACAGCATTAATTGAAGACAAGAGACTTCCCATGGTCCAAAGCACTTACAACCCAAATAAATAAGACACTAAAAGAGGTGGGAAAGTTAATAAGTTTCATCAATATTGTCAAGTTCGTATTAACTGATGAAGATAGGAAATCAGTAACCTGTGTCTGAATGCACACACAGCCCTCCAGTGGATGTGTGTTAATGTCCCCTGGCTGCGTTAATCCACAGGGGATGAGTTGACACTTCTGAATTCCTGCTTTCTGTTAGTACAAGCTCTTGTAACACACATTATTAATTAGGGAAGTTTCTTGGCTTAACATGTCATGTAACAGCAGCAGATGAGCAGGCAGAGAATGTACTGATATTGAGCACTAAAAAGAAAAATGGAATAAATTGTTGTCTAAGTTCATGGGATGCACCTCGGTAATTGAAACTTGAGCATGGTACTTGTTAAGTAATATGCATTAGTTTTAAACCACCATTGCATTTGCCTTGACAGTTGCACATAAATAGACCTGACTCGCTAAGCTGCAGTAACTCTTTCTGTTCCAAATAATTCTTCAGTTTTCTCCATAAATGAGTACAAAAGTACTGAATTAAACACAATGAAAAGCACAGATATTTTTGATAGGAACCTCACTCTCTGCTTTCCTTCCTTCCCTGTCTATATTTCCTATCCCTTCTGATCAAGGACACACTGGTCATTCACGTCAGAGATGACATCTAGCACTGGTGTGACCAGGACATGGACCCTCTGCCCTCCTGTTCAGTGCCTGAGGCTGCAGTGCAGAAAGTCTGGCTGCTGCTGCTCTGGTAGAAGTCTGAGGTGAAGTGGGGCAATAGGTAGGACCAGCAGGCAGGAGACATAAGGCAGATTTGTGACTAAATCCACAGTCCTGAGCTATAACAGGACAGACACAGATGGGCCAGCAAGCTGTGAAAGTGGGGTTTGTCCCTGATGGGGCAGTGACACACCATGGCCAGGATGCTGATATTGGGTTGGAGTTTGTCTTGCCTGAAGTAAATTATCTTCTCACAGGGCTTCAGTGGCCTACAAGATCTCCTCTCTGTTTTTGTCTTGTGTAAAGTAACACTGGAGATGGGAAACGCAAGATAAAATCCCAAAAGAAAGGGAATGCCAAATCCTAAGGTCTCTACCTTGGATAGGCAGAGAAAGGGGCTGATTGTGAGGTATCCTGCATTTCTTAACCTTAGCCAACACATAAGCCAAATTCCTATCATCACAACACTTGAATTACATTTATAAGATCTCTTTAAAAGATAGCAAAGGTAGCGTTGCTGGTGTTTCTTTCAGCTTTCCACAAGCTACTTTTTAAACTTGGATCTAACCTCCAAATAAAGTCAGACCTGAGCTTAGACTACAAACACATTCAAATTTCAAAAATTAGGAGCACAGAATTAGCTTCTTTCTCCAAATCAGAATTGCAAAATGAATGACCTGATTTTCTGAAGTTCTTACACGTAAAAACTCCCACAGATGTCAGCAAAAACTTTAATTCAGAGTTTAACTTCAGTGCTTTAGAAATCAGGTCACTTGTTCAAGTACCTAAATATAGAAGAGTAGCTACTTTTTTTTTTTTTTTTAATACTTAGGTTTAGAGTTCAAAGCAGGTTATTCCTTCAGATCTGCAAGAGAACTTTGCAAAACTTGTTTCAGGATCCAAATTTGGTAAGCAGACACAAAGTCCAGGAGTGTACAGAGCAATGGCTTCATTCCCCACCCATTTGTAGGAGGAATCTCATCCTTTTGTTGTAGTTATCCTGCAAAAGACCCTGACAGCCCAACAGCAGCCCCTTCCACAGGGGCTCTTTGTTCACCTTCAGGCAGTTTACTAACACCCCTAATTAATAGTAAATGCATGACTGGGTACAAGAAGCTCAGGCAGGTATTTGGAGTGCTACCTCATATATTAAAAAAGGCATGAGTATGCAGAAATTGTTAATTACATGGGTTTGACTGTTTATAATGGTATAATGTACACAACTATAAAAATAAATGGTAAGTGGAAGGTTTTTCTCTGAGTGCTTTCCTTAGATTTGCCTGAAAAAGATGATTGTTTGGTTTTGCGTACATTTGTGCCTATTTGTGTATTAATTTGCTGCCAGGAAGTAGAGAGATTAACAGAAGAACAACTTTTGCAAATCACAGATCTGGAATCACTAAGCAGAAACCTACTAGAGACATAATCAGATGGGAAGCTTGATATTTTCATGATGCATCCATTGTGCATGAGATGATCCTTATGATTTTTTTCAGGGTTCAGTAATTAGATCAGTACTATAGTTCCAGCTGTTGCAGAGTGATTATTTGCTCTTTCTCTACAGCCCTGTGATGAAAAATTTCTTGTCTCTCTGCTTTCAGCCTAGCAAAACCCTGCAGCATTGTCCCTTCAAAAATATGTCTTTGTTTCTGCCCCTAAACTTCCCTCTGTTTTAATCAAAGAAGTCATGTTTGGAAGGCCAAAGACCTTAACACCTGAGAGAACAAAATTACTCCCTAACAGCTTCTTCAAAACAAATTTTTCCTGCACCTCAAAATATAAAACGCATGCCAAAAAAAAAAGAAAGAAAAAAAAAGGTCAATATTGGGCTCTACATATATTATAGATTTCTATTTACCTAAATCTTTCTTTGCATCAGTCTGCAAACCTTCTTTCAGCCCAGATGGCCTTCATCTCTAGCTGGAAGACAGGGATAATCTCTACTGTAGAGAGCAATAAGCATGACTGGCAATGGGTCAATAGTCTGTTTACTCCCCACTTCTTCCTGAAGTCATCTTCTGTAAGATTTAGTATGCTCTTTAATGGTCAGCTGAATACCCATAAATCTGTTGGTTTACTTTCTAGCCTACTCTGCAGACAAATTACATCCTGTGCCAAGTCCATTACAAATACAGACATACGTCATACCCAGCTGGCAAAGGGACGGGAGAGAGAAACACTCTGGGTGACAGTGCAAGGTGACACTGGAGAACAGCTTCTGCTTTGGGGGATTTTTAACAGGAGCAGCAACAGATGAGTCTCACTCTTGCCACATCTGATCCTAAGGGATCCATAAAACCACAGAGCAAATTCTGCAGTTACGCACACAAGAAGCTGGGTTTGAGGAATTTCATTAACCCACTGAGAACTGAGATGCCAATGTGTGTTGTGGCCAGCTGAGACAGTCAGAATGGCACAGCAGAAAAGGGCTAGCATACTGTGAGAGGCAGAAAAGAGAGCGGCCTGCAGCAGCTGGGAGCTGACAGCCTCAGGTGCTCCAGGCAGGTCTCAGCTAGCAGCTGCCAGACGTGCATTTCACTGTGCTCCTCTTTACTACCTCCCCTGCTTCCATTGTCTGGTTTTTTCACTCCTACCCCATGCAACACTTCACTAGAAACCTGATGGATTTAGCAAGTCATAGAGAAAAGGTTTTTTCATCCAGGGAGACAACCAAGCCAAGCATTAAGTTTTTCATACACAAACAGTCCCCGTGGACACTCCTGGATTCCCCACTGACACCTGCCTCCCAGGAGCTGCCAGGAGATGGGAGAAAATGAATTCCCTTCCTTCATTCACCTTTCTATATGTCTGTATTATTTCCATATTATTTAAACTACTTGGATGGGTTTCCAAGTGACTGCAACATAGATGTAAAGTTCAGGATGCTGACAGCAGGGATGTTGTCATGGTGACAGAGAAGGAGACAGGGTGCTTAGAAACTTGGAGGCAGGTAATTAAAGATGCCCAGAAGCCAGGGAAAAGGGTCTGATATTGCCCTGTTACCCTGAGGCAAAATTCAAATGAAGATGAAACCTTCTGCCCCATGCTTGTAATTAATGCTTCCAATTGTGCTCTCAGGCACAGGGATTCAGGGTCTTTGCATTCAACTGAGGAAAAGCACTGTTTGTAACAAAACACTGATTCATCATTTTCCTGTGCATTTTGGTTTCTCTGTTTCTGTAGTGACAGCATACAACTGACACAAAATTCCCTGCCAGCTGTGGATGACCCTGTAATTTGTGACAGCAGGTTGGTTTGGTATCCATTATTCACGATGTAAATTGTCAGTGAGTGTGGTAGGCTCCACACCACCTGCCCACCAAGCTGTACTGCCACCCTGCTCCTCGGCAGGATGGCAAGAGAGGGGGGGAGAAAATAAATTGGGAAAAGGCCATGGATCAAGATAAAGACTGTTCAATAAAGCAAAAGCAAGGACCACACACAAAAGCAAAGGAACACAAAAGATTTTATCTCCTCTTCCCATCAGTAGGTGATGCCCAGCTATCTCACAGGAACAGGGCTTATAGTGGTTGTTCTAGAAGACAAACTTTGTAAACAATGAATGCCCACTCTCTCTTCCTTTCTCTTAACTTTTATTGCTGAGTACATGTCATATCATATGGAATATCCCTTAGGTCAGTTTGAGTCAGCTGTCCTGCCTGTGTGCCCTCACACTCTGAGTGTGTCTTTCCCACCCCCAGCCTACTGGTGAGGGAGGGAATGTTGTAGAGACAGCACTGGTGCTGTGGGAGCAGTGCTCAGCCAGCATGCTGGAGTGATATCAGTGACTTCCTAGTTCCAGATATAAAGCACTGAAGTACTGTGAGGGCTCCTGTGGGGAAAACTGATTCCATCCCAGCCAGACCCAATACAATGAGTCAAAATATTCTGAAAATAAGATCTGTCTGACTCATTATAGTGTGAATGATTATATGATTAAAAAGAATTTCTTTTTTTTTTTTTTAATTACCTACGTTTTAGGAGAAATAAGAGAATCCAAGCCCTGTTCCCTTGGATTGCAAATATAGATTGTTCAGCATGGAAAATAAAATTTCTACTTGCTTCCCTCTGTGTTAGTAAGCATACAATTATGCACAGTTAATTTATTTGCATTCATTACGTCCACATGGATACTTAAGTGCCCTTGTCTGAGACACTTGTGCTGCTACAGGCAGGGTCCTTTATGCTACATGATTTGGTGACTCTGCAGTTTATCCCCCCTTGCAAAATATGTTCCAGGTACTCATCTTTCCTTGTGCACAAAGGTGGCTCTAGCAAAGCCTTTGTGGTACAAGGAAAAGTCCGAGAATGTGAGCAGAATGCCAACTGCAAGAGTCATGTCTTCCTGCACTAACAAGGGGACACAAACCTCAGCAATACCATTCATCTCAAAGAGCTGCTAACTCCAGAGCTCTGAAAGTAGGAAATGATCAGCAAAAAGTGTGGAAACATCACAAAATAATATAGCGACAGTAACAGAAGGTTGTATGCCCAGTTTTGAATCTGAATCTTCATTTAAATGCATTTGAAGCTCCTGCAGAAATGTTCACATTCCCAGAGGTAGAATCTAGGGATTTGGCACAAATTTTGGATGTGTTTGGCTTTGTTATAGGATGCCTTTCACCTACAAACAGATGCAATTATACATGCAGAAATCCAAATACATGACTTTTTTATTATATGTTTGCAGGAAATGTTATTGTAGCTAGTGCAATATATCTCATTAACCAGAACCTGGAAAACATAACATGACTGATATGTATGTAATATTTTTGCACTGAAAGTCTTTTTTATCCACTGCATGTTGTCTGTATTTTGTGCTATTTGCACACTAACTAAAAACCTGAAACTAAGGGATTACTGTGAATTTTGTAAAAAAAAAAAGAAAAAAAGCAAAAATCAAACAAATGAAAAAAATATATCCAGAAGAGAAAGCATGGTCTCTTTTTTGTTTTGTTTAAAAATGTTGAGGGATCAGAGCATATCAGTAATATTTTAAAACACTGAAAACTTGGACATTTTAAAGAAGATGTACAAATAACCTCAACTCTGCCCTTGATTACTGACGTACGGAAAGTCTTTTTTCCATCAGCTGATTACAGCCTCCTTCTCTTGCAGCAAGTAAGAGGCCATTGATTCAGCTCAACACCTGGCAACCTGCCTTGCTTCTGGAGCTAAATTTCTGTTTCAGAGATCTTCAGGGGAAGACAACAGTGGCAGATCCTTCAATAGCAGCTGTTTCATTTAATGAAGGGAAAAAGTCTTATTGCTGGAGTCATTTGTTGCCATAGCTTCCCATGTCAAAGCCAGAGAAACCATTAGAGCATCTTTCTGCCAGAGACCAAAGATTTTCATTCAATTACACCCATTCTGAGTGCAATAATTTGAGTTTAGCAAAAGCATATCTCCCCAAAAGCTATCCACTTTCAATTTGAATGTGTAAGTTATTTTTCATTTCAGTTTCTGAGGTTTTGACTTTTAGCTACTGGTTCTTCATCTTCTTATTGTTGGATATTTTTGAAACCAGGAGAAGATTTAGACATTCTGATCAAGTCCCTTCTTAAAATTCACTTGATAAACGGAATAAACAGAATTTGTCTGTTGTGACCACTTGTCAAGCAAAGAGCATCCCACCTTGCATTCCTACTCTAAAAGTTTTGGCTCTCATCTTGACATGAATAGTCAAAAAATACTTTCTGCCCTCCCTTTAAAGGTCTATAATACCCTTATATGCATGAAAGGAAAGAGTGTAGGTATACACTCCTGAGGAATAAAAATCCCTCCCTCTCTCAGTCATTCTTTCTCTCTCCCCATCAAGGAAGTTAGCAGCTTTGTTTGTTTTAAAGATGGGCAAACAGAAGCACAGAAAGGATAAAGCCTTACTCTGTGTTACATATCAGACAAGGGCAGACTCCTGCAGCCTAAATCTCCTGGCTAAATCCAACAATGCATTAATAACACCAGTTATTATCCCTTGCTGCTGGTTGTCTTCACTACACAAATGTACTCTCATATTTCAGTTTCACTGTGTTAAAATGTATCAAAGATGTCTATCACTGCAATTTTTTAGGAGATTCCTATTTGTTTTCCTATAAGGCACTTGCAGGTGCAAGTAAATCTACAAAGTCCAATTTTTATCCTTTGGTTTCTTAGTAGACAGAGAAGAAAACACTGCAGGCAGGAACCCAAACCATTATTACTTCTAGTTTTGGGTGTTCTGTTTAAGGTGCATGCCAAACAAAATGAAAAACAGAAACAACTGACTATACCAGAAAAAATACAGTAATTTGGACATGAAACACGAAGAGTGAGTCCTGCACCCTGTACTCTGCTTACACTGATCTCCCAGACTAACAGAAAGGTAATTTCCTACCAACAAAGTATTGATCTCCACATTGTACACACAGGCATTTCCTGGAAGTGTCAGATGGTGCATTTATAATGTCTGCAAGAATTAGGAGCATAGATGTGCATTTACTGAATTGTTTCAGTACTACACATGCCTTTCAGTCTCATGGTGTATTTCAAATAAGTAACCTATATTTACTAAGTCTAATGATTTAATTACTGTGAAGTCTCAATGTATACATGCAATAGGAAGGCAACTAGCTTGTGTTCAAGCCAGGCAAAACTGATCCATGCCACAGTTGTAACTCAAGACACACCACAGCACAGATCAAACTGCACTCTTGCTGTTCCAGAAGGAAAAAAAAAAATGCTGTCAAATCATCACATTCTACAGTAGAAGTAGACAATCACATGAAAGACTCAGTAACTATTTAGTTGTTTACTACTAACACTGTGATTTACAGAGAATAAAGTGTCCAATTCCTTACAAGACATGATGTGAAGCTGTTGGAATGATTTGACCTAATAGTGTTAGAGCATCCATAGCTTAGATAAGTCATTCATAATTTACCATTTACAAGCGGTATCTTCCTACCTACCAGTGTTCTCAGATGGATCCCATTAAATCTCATTTCACAGTGGTCAGGGATTTCTTCTGACACACTTGATTATAAAGGCAGGGAATATTTTTAAACATTAGATCATAATTTGACCTGATGCCCACATGAGTGTCAAACAGTGGCAGTAAAGATAGGACGTCTTCAGTCCCAGGTTGAAATTCAGCATCCAGGACCAAAAGAAGCTGGATGACTTGGTTTGTCCTGCAGTAGACCTACTGTCTCCCCAGCTGATGCAGGGATTCAGATGAGATTCCCTGAGTAATCTAAAAGTATGCCAAACCATTCTACTCCAGACACAACACTTGCTTAAGAGCTTCTAACCCAGGGACTGAATTTAATTTTCAAAATGATAACAAGGGACATGAAAACCAATTCCTTGTCACCACAGAGCAATGTGCTCGTTGTATATGTTCACTACTCAAAACTTATCTGGCAAATTAATTAGGCCTTTAATGTTCTGTTTTCTTCACTGCTTCATTTGCAGGTTAAGAAGACTGTAATCATTCACAGGGAAATCTTGGGCCCCCATAATCAAATTTTGTTATGGAGACAGGCTAGCACTGCTAGGATTATGAGATTATTGGGATGCACTGTGCTGTTTCCAAATGCCAGTGTCATTCTCCTCCTCTCTCCTGCCACTGTTGACAGCAGCCACATGGAGAGGCTCTTCCACAGTGCAAGATGGGCATCCCCTGTCAAATTGCAGGCTGGACTTAGAACAGGATCAAAATTGTGTGTGTATGTGCATAGTTGCACAGCTACAGGGGGACTGGGGGGGCACATTCCTATTTGTTCCTGCCTGTCCACCTGCCCACCTGCCTGTGACGATAGGAAGAAAGTTTAAGAAAGATTTAAAGAACCGCTTTCCCTTCTGTGTTCTTGGGTCTTTCTACTGATTTCTGCAAGAATCCTTGAAGTGCTATTCTAATTCCCCTACCTCTTCCACTGGGTCATACCTTATGATAGAGAAGTGCAACTTTCACAGCTTGTTGGTCCTTGGTGAAGAACAAGAGTTGGTGCTTCTGCAGGTTTCCACCAGCAGGGGAGAACAAACAGGGAACTCTTCCTGCCATAGTCACAGGGGGTAGACACAAACCATCCTGTGTGGTTTTCACCCACAGAAATTAATTGTCTGATCACTTTTCCGCTCGTCAGGTTTTAGTTTAGCTGGTATGCACAGGGAAGAAATTTGAATTACTGGATTCCTACTGGCATAGTAATTTTCATCAGACTTCTGTTGTCTCCAAGAGTCTCAGTTGTCTACTGAGTCTCTGCTAAGTCTCTGTCTACTCAGTTTCTCAAGCATCTTTTGATTTTTTGCAATATTCTTAATCCAGAACTAGCAATTCCACAGCTGTTTCAATGTAAAACTGGTTAACAAAATGTCATGTGGGTACACACCTTCCAGAGTACTGCTACCCTGTATAACTATAAAAAGAAGTTTGATAAATCTTTAGCTTTGCTTCAGTTGCTTTACATCAATTAAAAGCCCACTAAATGCTGAAACCACTTCCAAGAATGTACACCATGAATTGATCTAAATTTACTACTTAGATTTTCCTTGCCATCTGTCAAATTATAGACTTTCATTCCATGTATATTACCAGATAATAGTCACTAAATAGAAAAAAAATATTTCAGAGCTGACATTGCTACCTCCAAAAGTCAAATAAACCTAGATACAAGTAAGTTAACAAAAGAGAAGTAAAGCAGCTTTGATTAAACTCAGAAAGAATCTAAGCATATTCAGGAATGATTGATAAATGGTATTATTTGCATGAATAAGACACATTCAGAATGCAACAGCAGGAGGATAACAGAAGTCTGACATAACTGGTCTTACACCAGAGGCAATAAACTGAGGGAGGGCACAGTGCAGATAAAGTAATTGTGTCTGGTAGCACTCCAGATCTGGAGTACCCACTGCCAGTAGCAGCTGAATGTTATCTTTTGTTAGTAGGCATTTTCATCTCTTTTTAATTCCCTGAGAGTAACTGGACTCAAATTTAGGAGCTCAACTTACTTTAAAAAAACAGACTGTGGGTAAGTGTTAGAAGTATAATCTCCTTATTATTAATTCTGACACTAGAAAAATATGGGAATTTATAAATACACAAAAAGTACTGTATTTTTATGTGGCTTACTACTCTCAGAGTTAGAGATGACAGATTGAATAGACTGAATGTTCTCTTGTATATTTTAGAACAATTTTGTTAAGTAAGTTTATGCCAGTAAAATGTTATTGTGTGGTTTTTTGTGTTTCCCTGTCCTTTTAAACTTTGGAATACAATTTCAATTGATCTTAGTATAGTATATCTTTAAATCAAAAGTAGCATAAAGGATCAGAACAATTATCTCTTTAACAGGTTTGGAAACACATCAATACTCCAGAAAAATGCATATTATTATTTCCATCAAACATGAAAAATCTATCAGTTCCTCTAGCTCACTTATGTGCCACAAGAAACAACAACAGACTCTTGGAGTCTGTCAAATCTTAGATTAATAATAAATGAGCACCAAATGATAAACAGAACCTTTCACTGTTCTGTTGCTGAAGATTACTGCAGGGTAAATACTAACAGGAAACTGAGCAAGGTTAAACATACATCTTAATGGATACATTATTTACAACCTGAAAATAAATCCAAAATTCACACTAAACTAAATGGATTATGTTATGAACTAAAGGACATATGTTAAAAAAAAAAAAAAGTGTTTTGAAACACAAATTAAATGGAAAATATTTTAAAATAAACTACTTTTCAATATTTAGTTGCAGAAATGTCCAGGGAATTCAGAGTTGTCCTAGGCTGCACAACTAAAGCATTTGGTTTGTTGATGCTGTTGAGGTAGAGATGTATGATGATAGGGAAGAGAAATGCTATTTGGGAAGGGTAGAGGACCTAAAATTTCAGCAGAATATTGGTGGAGAAAATGAAATTACCCAAACCAGGATACATTCAGAAGAGAGTCCTTGCTATAGTCATGCTTACATGACCCCATTAGAATTTGTCTTTTAGAAAAAGAAGACAACAAAATATCTTCTGACACCACATTTTAATTTAGCCAGCTGGAGGATCATACATAGGAATCTTACCTAAAGGATTCATGAAAGCAGTGACAATAAGGAGCATCTCAGAGTCCCAATACTTCGACAAGCCGTATCTTCATCCTGTTATAAATAGGAAAGCAAGCAGAAATAGATGTTTAGAAATAGGCATTTGAGGGAAATTTTCCTTTGTTTAGTACATAAATGAAACTACTAGCAATTTAATAGTAGTAATCCTTTGTATTGTCAGAACTCTGTTGAAAACATGCCTCATCCTGAAAGTAGCTCAGTAGCACTGAGTTGCCTGTCTCTTATATTTAAATCAAAATTACTTTTATAAAAAAACAGATAGGAAACACAGATCACAGAGATACCATGCTTACAAAATAATTTTTAATGCCAAAATGTCTTTGTCCAGTGCATCAACAGTTTTTCCTGGGCAATGAGTATGTGATTCTAACTAGGAGCTGCTCTGCTCACAGGGATTTTGAGTCCTCACCCACCACACTGGTTGCACCCTATAGCATTTAGGGTAGGTTGCTATACAATCTGTCCCCCCTCCAAAGAGATGAGACTGCTGTGGAGGTATTTTATTAAGCACCATGTCACTTTAGTCCCTCTCTCTCTCTGTGACCATCTTAATGCTCTGATTTCCTTAGGGGAGGTTAACTATGTTTTTTGATGCCAGAGAGGGACCCCATTGTAAACAGCAAAGGTTAATGTAACATGGATATTCAGGAACAGATCACAGCTTGAGAAGAATTGGAAATGTACTCCTGGATTTTGCAGCAGTGGTGGGCAGAAGATTGTATAAAATGCCAAGAGGATTGCATTCAGATTCCTGGACAGTTTCTTCTCCTGGAACTTTAGGGCTCTTCCTTAGAGGAAGAAGGGGAGGCAGCAGGGTAAGGTCTGTTACTGATGGATGCAAGATAAGCAAATAATCATCATTCCACCCAAGACTCAACTTGGAAATAAGGGAGCATTAATTAATCTACTCTTAACTCAGCTGTTCCTTCTTAACACCTCTCCTGAATATACAAATATAGTCCTTTCCCCATCCAGGACAAATGCTTTGGGTTGGACTGGACCTTAAAGATCATTAAGTTCCAACCCCCTCGCTATGGGTAGGGACATTTTCCACTAGATCAGGTTGCTTAGATGCTCAAGGAAAGGAAAGATCCTGGGAAAAGGAGTCACCTCTCTGAGCTTAATGGGCAAAATCCTAATTCTATAGACCAGGATTTTCTTGGTTTTCCACACAAGAAAAGTCTTGTTCCTCTATTTCAGAGTCCTCAGAATGTCACATTGTCATTTTCTGCTGTAAAGATGATAAAACCCCATCTAAATGATCTCTGGAAATTAATAGCAACAACTCGTCTTCCTTGCAAGAGTCAGGCTTCATTCCAATGTAAGGGAATTCGATAAAGTTTGATTTCCTAATAGCCCAGAGACCCAAGTAGGAAGAGCACCAAATAAGGATGTGTGTCTTCAGGACTGTGTATTCACCACATTAAAAAAATTCTATCAGTAAAGTTGAAAAATAAAGAACAGATAGTCCTTTTCTGATTGTTTTGCTGCCAAAATCTCAGACCTTTTTACAACCAAAATTAATAATGCATGTATCATTCAATCCAATATCATTCCTTTCTCAAATACAAACAGTAACAGTCATAAGAAGTTCCCACAAAAATAATTTTTCAGTATAGAGAAAAGGCAGAGAAAATGGGTATCACTAAACCATCATTATCATTCGTATTTCTTGCAGTTAGCACTGTGCTTTCAACCTTTACATTCAGCCATTCTTCTGAGGTTTCTACCATTTTCCCACTCCTTTTCTGCCTGGTCCTTGTGTTGCCACTTACTCCTGGACTACTGTTGGATTACCTGGCTGTACAGAATAAGTTATCAAACGCAACATACCTAAAACCATACAAAAACGAGCACCACGAGGTCCTTACCATTCACCTATGGCAGGAATTTCAAGCTTTTCTTTTTTTAAGCCCTCATCTTCTTAGCCCAGTGGCCACTGAAAGAAGAAAAACAGCCAACAGAACACCACAAAATACATATGCGAATTTTCAAATCAGCTTGCTAAAAGGTAAAAACTAAAACTCTCAAGTGCTTCTCTGCTTGATCACTTTGTACCCTTTTTACTGCTGCACAGGTCCAGGGCTTAGGAGAGCAGATAGAACAAAGGGTGAACCACAGCTTAAAATCACCATATTTAGGGTTTTAATTTTTATTCTTAATGTAAAGGTGTTGGTATATTAGGGTATATGTAGGTATAATTAGTGAGAATCATACCAATTATATCAAGTTTCCATTAGTCCTCTACTGTACATTCCCTTCTGCCATGACTATTATATGTTTATTTCTATAATTCCAGAGAAAAAAAAAAAAAAAAAAAAGCTGGATTCTCCTACACAAATAGCTTTGAAACCAATGGATTTACACACAATGGTAAGAGTTCCTCAGCACCCAAAAAAAAAAAAAAAAACAAAAACCAAAACAAAAAAAAAAAAAACAAACCACACAAACAAAAAACGAAAAAGGCCTAAACTCTGTCACCAAGGGTGTTGCCTCCACATTGTTTCAACTCAGGGCCCCTCCTCCACTTTCTCTCATAGTTTTCAAGAGCAGTCTCATCTCAGGGTGACTATTTTGGACTTCACCAGCAAGAATTCACAGTTTTCTCAAGAATTACTGCAAAACCTCTTATGTGAAATGCCCAAATGCCTTGCAAATATCTATTCACTAAATGCCATTACAGTCAGTGACATTATATTATCACCATCTGAGAAACAGGCAGGTTGAAATAAGGAAAAGGTAAGCAACCTTCCTGAAGTTATAGTAGAAGCCAGAGGTATATTTGAAATATTCTCACTGTTCTCTGATAAGAGTACATTTTCTTAGCCCACCTGCAGTTTTGGTGCTCAGGTTGTTCATGGTTCAATGAACATCCAAATTCCCAGAGTACTAAAGAAAAATGGCCTGAGATACTGTTTAAGTCTATCATGGGAAACCTGTTCAGACTAACACCAGTCCAGTCATAAAAAATTGCTCATGGCAGTCTGGTAGTAGTAGAAAGACTGATATTCAATGCCAGTTACTGTTTGGCAGAGGGCTTTAGTTCCATGCTATATTTTCAGGCATCTGCAGAAAGAGTAAAAACGATCTCTACTTCTATATATTCTTCAGATCAGCACACTTGTAAATGGAAAAAAAAAAAAAAAAAAACAACAACAAAAAAAAAACAAAACACAGCAAATGCCATGTGTTTTATAAACCTCAAAAGCTTTTTTTCTACACGCTTTTTGCACACCAAGGCACTCACTAAATCTGGCCCATCAGAAAGAATTCACTTGAGGGACTGTCTTGTTGTTTTCTATCAGGAACCAAGAAAGCAATTTTCCAAAGAAGACAGAAAACCCACACATTTCTTAGCAATATTTGACTGAGGACAGAGCTGCAGAAAGAGAAATGATGGGAGTCATCCCCTTACACTTATTACCCAGCCAAGAAAGTGGCAGTCTCTCGGTATAATCAGATCATCAGGCTGCTCTGCAGTGTGGCCAGCCTTTGTTTCCTTTATGTGCTTGTTCATTACTTATCTGTGCTGAAAATCAAAGCTCAATGGCTGACACCCATTTTTAATGAATCAGTGTGACAGACAGAAAGGACATGATCATTACCGCCATCCCAATATATGCAAACATTGCTTTTGTTCAACTGCCTTCTCCACATCACTTGATCAAATTGGACATGTTTCTTGTGGCTCACACGCCCAACCAATTTATAAACATCAGCTGTTTCAGACCGAGAGGTTTTCTTTGTATTCTACATAGCCCTTTATGCCCCTCAGGTAATAATAATGATCTGCTTTCTTTAAATAAATAATAAATAAATAGAAACAGAGTGAACTGAGTCTGGTGAGAGGTTTAAAGATAGTAGAGCTTGTTTCTGCCTTTGCTCTACTTCTGAAAATTATTATGCTGCAGCTACAAGGAGAACATAAGCCATTATGACCTGCAGCATTTCTCCAGGGATACAGTACAAAAGTGGTCTATCAGAAATGCAATCAATTCCAGAGATGACTGCTTCCTGCACGCTTCCAAGCTGGTGCTTTATAAAACAGCTCCCCATAAAAGGAGCAGGAAATGCATGACATCGTTTAGCAACCAGTCATTAGAACTTAATGGAAGAGGATTAAAGTAAAAAAATGCCATGCCAGACCTTTCCATACATTACCACAGCCTTTGAGAGGAGGAATTGGTGACATACTGGTAGAGCCTTAACCCTTTCCTCTACCTTCAGAGATGGAAAAGTCCCACAATCAAATAAAGGTCTTATTAGAAGGATAAGTCAAACAAATTCAAACCTCTAAATGAAAGTGGAGTCAAAGGTTAGATTTTTCCATCTTTACCTAAAAACCCCTGGGGGAAATGGAAACGTGTTCCCTAATCTTGATTTCTCTGACCTGTCTTTCCTCAGGTGCTGTACCATGTCATTCCTTGTGTTTTAGCAGTTGTCTCATTTCTAGTTGCCTACATGAAAGTGCATGTGCACTCCTTCTTGCTTAAGGTACAGTGAGAACAAACCAAATAACCTCTGAAATTATGTTCCTACTGATTTATTGTGAAGACATTTTTTATACTGAAAACACCTGGTGCACAGTATCATATGCATTGACAATAATTCTAGCAAAGTTTTTTCTAGAGCAAAGCAAGTATTTACAGCTACAGCAGAATGCTGGTGATGAAGTCATTCTTATCACAATCAAAAGATAACTTGAACAGCAGAAATACATCCATCTTGAGGTTCAGCTCTCTCTAAATCCTCCTCAGAAGGTTCTAGGAATCTTTCTCCCCTCCACAAGTTTTGAAACTGACAACTGCGTGGTGCTGATAAGCAATATCTGTACAAATGCTTTTTCCACTATATGTTAAGTTATGTAGCTAAAAATAAGCTACAGATCATCTATCTTTAAAAAGCATATTACATATCTCTTAATGATTACATATCTCTCAAATGACAAGTCTTTTCACTGTACCAAGCCAGAAGCCAGAGTAGAGGTATGTTCTTTTTGGCAGCTTCTCTGTCTCTCACACCACAGAGGCACTTGGGAGTCAGAGCACGGCCAGGCATGCAAGTGACCTGGTGCATGACAGAGCTAATGGTCACACCTTGCTGTCCCATAGCCTGAGGTCATTGCCAGCAAAGTGCAGTTACAGGAATTCAAGGTGCTCAATTGGTAGGAAACACCATCTTGGAGTACTGTGAGAAGTGTTGACTCACAAGGTTTGTCTGACTCACATTAAATATTTACCATTATTCGTTACTTTAATCGTTCAGCTGTAATGAAAAGTGTTCCCTGCAGCCACGCCACCCCAGGCAGTGATCCAGCCATGCTCCACACCCCAGGTAATGTCAGCAAGCCAGCAAATGCTGTCTCCTGCCATCTCCAAAGCAGTGTGGCAAGGACAGCTGTCTAACACTGGGAAGAGCTGCAACTCCATGACCAGCACCTCGTCCAGAAGGAGCAGCTGGGAAAAGGTCGGAGCTGAAAGCATTGCACACTGGGTGAAACTAAAAAAGCATTCAGGCCATTTCTGGCTATTATATCAAGGAAGATGCCTTCTCCCAAAGCACAAAACTTTAATTCATCATTCTAAACCAATTGATCTTCATTTGACTCAGAGTTTGACAATCTTCTTGTGGTTTTGGCACAGCATCACCTGACTATACCACTTCTCTAAGGATGATGATTCAAATCTACCACTGAAATCAGATATTTCATTCCTCATGTCATAAATGTCAAATATAGTGTTGCTGTTTATTGCTAAAATTTTTCGTGTTCAACGCAAAGATAGATTTATTTCACTACTATACAAAAACATTTACATATATAAGAAAAAAAATTGCTCTTCATGCCAAAAAAAATTACATAAACACTAAGACTGAGAAACTTGAGCTGTCCCTCAGCTCTCTCTTCCTTTTTCCTAACTGCCCATTTAACACACCCATCTTTTTTTTACACCTGTGAAATTATGCAATGTTGCAATGATTGTAGTAAAACTTAAATCTGAAAACTTAAAAATGAACATAAAATATCAATAGGAAATTGTGGCTGCTTCAAATTAATACCCTTTATTATTGCAGTTATTTAAAGTTCAGGTAGTCTGTGATGCTGAAAATCACCTAAATGACTCATTTAAAACTTCTTTAAAAACAACACTTTAATTTAACATGCACAGATTTTTGAGAAGAATTTCTAGTATGGAAATCACCAGCATCAGCCACCAAGGTAAAATTCAGATCTGTCTATTCAAAGACTATTTTTACAGCACTTCTTATATTTATTTATTTATTTATTTATTTATTTATATAGAAACAAAATATAATACAAGAAAGAACATAACACTGCCTCAGAGCAAGGGCTTACCTTCAACAATATTGTGCCTCTAACAATGGTCACAAGGGGACATGTAGGGAAGACAAAGAAAAGGGAACATACGGGATCTACCCACTTTCAGCCACAGAGATTTTCCAGTTCTGGCACAATGGGTAAGCCAGTGGGTAAATGTCAACAGATCTCTGTCCCTAGAATTTGTCCAGTCTGCTTTCACACCCACCTGAAGTTCACCCATATGAAACGTCCTTCAACAAGGAGCTCCACAGGTTCACTGCATGCCACACAAAGAACCACATCATTTCCTTTGTTTTAAACCAGATCCAAATTAATGCAGTACCTAATTCTATGGGATTTGTATCTGAAAAATACAATGACCAGTTGATCTCTGGCATTCCTCTCCATGCCACACAGAACTGTGTGGATCTGTCTCATACTTCCAATAAATCATTTCTTTTTCAGGTTGAAGCATTCACCTCAGTATGCCACATTGTACAGTAGATAATAGAAGTGCATTCGTAAAACAAAATTATTGATGTAGAGTCTCCAGCACCCTCAGCAGGCTTTTTTCTTCCAATTAGTGTAAAATTGGTCCTGCAGATTATATGGTCATTAGCAGTTGGATTGCACTGGGCATGTTCCAGCATGGGCTGGCTGGTTTTGTTTCCAAATTGAATTTGGTTCAGGTGCTCCAAGACTGTCCTCTGTTTGAACCAAAGTGCAGTAAGTGAGGATGACTTGAAGATTTATTTCAAAACCACATGCCTGATCTGAACTAAAACTTGCAGATGTATCTTAGATTTCCTTACACAGAAGCTGCTCCATAACACTGACTTGTCCTTGTCACTATGCACTGAACCTTTCCCCTTTAAGGACATCCTTTTTGAAGATGGGAGGACCAGAACTGCACACAGCCATCAAGGTGTGGAAAAACCATGAATGTATTTGCTTTCATAATGATGTCTTCTGTTTTCTCCTTTATTCCTTTCCTAATATTTCTATTTGTTTTCTTTTCATGCTACTGCTGAACACTAAGCTGACAGTATCATCGTCCTCAAGGCTTCATTCCTGAGTGGTAATGGTGTCTCAAAATTCAACATTTTATATGTTAAGTCAATATTGCTTTTCCCTGTATGTATTGCCATACATTTATCCATGTATCTCATATTTGACACACATGTGAAATCTAAGAATTGATAGAAACATCTTGCATAGCACAAAAGTCAATTAATCAGCTCGTTATGTCACACAATATTCTTTTGAGGAATATAAGCATTGTTATGTCTACTTAAACACTATTATATCAATTTTTCAAGAGATAAACCCACTTGGAAAAGCAAACTCAAACTAGGGGGGAGCTTTTCATCAGTGGAGCAATGAATTCCCCCTAAATTTCTCTTACTTTTAGTAAATTAAAAACTTGCCATAACTAGCTGGGAATCCTGGAAAACCCTTCTGGTAGAGCTACTTCCAGCACAGATCCTCCAGTTAATATGCAATTTGGGACCACTAGTATCACCTAAATAACACAATATAATCCTGGGTTATCATGTCAGAAAAGAGCATCCCAAAGTTAATTATGCTTTTGAATTGTTTGGCTGTTCCTCACCACTTGCCAGGAGAGACCTTAGGAAGGACATTCAGGTGCTTCAGGCAGCAGCATTCTCTGGTAATAGTAACTCAAGTTCAAACAAGTACAGCTAAGCTCCCTCTATTTCACACTGAGATATTAAAGGTTTCTAAATTTAATACAAAGCTGCTGAATTTTAAGAATTTTAATGCATAACACCAGATGATAGGCTCTAGGAAGAGAATTCTTGAACAGAAAAGAAAACATATTAAAGAGACATTGTAGCTCAGATCTAAATTCTGGCAGGACATAACAGACATCTTAGTCAGCCAATACATCAGACTTTTTATGGGAACAGCTTAACTAAAAAAAACCACTCACATTTTAATTTCAGATTTTCAATTACTTGGTCCAAAAACTTGCATTGTAGCTTTTTTTCTCTCTCTTAAGAAAAGATTGAGAGATATGAATCTTCCAGAACAGAATAGAGACCCTTGAGAAGGAGGATATTAATCTGAAAATCATGAGATTAAATATATTTAATGCATTCTATTATATAAAACATATTTATTGTGTAATTTAAATATATTATATATGTATATATATATGCATCATATTGATGCCTTCTGGCTTCATAGTGTTGGCATTTCCTCAGGTTGCATATTCTTCATAAAAATGAAACCTGGAGAGCTTTTTGAAAATGAAAGCTCAGATTTTCCTAAACTCTGATTTAGGTCTTGCAAAGCAGCCTTTTGAGGCAAATGTCCTCGTGCTTGGCTTTTCTCAGGGCAATGGCTTTTTACCCTGTGTGATGAAAGATGATCCAGTGCAGTGTGGGTGGCAAACATTAGGTGTGCACTGTGGTTTTAGTGTGTGCATATTTGATCTTCCTTCCCTCTGTCCCAGTCAAGTGCCTTTGCTTTTCAGTTGAAAGGCTTGCACCTTCCTCTATCACAAAAGGATGCCAGGCAAAACAAGACTGAACAATCCCTTGGAGTGCACGGGGCAGAAACCCTTTGGGCATCAGTGAAATTCTTGAAGAAACTGAATTACCAGGGAAATCAAAGCAATATCTCATTGTCTGCTGAGCTTTTCCTGCCCAGTCCCCCCCAACCTGTGCTCCAGCAGGAGGGGGGCTGAGCAGGACCAGCCCAGATCTGTTCAAGGGTTTTGCCCTGTGAATCCTGCAGGTACATCACTGCAAGCTGCCAGTGTAGATGAAATCACAGCAGGATAAAGAGAGCTAAGCCAGCACAGATTATATCTGTGACCATACCAAAATGGACTAGACACTCTAAAAGGCACATTTGTGTGAGATTCAGAAGTCATCCTCATCGGTAAGGCAATATCAATTCAACTATTGTACCCTCAGCCTGCTGGAGTTATGTCCTCAAAAATTGTGTATGAAGGTTCTGAAGGTTCAAGTCTGCATCCATACCTGAAGTCTTCTCTTTGAAGGAGTAGTGGGGATTTCCTTAGAGAAGGATCTTCCCCAGAAAGTCTTGTACAATGATTTCCTGAGGGAATGTGATTAATGTAATGCTAAGACACAACTAATTCAGAAAGGCTTCTCATCTCATGTACTTTCTTTTTCCAGTCTGGTTATTGAAGATATTTTGTGGCCTTAACTTTTAGATTAAAGCAGTGGTTAAAACAACTGGAATGAAAATATATTGGCTATTTTTGTAGTCTGTAGGGATAATATAATCCATTCAGCCTTTCATAAAACCACATACAGAGAATAACAGAATCTTAGGAAGTGTATTAATTAACAAGTATGTCTGTGACTGTAGCCAATACCCACAGCTACAATACATACCACTGTATATCCAAGCATATAATACCTGGATGAACTCCAGAGAATACATGGGAAAAACTTATACACTAGAGCCAGTATATGATGGAGAATCCTCTTAAAAGGTCACTGGCACAGAACTAAACCTGTTAAAGGAGGTTTTACTGTACTCCATGGGTATTCTTTGATGAAGGTTCCATTATATTCAATTACTATTGATTCATTAGGTACATGAACTGTACAGCTCTGATTAAAAACCTTTTTCTTTCCCTCTTTGAAACCAGTGCAGACCCTTAAATAGATTTACTCTGAACAACAACAACAAAAATGATAAAAAGATTAATTAGAAAAATGGTAACCCAAATTTCCTGGCTTTCTATGTGTCCATGTCTAAGTAGTCATGGTCTCCCTGGCTCTCTGAGATGAGGCAGCAGATGATGCACCTTCCAAAGCTCTTAGGTTGCTTGTCCTCAGCAAGAACACACCTTGGCATGTCCCACAGGCAGGTGCTGCTTGCTCACAAACTCTGCCCCTTCTGTCTCTGGCAGGACAAGGTCCCAGTGCTGGGAATCCCAGAGAGAAAAGAGGAATGCAGAAAAGGAAGAATGGTTTCATTTGACTAACCAGGCTTCTGACACTGACTCAGAGAGCCTCTCTCAGGGCAGGGTGAAGGCTGGCAAAACACAGTGCTGGGAATGGGTCTGGCAAGGGGGATTCTGCTCCCCGGATACATTACAAAAGCTAAGGAATAACTGCTGGATTGTATTGAGCTTTCATCATTCTGTGGATGAAGTCCAGCCTTTAGTGATGACCCAGTGTCCAGACTGTGTAAACTCCAAGAGCCTTTCCTTGTATAAGGTTCTTCATCCTCTGGCCCTGTCCCAGAGCATTTAAGGATTTAGATAGTCCTCCAGATGTTACAGCATCAGTAAAAGGCTTTGCCACCTGGACTAAAACAAAAATACTCCAAACCTACCTTGGGAGAGTGAAAAATGCCTCTTTATAGGTAGCTTGCTACTTTGTGCTTAAAAGCCTGCCACCTCTGCTACCTAGGCTTTGATAGCCCCTTAGAGAAATAATAAATAGCCAGAGGTACTTTAAATACTTTATACCTTCTGATTACCTTGCAATTAGTAGCTAATCTGAGACAGTACGAGTCATCTCATCTTTCCAATGCCTTTCCATGTGAGTGGCCAGACTTCCTAAGGACAAAAGAACATCCTAAACATTGCCAGTGCTCTCCAAAACAATACTCCCAAGGCCTTTATTTCTAGTGTTATGCACCTACCAGGATCCCATCTGTGCTAATTCACCAGAGCAGGACTGAAACCACAGGGATGCACTGTTTTAACATAGACTTCTACAACATCCCTGCTGTTGCACTTCTTGCAGAAATGAAGGCAAATTCAGGCTGGAGTGGGGCTGTGATGGTTTAGGTTTGGAAAACCCATATGCCCCATTCAACCCAGTGTGAGTGGCAGCTGGAAAAACATCAGTCTGCCCCAGTGATGCCCCATCAGGGCCAGGCTCCAGGTCCTACAGCCTTGACAAGCCACAGAAACAGATTTTTGAAAGCATTGTTGGTATTCATATAGCAACAGGAATTTTGATTACTTACTCAAGATATGTTTATGGAACAGAAAATTCCACCTCTGATCTCCTTTAATCAACCTACAAAGTCTTACAGTGTGTATATCTGTATACAAATTACTGTAGTCAATTGACTTTTCCATAAGGATTTCCTAGACTCAGTTGATTTTAGATAACCATTTCCAGTACAGATCTTCTGGTCTACTTAATAATTTTGAAATGTCCTCCTCCTGTGTGATGGAAACAAGTCCACAAGTAACGACAAGTATTTTTTTATGCCTGCTACATCCAGTGCTGTAATTGTGACAGGTTGCAGCTTCATCAAATTCCTCCCATAGCAGCTACTTCTGCTCATCCCCCAGCAGGGATCCAGACCAACCTGCAGGAATCTTTACACATGAATAAACTTCCACCAGAGGCTGCTGCTTTAATGAACTCTATGTGCAATTCAGACAAATTCTGGGCTACCCTCATTTTTATCCACTTAAATATGTTTTAGCCTGTCAAGTGAACAGAAAGAGGAAGCCATTACTTTTGTAAATGTAACAAGAAAATTGTCAGTTCCATTATTTACACCTGAGTTGGGCAAGGTAGAGGATAATGTATGGTAGAGAACAATTCAGCATGGAATGGACTAAACAACCCACTGAACTCCATTTCATCAGCAATTTACTGACTTTTATTTCATTTTCCTGCATCAGTAAGTTTGGTTATTAAGGCACAGACTCCTGCCATGCCTCTGAAAGGCCTCAGCACTGCTTTATTCAGCAATTTCACTTCCCCAACACTAAAAAAAATCTTATTTTCTTCATGTTGAGGATATGTTCAATCTAACTGAAAACATCTGTGCCCAATAGTTTAAACAATGACAAAAACTCTGCTCCCCAGCTCCATCTTCAACAACTCCTTATGGTCACATGCTAAGCGGACAAGCTTCTCAAAGGAGTTCTAAAGGCCAAAAATATAATTTTCATATAAGTAATTTTCAAAGTCCAAACAACTTCAATAAGAGTTAGCTAAATCACTGCACAATTATTTGAAAATTTGATGCTTGTCTTTTCTTGTTACTTTATGGCGTTATAGAAAATGTCTTAAAACTATACATAGTCCAAAGGAGAAATTTAATCTTGCAGAGTTTCATTTCTGCTAATTGCTAAAGCCAAGAGGAAGCCTGTCAAAGGCTAATAATTCCCCAGCATCTTCTGAGACATGAACATACATTATCAAATAAGATTATGCATTACATTTGTCCTTTAGAGGGCATTCTATGAATAAGGAGTATGCTCTGGGCAACACTGAGAGTCATATCTACTCTGGTGTGTATTTCCATATTTGCACTTAGGCTAATGAAAATGCATGAGCTACACCACTACACATGAGCTTCAGACATTACTCTTTATCTTTAAATGTTTATTCTAAAAGCCTGAACTGACCTAAATCTTTTCAAATGGATCTACATGGCTTCTCAATAGATTTCACACATAACTTACAACTGCTATTTTCTGTGTTCATTTTGCCTATATATCTTGGTTGATAAAGAAGTCGAGTCACCCAAAAGGAATGGTTGTTGCCCACTGACCCACAGACTTCACTGGTAGGAATTGTTTCATATCTGACTTCTCTTTTCCTAGGTCTAGTGATGTAGGTATATTTAAATAACGAGTTCTAGAAACCAAAATCTCATCAAATATTAATTTGAAATAACTATGTATAACTAATAACCAGTTGTGTCTGGTTCATTCAAAAGAACTAATACTATTGGCTAATAATCAAAAAATTATCAGCAGGTCTATAGCATCTTACTAAATCTTGTACTTAGTCCTTCACTAGAGGTGACTTTTGGCATTGATTCCCTGCAAGCTTTCCAGGTCGGTGATTTTATTGACATGGTTTTGGAAACCAGAGTTGTAAAGACAGTTGGACTGAAAGAAGGATCCATGGATGTAAAACATGAAATATGAGATAAAGTTTTAAAGAATCAACCAGCTTGGATCGGAGAGATGCAAGTACACTTGAAACAGAAAGTTCAAAATATATTGGGAGAATATAATATAACAAGGGGAAATGTCCTCTTTAAAGTTTAGGCTAGTAAGAGAAAATAAGAGGTTGCTTACCATGAAAGACAGAAATGCCATAGAATAAAGAACCCCAAAGGGTCTCCAGCATACCTTCAGCCTCAAAGCAGGACCCAGTCATTACACACAGTCACTTAAAACATGGACAATTGGTAGGAGTACACTTCCAACAGGAAAATACAGAATATACTTTGCCTTATCTCTCATTAATGTGTTTAAACCAAAGAAATGTGTTCTTTAAGATCTAAAGTTGATCTTAAGCATGTGCCAGTGGGTTGACAGATGGCATCAAATATGAGATTAGAAGAATTCCTGTCCCCACTCTGAAGGGTTGCATAATTCTGAGCTGTTGGGCTGATGTAACAAAATGTGTAAAATTACCCATAAGATCAACTCTCCCCTGTGCAGTGGTGGCTTTCAGTATGACAAAAACAGTATAAAGAAGCTGAACTTCTACATATCTTCTGGGACTCAGAAAAGGCTGCACTGTCACTTGTGCCTTGAAATGAAACTCCAAACCAGTTAGTCAAAAAATCAGCAGTTCTATTCTCTCTGATCATTGTAATTTGCACTGTGCTCAGAAGTGCAGAAGACTTCTCCTCATTGTAATATTTTCCAGAATATTTGCCACAAAAAAATGACGGATTACTATAAGTGCCACTTATTCTAGCAATAAAAGCCTCTAATTCTTACATCTCTCAGAATTTCCAGCATTTGATAGTTTTGACTCTCTGACTTCCCAGCACATTCCAAGCAGGTCCCTCATCAATCCCACTTTCTGCAATCTTTAAAAGTCAAATATTGCTAGTGGGGACAACCTTAAAATGCAGAGTGTTTATTTAAAAAGCAGTCTTATATCTATGAGACAGAAGTATCCAGGTTTCTTCAAACACACCTGTTTTCCTGAAACCTCAAAGAGTATCAAAAGAAATAACGCAATAAAAATTTTCCAGTAATTCAGGAAACAATTTTCCACCTCTTCTGAGAATCCAGTTAGGAAACTAGGAATGATGAAACAAAGATTCATAGGATTAAAAGATGAGCATCATGCAAAGAAGGAGTAATCAAAAATATGTGTATTCAGCAGAACCCAGACAAATTTCATACCCTTCATAATCTAGGGAAAATTAATTCAAAATTCAAATTGGATTATGCGTATGTGTGTGTATCCATCTGTGTGTTTGTGTGTATGTGAGGCCAACCATGCCTCTCTCATCTACTCCACATCTGATTTTTCCTCTCTGGGATTCTATTTATCATTATATGCACTGGCTGAACTGTACTTTGAGAACCTTGATAGATGCCACCTGTTGCTATACATTTAGTTACCTCTGTGTTGGTTAAATGTAAAAACATGCAAGCCCCAAACTTTTTGGCTGAGCACATGTGTCGTTCCTCAGGCTGGCTGTGTATTTTTCAGTGTAAAAGGGAAACTTTGTCAGTTTGATGTGCATTTCACTGTGAACCCATGCAAACCTGTCCTAGAAACCAACCACAAAACAAATGGATGAGGTAGAGTATTTTCAATTGGAAGCATTTTCCATTTCTCTTTGGTAAAATCACAGCTGAAGTATGTCCTGGTCCTGAGAGAGGTATAGACTTTACTAAAATCAGAAAGAAGGCAGATCTGAGTGAGTAGAAGTGGCGAGTCTGTTTTCGCTAGCAGAATTAAGCAAGGACAGCACAAGAGCAACCTGAACAGACACATCCATCACCTCAGGGAGCTGCCTAAACCTCACCAGCAGTAGCTGAAGTCCACCTGCCTGATCAAACCATGCAAGAGGAAAACCATTTAAACAGTTTGTCTGACATGACACAAGACAACTGATAAACTCAGCATGATAAAAACATCAGATTTTTCTAAATGACAGATCTCGGTTGCAGCACATCCCTGTGCAAGAACTTGCTTAACAGGGAGAAGAAACTCAGTCCAAAGATGGAGAATTTATCTGTTTCCAAAACTCAGGAACACAACTAAGGATTTTAAGGGAACAGCTTTGAAGAATTTTATATTCTTATAAATAATGTTTGCAGCTGCCTTTAGCCTTTGACAAAATGTCAGCAACAGCAAATATACTTCCTTCTTCACTAGCCTATCTGTAGAGACCACACCCATGTTACTCATGTTCAGCCTTCCAGTCACCAGCAATTTTTGCTTCCTCAGTCTGTAGGAGAATGATAGCAATAGCAGGAGGTAAATGAGACAGAGCAGTCAAAAAAGGAAAATGTGTGAAGACAATGTTAAGCATAACAGTTAAACACATACTTTCCTCAATGTATATGACAAAACTGCTTTGAGATTTCCTAAAGGTCTAAAAATCTTTAACTTGTCTTTATACTAGACAGCAGAGTATGAGAATAACAGTTTTTATCTGTGATCCTGCCTTCTCTGTCAACTGAAACAAGCTGAGATTTAACCCCTCTCTGACTTCTTCTTCTCCGATGTTGTTTATCGGGTTGAAATTACATGAAAACCAACATAAATGTGAATTTTATCTCCCTTTCATTGGAAGTGCCAGCAAATTATCCCATCTTAAGTGTCCACAGTCCTGAGCCAGTCAGTAGCAAATCTGCCTTTCTACTGATATCACCTCTTAGTAGCAATCTCATAACTCCTGAGGAACATAAGTTATGAGAAAGTTCAAATCTGTGGTAAGAGGAGATATCTGATAACTCCTGTATGGCTGTCACAGGCATTCAGTAATTGATCTAAATCAAGTGCTGCAGGAGAACTGTAGCTGATGCTCTCTTTGTAGCAAGTTTTTCTTTCAGGGAAACTAGAGGATATTAGGTCTCTATTTGTATTTGCTAGTTTGGAAATGTCCGGAAAGTCAGCTTTACTCCTCACCATGCTCTCAAATGCAGTCCAGGTTCATCTCAGGCTCACTTTCAATTTAATTAGGATTTTGGTAAAATTAATTTTCTGCGACAGGCAGTGACTAGAGAGTGGTGCAGAATCAGCCTTTGCAAGTGCACCTCTCTCATTGTGATTAGAAAGGGATGGCTGTATTCCTAAAACAAATATCCCAGAAAGTCTGTCCTCTGATTTCATAGCAGCCACAAGTATTTAACTGAATCACTAGCAGCATTCCTGATAACAATACACCCAGCACTGCAGAGCCTGACTGGCTCAAGGCTCTGTTACCAGTTCAAATTCAGGTTTTCACACAAATCCTGTGAAACCCTTCCCTAAACTTTCCTGTCACCATCTACAAAGGGACACTGGGCTGTGTATTTTTAATAGAAGTCACCCAGCCTCCCTCATCTGGCAAAGCAGGTGTGCTATGCATGGAGAAAAAGAGTGGGTTTAGCACCCAAAGAAAACTAATCTACAGAAAGAAAGATGTCAGGGAAGCCTGCGTTGGATTTCAGTTAGGGTACAGAAAATAAAGTTCTGTGTAATTCCATCCACCCCTTTAACCAGGGCCAAACAGAATAACACTCATGTCTTCAATGCCTAATTCCAAGTTAAGGACCTATGCAGGAAATTCCTCTTCCTCCTTCTCCCTTCTAGCAGAAGAGCTGATACCAGCATAGAAGCTTTATTCTTCTCAGGAATCCTTAGCAGAGAGGCTTTTCCTGCTAAGCCCAGGAGAAATTTGAAACTGTGAAAGCAAATGGGGTCACCTATCAGCTTCAACCTGATGGGATTGTTTGACAGGGCATTGGGAACACCTGTGTACCCCAAAGCATCACAGCTCAGATTGTCTAGAGGACAGTGAAGTTTGTCCTGGTTCCAGCCAGGACAGGGTTAATTTTTGTAAACCCCGAGGTTATTCTGTACCAACTCACATCATTTCTGGGGACAGGGGAAGGGGTCCCTTCCACATCAGGGTAGCATAGTGTTAGTCTGTGAATTGCCATTCTCCACATGATGAGCCTTCCACATGTGAATTGTTTGCCTTTCTCATACACCCTTTATTATTATTATTATTATTATTATTATTATTATTATTATTATTATTATTATTATTGCTGTTACTCTTAATTTCTTATTTCATTGGCGTTTCCAGTAATTTGTTCTTATCTCATCCCATGATTTCACCTTTTGTAACTCCAATTCTGCTCTCCAGCCCTCCACGGGGGAGTGGAAGGGGGCAGGGGGAGTGAGAGAGCAGCACATGGTTTGGAGTGTTTCAGGGGAACACTGAATTGGGGAACACCTTTCCTAAGCCACAACAAATACTTACCTTCAAGCATTTCACAGATGGTTGATTGGCTCTTCCTCATTAAGGAATTCAGACTTCACAACATATTGTCTTGACATAAGGATAACATTCAAAGATCCAAAGACAGTAAGTAGCAAAAGAGGTTGTCTGAAATAATTTATGTGAGTAATGTTTTTTAATTAAGTTCAAGGTCCTTTGAGTATAGCCCTGATAAATATGAAACCCATGCATAAGACTATAAACATTTTTAAAATATCTACTTAAGCAATACTAAGAGCCTGATACAAACATAAATGTGAAAAACAAATAATGTCAGATTTAGGATCTTGGTTCTGTTCCTTTCTGACATCCAAATTCATTTTGCTGTGGTTTATCCTCAGGAATTTAAAACCAAAAATTCTGAGAACTTCTCTGAGAACAGTAGAATTTAAGATTCTAGTTATACTTATGACTTTCATCATTTTCAGTAGCATAAACCAATACTCATGCTTTCTTTCACTGTAGTTTTCAGGTTCTAACACACTGCAACTTTTTGCAAAGCTTTCCTCTCGTTACAGAAATTATGACCCTCTGTGAGCCTCTGCTCAGAGGATCAATTACTCTCCACAAGAATGATGAGGAGCATTGGCCAGCAAATGGTTGTTAATAACAAGTCTGCAGTACTCTAAGAGGGAGAGAAATCTTTTAACAGCTCTTTGTAAAGAAATATCCAGAAATAAGCATCTCTGAAATGTCCAATATGACAAACTGAAAGAGTCTTAAAATGCACTGGGTAAATGCTGCTGATACACACATTTTAAGAGAGGAAAGTTGTTAACAAGATGTTGAGCATTTTAGAGAACATGGATGGACTTTTTCCTTGCTGGGCTGCACAAAGTCTGATGAAAAGAGGTCCAAAGCTCTTGTAGGTGTGGCATGAAAAGTCAGTTTGAACACAATGATCTTGATTTGTTCAGTTCATTTCTTTTTATCCCAGTCAGAACAGGTAGTTGTACCTGTAGAAAATGAGGGCCAGACCATTACAGTCTCCCCACCTCCAGCACCTTCAGCCATTACTGTGAGCAAAGAAAGGGTTTCTTCTTCCTCATGAATTGTCAGAAAATTTTTCAGTCAAAATCAGATCAAAAATATCTGTAAATCATCTGTCTTGTCCTCACATTAACCTGGTAGCACTGAAGAGAGAACTGTGGTCTCCACCTGCTCCCCAAGCTCCCTCAGGAGAGACTGTGCTGTCAGAGCAGCAGGCTAACAAAAATAAGTGAGTAAAGAAGAAGAATTTGCTCAAGAATTTTCCTAGACTGTTAAAACCAGTGGGAAATGCTTCTTCAGTGAAATACTCTAACAAGGAAAACCACTTATGCAAAAGCATCAGAATTTTCTAGGGGAAATGCCATTTTATGCTAGGAAAAAGACATGCAAATATCTGTCGGGAGAATAAAAATGTTAGGTTTGTGATTGCCCACCTGGAGGGACTCTATCCATTAAATTCACTACTCACTAGAAGAAAGCAAATAGGTAAAAGCAACCCCTCTTGAAGCTGCTACTTTCTGCAAACATTGTTGTCTTCCACACAGATATTGATCAAGGCCCTAGGTCTTCTTCCACATTTTCCTGCTTTTCTAACAGGTTATTGTTGTTGTTGTTATTTTTATTTTTATTTTTATTTTTATTTTTGTTATTGTTTCAAATAAAAGTTTTCTAGGTAAACAGGTTTTTGTAAAATCTTAAAATCCATGCTGAGTTAGTACAGCAATATCTTGCAGAACAGCTTTAGGAAAGGATCTGCTATTACAGAAAGCATGGTAAATTAGTTTTTTACTGAATGCCTTCCAGGGTCTGTTCAAAAGCCTCTGGTTACTGGGTAATTCATAGATTACATTATTTCCACCCACATGGATTTGCACCAATGTGAAAGGTTAATTTTCATACAAATTACACAGGAAATGGAATGTCACCCCCAGAACTAAGGAAGAGGTAAGTAAAAGAAAATGCAGATGAATGGAATCACCTGAGAGAAAATAAAGGGCAGAATTGAAGTAGGATGTTTCAGTTTGTAAAAATGCTGTAGAGATCACAAGACTTATCTCTCCCTTGCAGAATTTCTCTTCTACACCAATATCAAGGTCCAGATTTCAGTCCCCATAATTTACCCTTTTCCAAGAGGAAAGCCCAATTTCTGAGCATATTTTGATTCCTTTGTACATATTTGTGAATGGGTTGCTACATAACTTGTGAAAGTGTAGTAGAATGTAGCACATTTTCTGTTCCTTCTACAGCAAAATGGTGACATGATTGTTGTAATGAAAACCATCCTGATCATGTGTTTAAATACTTAGCCTTTGAAGGGAAATTCAAAGAGGAGGAAAGTAAGTTGTGATATTTTTCTTTTTTAACTTGGTACATCCAGAACAGAAATGTATCCCAACACAGTCTGCAGAAGATGGCATTCCTTCCTTTAAGAGGGAAAATCTTTTTTTCCAAGGTCCTGAAACTGTGTTTTGAATGTAGAAAGAAATAATTATCGTGAGAGTCCCAGACACCAGTACAGTATATTTGCAATCAAAGCTACCTCTGAAGAAAGAATTGAGATAAATGGCAAAGTGAGAGCTGTGCGAGGCAGGAGGAAGAATGGGGAGTAAGGGAATTAAGAAGCAATGAATAGCAAACATCTGCAAGAAAACTGCTGATTTGTGGCTGAGCAACTTCTTGTACTGAGCCAGATGGTTCATTAGCAAAAAAGCATGGGTAAATGCCAAAGCAGCTTTAACTCTGCAGTGACCGACACCTGTACCTATTGCTTCCAGGAGCATTACAGAGACAGGGCACTCCAGAGACATGCCATATAGTTTTATTAATATTAAGGCTGGTAATATTGAATCATGGGCATCCACTGCAAATTCTAACCTGTAAATAGCCCCCCAAACATGCATGGAGTCTGGTAGATAAGGCAGCAGATTATTTTTAAAGGTATAATAGATGTGTTGCTTTGTAGCAGCATCTTATTGCCCTTTGCTGTTAGCCATCATTTTATGACCTCTTCTCACCATCCACCAGGTTCCAGGGAATCTGTGATGTTTCCTTCATGTCCAGTTTGTTCCATTTTCATTTCTCAAGGCACTAGAAGTCCTCTTTCCATCTACACTTTTACCTTTCTCTCAGATACTAATACCAGCTATGACAAACGATTGGTTATTCTTGTGCTCAAGGCAGAGACTTATTTTTTATCTTTGTAAATATAATACACAAATTTTCAGTTGCTCTTTCCTATCATCTTAGTCACAACTGTGGGTGAATGAGTTTGTTTGAAAATCAGGCCCACCCAGGCTCATACAAATTCTCTGTGACAATATTTGGGCGCCTGGTTTAGAGCAAACATATAGTGGACAGAGCAATTGTAGCCCTCTTTCACTTCAAAAACATCAGTGCTGTAGATTGCTCACTAAAGGAGGCTTTGAGAACCCCTGGGTTTGTACCTCTGGGGCCATCTCTGTGGAAATCAGGTGATACTTCATGCCACTCTCACCAAATCTGTAAAATTAATCTGTATTTATACCTTCCCAAGGCCACCTTGAAATGAAAAGAGCTGTGGAGTGAAGGACAATGGCACTAATTTATAATTACAACCCTTTACCCAGGATGATGGGGTACATAAGCATCCATCAAAGACAAGTAAGTGCTTAGTGGATACTGAGTCAGGCTTGTAATTTCCCAACCAAGCTGGCAAGGGCACCCTTCCAATGGCTGAATATGCTTTCTCCCATGCTGACAGCATGTGCTTAAGGCTAATATTATATTTAAAAGTATACTTAGCATTATATCAACATAATGCAGTCCCTTCACCTTGCTGGAGACATCTGTCCAGAGTATATATAGCTTGGAAAATCTGGCACCATCAGCAGTGATGATGTTTTCTGTCTTTATTCTGGAAGTGGTGATACCACTTCCAAGAACCTATATACAAACCACCCAATATAACTAGCCAAGAAAAAAAAAAAAAAAAAAAAAAAAGCCTCTCCTCTTTCTCCACTTGAAATGAAGTCTCCATTGCCTCTGGACATTATTCCATCATGTACTTTCTATGCCATTTTCCATGCCATTTTCCTAGAAACCCAAATGACAAAACTCACTTATATTCTGCACTCACTACTCAGGGATTGATCTCAATCTTTCATCTTAGCCAAATTCTAAAATCAGAAAAAACACCCTGATCACATGTAGCTGGTCTTCCCATTGTCCACTGAAAATCACTGTGCCGTTTGAATGTGTCTTCATACATTCCTGATGGGGTCAAAGAAACTGAGTGCTGAAAAACAGTTATAGCCACTGACCAGCTGGCATTATTCTGAACTCCAGGTGCTGAAAGGCTAAATTTCCTGCTGCCTTATCTTCACCCTTCTGGTCAGAGAGGTACACTGAGGTGCTTTGATTTAAAAAGTGTGGATATAGACATGGAAAATTAGAAGATTTAACACTTCATCAAATATGTCTTAGAACTTGATTCATATTTACCTGCCAGAAAGCTATCTGGGTTAAGACATCACTACCTGTCTTCCCCTCAGGATATGGGATTCCTTTGTCATTTCCTATTTTTACATCTCAGCTCTTGTTTTCCACTAGCTGCTTCTCTGGGATTCAACCTTAATTCAAGGACATTTCTGGGTTTTTTATGGAAGTGTCTAGATGTGAGAACAGATACCTTTGCTTTGTCCCTAACTTCTGCACCACATAATCTAAAGGTTTACAGTGTTATATTGTCCTTTGATTTCCTATTTGCACTTCCTCTGATAGCCTGGGTGATTAGGCTCAGCTTGGGTTTAGAGAAAAGCCTTGCTTTTCTTCCCTCTCAATGCAAAAGTATTTCTTGCACCTGTGGCCTCTGTTTCAAAGTATTTCAGATGAATCCTTGCCATTTTCCAAACAGCTTGTACTCCAAACCTCCCTGTGGTACTTGAACTTTACTGGAATTCTGTTCCCTGCCTCTGCCTGTACTCTCAAGACGTTTCCCTTCTTCCTTCTCACCCCAGTCCTACACTAGAAAAGACTGCGGTGGTTTGACCCTGGCTGGATGCCAGACACCCACCAGACACACTCTGCTCTGTCACTCTCCTCCACAATGGGACAGGGGAGAGAAAACAAAACAAAAGGTTGATGAATTGAGATAAGGGCAAGGAGAGGTCCTTCACTGATTACTATCATGGACATTACAGACTTGACTTGCAGAAATCAGTTGAAATTATAACCAATCAAAATCAGAGCAAAATAATGAAAAGTAAAATAAAATCTTAAAAATACCTTCCCCCCACCCCTTCCTCCTTCCTGTGCCTTGTAGGAGGCAGAGGGACATGGGGATGGGAGTTATTGTCAGTTCATCACACACTGTTCCTCGGGGAGGGGAGTCCTTCTCCTGCTCCAACATGAGGCTCTTCCCATGGGAGATAGTTCTCCATGAGCTCCTCCAGAGCCCTTGCTATGGGTTACAGTTCTTCACAAACTGCTCCAGAGGGAGTCCCTTTCCATGGGGTACAATTCTTCAAAAACAGGCTGCTCCAGGATGGGTATCCCACGGGGTTGCAAGTGCTGCCAGGAAACCTGGTCCAGCCTGGGCTCCTCTCTCCACAGGTCTGCAGGTCCCTGCCAGGAGCCTGCTTCAGCACGTGCTTCCCACAGGGCCACAGTTTTCTTTCCTGGCTCCAGCATGGATCTCCTCCATGGCAGGTGGATCTCTTTGTCACCATTGAGCTCCACGGGTGCAGGGGCACAGCTGCTTCACTGTGGTCTGCACCATGGGCTGCAGGAGAATCTCAGCTTAGGTGCCTGGAGAACCTCCTCCCACTCCCTCTCCACTGACCTTAGTTTCTGCAGAGCTGTTCCTCTCACACTGTAAATCCTCTCTTCTCTGAGCACAATCACATCTAAACAATATTTTTGTTTCATTCTTAAATATGGTTTCACAGAGGCCTTACTATGATTCCCAATTGGCTTGGCCATGGTCAGTGGTGCATCTTGGAGCTGGCTGCCAGTGGCTTTGCCAGACATGGGGAACTTCTGGCAGCTTCTCACAGAAGCCACCCCTTTATCCCCCTTGCTACCAAAACCTGGCCACACAAGCCTAATACAAACCCAAATATTCTTGCTGGTTGCAGATGTTACAACCTTGCTGCTGCCTCCTGTACAAGGAGTAGGGTGTCAATAAATGAGACAGTGGTTGTGGTTTAGTTAAGAAACAGTCTATTACATCCTCTGATAGATGTCTGACACACTCTACCCTCTCACCAGTTATGCATGATAGGTTGGCATCTTTGGCACATAAAGAATTGGATGTTCTTTAAAAACACTAAAGATCTCTTTTCTTAGGCATCAATCAGTAAACATTTCTTTGTGCAATCAAACTGAGAAAAGAGCTTAGTTATGCTATTCATATTTTGGGACAGCACACAGCATAATTTATTAGGATTTGCATTCATGGTCCTGTATATGACAACTGATTTGCAGCTCTGAACCCTCAACACACACCTAAAGATAATCACCAGTAACTGTCTTGTTATTGTTCCCTTGCATGTCAAGGATGTTTATTCATGGGCCTCTGGTTGTCTTCCCATCACTTTGGCCCTGCTCTCAAGTCACTAGATCTGAGTCTGTGTCTTCACCTCTGTTTCCCACTATCATTATAGAATAACCATTTGTACTGCCACCCATCATCACTGAGCTTTGATCAAAACTAAAGTCACTGTCTAGAGCTGTCACTGATTTTATGTGCTGGAGACAAAGAGCCATCACATCCCAAGAGCAGCTCTCTGGGAGCCTATTTTTGTGCCATGCTTATGACTGATATTTCAAACACATCTGTATAACTTTGGCTCTTCGGCCCTCCAGTCCTCCTCTATGCTTTCAACCCTTTCAACATACTTTCCATTAGCTTCATGACACAATCTGTTTCACAGATTCTCACTTTTACTTCACTGCAGTCAAAAGCTGAAGCTGCTAATCCTCTCCTGCTCCTTGCTCTTACATCAAGGAGCAGAGCAAAGTAATTTCATGTTAAAATGCCATTACTACCGTTGTAAGGTTTTTCATTCCATCATTTTTAGAAATACAGGACACTGATGCAGCACTGGAACTGGTTACAGTAGAAGCACCTTAACTGCTGAGATGCCAGAGAGACTGATGCAATCCTCCAATCATACATTTAGGTTCAAATTTTTAACCTTTGTCTCTCTCATTGGTAGAAGGAAAGAAAAAAGAAGGACAAAATTCATTTATACATTTCAATATGTAATTTTTTTTGGAAGATGTAACAGTGAAAAAATGCAGAGACAGTTTAAGAGACAAGTCTTATATCTGCTCAGTCAATATTAGCGTAGTGATTTCATATCTAAAGTACAATTATTTCCTCTCTTATAATCAGTAAATCAGATGGAAATTTATCTATTTACAACCAGTGGGCAAAATATTTCATCATTCTACAAAATTAATTACAAGTCCACATATCACAGCAAAGATAAATTCAATTGATTGAGAAATCAACCATGACACAAGAAGACTGAGCAGTGAGTACATGAGTATGCAGAGTTGGGCATACTTTGATCTGTAGTGTCTTTATCAATAGTACCACCAGAATACAGAGTTAAGATCCTGCTGGCATGTAACATGTCTGTGTACCCAATTTGGCTGTGCATAGAAGTCAACAAATATTTTCAGCAAAGTGTCTTTCACACATACCTATAATGTCTTTTAACTGCACAGCACAGCAACAAAGCTAGTGGTAAAAGGAAATTTAGTCCTATATAACATTTGTGATATACTGTATAGAGAGACTCTAACTGCAACTCTCCACTGACCCTGATACATTCACTGTACATAACACAAGAATATAGAGAAAAATGTCAGTCATGTCCAGACAGGTGTAAATTGTGGCCTTGCAACTATTAGCTGAATATAAGATTTAAACATAAAGATCCCGTTGTGTTGTATTTACCTTTGCTATTTTTGAGTAACTAACAAAGACAAAATTTTCAAAACTTTGCCAGGAGCATTTTTTATATATTTGATGACCAAATCCACTAGCCTAGCATGTTGGTGGTTATGCTCTACATAAGAGCAATTCACCCCTGGAAGTGTCCAAGGCCAGGCTGGATGGGGCTTCTGAGCAACTCGGTCTGGTGGAAGGTTGGAACCTGCTAGAGCACATGATCTTCAAGATCCCTTCCAACCAAAACCATTCTAAGGTTCCATGAATGTCTGTGGACACTTCAAGCACAAATTCAGTGGTCTTTCTGTAACAGTAGTGTCCATCTGCAAAAGCATTTTTTCTGGTAGCAGCAGAAGTTACACAGGTATTGAGACACCATTAAACTTTGCCAAGGATCAGCCTCAGAGGCAAAAATAGTTCTCTTTAAATAATCTCAGAGTAAAAAGCCAAAACCTCTAAAACTGAAGCCCAGAAGAGATTCCACAAAAAGAATAAGGGCACAACTTTCTCTTTAAAACTGATGAAAACTGTAAGCAAATCACATCTCTTCTCAGTTTCACAGGCAGATTCAGCCAATCCACCTGAAAATATCACAAGATTCTAGGAGTAGCTGGACAACTCTCACTGGTTCTGAAAACCTGAGTTTCTAAAGGGCTTTGTCAGTGAACAAAAGGAGATTTGTCCTTTAGTCTGACAAAACCAACAAGACTGACAACACCCCTACCAACACAGATGTCACAACCCATTTTAGAGTGGAGACTACAGGCAGATTTATTATTCTCATGAAATACCATATGTCTTGTTTTGCTAAAGGTACATGATGAAGAAATAGAGTCTCTAGCATTATGAAATGTTGGAGCAATACAGGTTGTCAGGAAGTCATTGTCCACTTTTATTCAAATCCATTCACTTTCTTCAAGACTCTTAGTGGGAATGTCAGTCATATTACCAGTTTCAAAGGACACCTTGCTATATATTGTTCAACAAGCTGGCTTTTTCAGGAGACATATTTCCATTTTTGTAATGGCCTGCCGCATTGTGTGAAGCCAAAATGGCAGATGGTCTCACAGTTACATTGTTGTTACCTTCCCAAACTCACAGAACCAGTTTTGTTCTAACCAAGATGTTTATATCCTTTGCTTGTAATAGCTATCTTGGACAAGCTTTGCCTTACTATTTACATTTCATTCCTCATATTCTTAACACTGCCAGTGTGAGAATCTGAGTGAGGCTATCAGTGAACTGCCTTCATGACTCATATTTTTGCACCTGCATATAGAACAGCACGAAGTCAGTCTCACATGGTGCACGGCAAAACCAAAATTTTGTCTTGCTCAATTTCACATGCATTTGGAAAGACTGGTCTCATTAAAATATATTTCCTAGTTAAAATGTATTTTCCTAGCTTAGGAAATAAAAATGCTTAATTGTCAGGTCTCAATTGTTCTAAAATTTTCTGCGATATAAATGTTGTTCTTGCAACAATTTGACATTTGGAATGATTTCATGTATCAGAAAACAGCTAGATGTAAAAGGTAAAATATTTCTTAAGTTAATTATTTATACCTAGAGCAAAGTAAAAACATTAAGAATGTGTTCTTTTTAAAAGAAGCAAAAATGCTCGTGTGTTTGAGACAAAGAAAAGGCACATCAATGATCCCACCTTCTCTTCCAGATCTTAGTGGTTCTTTCAAATGTTGCTTTACTCAGGTTGTTTGTGCAGTGTGACAGGGACTCACTCCCTGTAAGGGCACTGGCAACCCTCAGCAGTCACCTGTTCTGTGTGAAGGGTGATGACAGCTAAATGTTGGTATCTGTGAAGGCTGGCAGGAGGTACAAAAGCCTAACCAGCAGGCAGTGTTGACTGACTTCCAAATTCTACCACTCCCCAGGGACTGCAAAATATGGGAAGTGCTATGAGGAGGTGAATCCTTTCATTCAAGGTTCTCAAATCTACATTGTCTTCAGGTGGTTTAGCTCCAAGATCAAGGCAAAAATCATAATTTATGGATTTAAAGTTAAATAGCCATTATATAAAATGCAAAAGTCATGAAAGGAGCTAGCACTGAAATTCCAGTCTGCTTTTTACCAGCCAAGTGTCCTAATTATGGCCAAAGGACCTGATTTGTTCTAGAAACTCAGAAACAGCCCAGTGGTTTTATGAGGACCACCAGAAACTTTGGATGTAGGTGCTGGATTTATGAACTGTATTCTGACTCTTTGAGGAAAATATGAAATAATAATAAAAAATAATAAAGCCAAGATCTACATAGCTAGTTAAAAGATTATTATTCTTAAATGGGTCTAGTGACCTACATTATGTGTTTGTGTTGCTTTGTCAGTGCTAACTGTACTATTTTCTTGCTCATGCCACTTACAGATGCACAGTGTTACACAGTGCATTGCCTGTTTTAATATGTTGCTCCAGAGATGCTGACTCATTAGCTAATCACATGTGCAGACAACCAGAAACACGCTTGAAAGGATTTTGGCTCTTTGATTTTTTTTTCTTCCAAATGAAAATTACAATTTTTTCCACTCCACTCATCCAGTGTTCTAAATGTTAAGTTATATATAATGTTTCTCACTGGGACTGAGGCATTAGCTGGTATTCACAGGCTCCTAAAGCCATTTCTGAGAGATGCTGACAGTAAAGTGGAACGTCCTTGTCTCGGTTTCATTTTATATATTCACACTGAAATGCAAGAGAATGCATCCTGCTGAGCCTAGGCTCAGGGATGGAAAGGGAAAGAGGTGCCCCAAGCACCAGAGCAGGAATTCTCCTGCAGCCTGTGGAGAAGACCATGGTGGAGCAGGTTGCTCCTCTGCAGCCTATGGAGGACACCACAGATTCTTCAGTGGCTTACAACCACACATGGATAGCTGTAAGGTACCAAACTTCTGTTTCCACACACCACACTACATTTCAATTCTATTTTTTTCCTGATTATATTATTCAATTCTTCCACATTCCGTTTTTTTTTACTGGTGGATAAATAAAAAATACAGGTATATTTTATACTCCCAGGCATTTTTACAGGAACAAGTGCCTATATAATTCCTGTATTCATAAATTAATAATAAGTATTCAGGCACAGTTCAGACTGCTGAGCTTTCTAGCACTAGTAGTATGTTGCTCTTTAGCACCAAAAATTATCACATAGTTTCCAAAAATAATTCAATTTTAACTAAACCATCATTTTAAAACCATTTTTAACATTTACAAAATGTTTCTGCATCTCAGATGAAGCAGTCAGGAGGAATCTGTGCAAAATCAAGACATTTGTCATGAAACTGCTATCAACTTTATTAGTATAACCTTTCAGTAATCTATACATCATCAAAAGGATCAGAGCAATATTTGCAAAATTTTCAAATTTCTGAAGAGTCTTAAAATGGTTTTTCATCCTAATTCAAGGTGGGTGGGAGCAAATTTCTGAAATTTCAGCATCTCCTGTAGGGCAGGATTTCAGTGCTTTGACCATGCTATTTATTGACTTGACATTTCCCCAAAACTACAGCTCCACCACTGTATTATAGTATGCATTGAGACTAAAGGCCATAAGCATTTGAAAAGCATTCAGGAAATGCCATTGTTCCTCTAGGATATATTTAGAATGTTTTTGTCAAAATTAAGTATTTCTACAAGCAGGTAAGCGACACTGTGTATTAGAGGCCTGAGAGAATGACTGTATGTGGCACCTTCTATCTAAGAATGGTAATAACAGATTAGTAACAAGATCATGGAACAAGCTCTACAATAAATTCTTTTAGGGAGGTCTTTGTGGTACTGTGATTCCCATTAATGCAGTGACCCTTTCCATTGTCCTGAGTCAACAATGCATTTCAGCACAGAGGAGGCATGAATGTGAATTCCATTCAAAATCAAGTATAAGCCTTAACCATATAGGGATCCAAAATGCCTAAATTCAGGAAAAAAACCACCATGTTGCTAGGACCTCAGCAGAAATGGCTACAAATCCTGCTTCTGGATAATGCCCCTGGAGCTGATCAGTTAAACTCCCTGATCAGTGGAGGGAGGTCTGTCCTTCTAACAGAGATATGCAGGAAATTTGTGCAGATGGAAACTGATAGCACTTCCCACCTACCTTTCCACTACAGCTCTCTGAGAACAAGGAGCTATGTGACTAGAGAACTGGGAGACAATATATCAAAGAAATTAATTACAGGCTGATTGCACATGACACCAGTTTCATGTCTTCTCACCTTACCACCAGGCCACTTGAACATACAACAGCAGCTCTCAGTTCCTGAATCCATAGTTTCTGGTAACAGCTCCCATCATGGCATATTATACTAGGGGTACTTCTGTCCCATTCTTTTTCTTTGTTTTTTAGTTTAAATATGACTATAGAAGCACTTGAAGCTGACCTAAAAATGTGGGGTTAATGAAAATCATGCATATACCGAATGTCAGAAGAATGGGTTGAGGATTTGCATGCATCATACTGGAGCCACTGCATACATTTCCATAACAGTAAGTGATGAATAATAAAACCTTCAAGTTTTATGTTTTTATCATGTCATCATCTCTGATTTAATATTCTTTTTGGTGCATTTTTTTCTTCCTTGTTCACAGTGCTCCTTCCTTCATTATTTAGTTCAAACAATAAGCCTTTCTCCACCTTTGGGAGTTTTATTTATATGTTTTTCCCTTCCAGATGCAAAATAGAAGTATGCATTAAGAAGCCATCCCAGAGGTGATTAGAGTCATTCATATGTAAAGTAAAAGGAGGACTCTCTGGGGAGGACTACTAAGCTCATGTCTCTGTATAAAAAACCTCTTGTTTTTGTCTGTTTTTCCACTATTTTGTGTACGTCCTCACCAAAAAGGAAAACTTCACACATGCCACAATAGATGACAAAAATTTTTATGGTGCTGTTTGGTCAAGGTCTTAGAAAGTTGTTCTCTTTAGGGAATGGTGGCAATTTGTGTTTTAGCTCTTACCAGGCAGATGGTCAGTCCTTGGGACAGCCTGATTCTGTAGTTGCTGAGTGCCTGCAGAAGTGCTATTAAGTCTGATCCTTCCACTCTGAACCCAAAGACGACATTCATCTTTCATTTTAAAGCAAATAGAACCAAGATTTATACTGGAGATTATCATCTCTGTTTCACAAATTAAGATCGTTGTAATAAAGCCTCAGAATAAGACACTGCTGCCTACCTTGCTTTTCAACAAAAATTTACATTCTCCTATTGACCCTTGCAAAATGGAAATTGAAGGGGACCTGAACTGTGCTTAGCTATCACCTAGCTAGACAGGCATCCAAATTTCCTTCAGCAAGATATTTCATTTTTTCTTTTTGTGGAGCCAGAGACATTTTTCAGTGAATGTCGTAAAAATGACTGTGTGACTTGGCCACTGTCAGCTTGCTTTAAGATTCTGAGTATAATGCAGGGATTCCCCAGGGTGCTTTGGGTGCTTATTTTTCTAAGAGAAAAATCCTCTTCTTGTCTGGCTGTCTCTGACTAGGAACGCCTATGTGTCAGTAATATTGAATTATTTAATACCCAACCTTTATACCTGCTTATCTCTTAGCATAATTCAGACACTTTCTGCTCAGTTCCACCATTGGAGCTTTTTCCAAAACATTTCCTTTGGTATTTACCTACTGGAGCAGATCTGAGCACATGAAGAGAATCATTCAAATATTTTGAGTTAGACCAAAACTGTTTAAACCAGCCTTACTGGAAGATTTTCAGTGCCCTTTAGAAGCCACCTTAGCCTTTACAAACTTATTCTCTTATATAATTCTCAATACATTTAGATACCAATGTTGTGAACTGCTGAACAAGCTGTATTAGCCAAATGTGATTAATATATTTTAAAGGAGTTTTAAGCCTGTAGTTATGACAGCCTCCAACAAAGGCTAAGACAGTTATGACAGATGCCAAATATAAGAACAACTGAGCAAGAAAGAGAAAACTAATACAGATTTCTATAAGTATCATTTGAATTATTTACACATTAAGAATTTAGTTATTAAATAATTTTACCTTCCCTGAAGTATTTTGCTCAATCTTTCAAAAAGAAATCATTTAGACTTCTTCTGTTTAAAAGAGCTAAGCTAAAAAACTAAATCCCTTGCTGAAGTGTTCTCTCTGAGTTGTCCTGCTTTATGTTTATTTAAAAACAAACAAAACACCCTAAAATGCTGTCCATTAGGGATGACCTGAAATCTGGTAAGAAAATCACTCTATAAGATCTATAGTTGTTTGCACTCTTTTTTTTTTTAACTTAACTTAAATGAAAATATAAATAGAAAAAGGAAAACAATATGTCAGAAATTAATTCTTTGCCCTGACCAGAGTGCAAAATTCTCATTGAGATTGGAATTTCAGCCCAGATGGCTTGGCCAAGAAACATATGTCAATAGTGTGAACTGCACTGTATATGATTTGACATCTTGGCATTTAGCAGACTTAGAAAAATATTATTACAAGAGACATAGATACCTTAAGGATGAGCCTTGCTAATACCACTACACCTATTTTCTGCTGCTGTTCTCCTGGATTACATGGCAGTGTGGAAGGCAACTCAGGCTGTATGCAAAACAGCAAATTCACCAGTACTGCACCCTCTCTGACCCACTAATGCCCAGTCCTGGGCATTTCACAACCGAGTAAGAATTAGTTCCAAGTAAAAATTCATGGAATGCACTCATTGTGGCAGGTGGCATTTCACCATGCAGACCTTGCACCCTCTGGACCACAGTACTGGCTGGTGTAGACATGCTAGCAAGCACATCAGGAAAAACAAAAAGCCTTGGAATCCCTCAGGTGCTCCACCTAAGTGTCTGAGCCATCTTGCAATCGGATTTTGAAGCACTAAATATTCATCACAATGAATTCAATCAATCAATGGTATACAGAAGTGCAACTGCAAAGTATTCTACAGGCAATCTCTGAAAGCAATTTTTATTGCAGTTTCCATTACAACTGCAAATAGAAACTTGTTCTTAATCTTTTCATAGCAGTCTCCCACTTGAGCTGTTATCATGAAGTATGTTTGCTGTCTTGAAGTACTGAGGACAGCATAGCACAGATGGGATGAGCCACACAAAATTATTTAGGAATTGGATCCTATTACCGAGCAGTTGCCATGCTAAAAATTACCAGAAAGAGTGTAACAAGATTATTATACAAAGAGGATTCAGAGGAAGATGAATTACTTCTAATGAGATTTACCTACTTTTTTTTTTTCCCCTCAGAGTTGAGACTTAAAACACCATAAAAATAATACATAATTTTTAATTATAGAGGAGACTTATTTTTCATAGGGTTTTGTAGAACTTCAGGAGACACCAAAGGGAGGTATCCAAAGATTTCCCTATACAACACTCCATCAAACTTCAATTGAAAACATACTGTTATCTGTCTAATGACCAAATTGATGATTGTTCTGCTCTTTGAAAGGTAATTTTTGAAGGAATTCCTAACACAATGTCCTTTTGCTTTCTAATGTCACTCATGAAGGGTGCTAGTTTAGGCTACAGCTGGCAACATAATTAGTTGATTAGCCAGAGTAATTCTGGAGCATTCACTGATCTGATGCCTGTGATCTAAATAATGAAACATTTTGTCCCTCCAAATGAGAATGCTTTTCAAGCACATGCCAAAATCAAAAAAACATGTGGTTCTGCTGTGGCAGTCTTCCAGAAATGCACCAATGCTTACAAGATGCACCTTGTACCTTGCACTGGCATGAAATTGGAGTTCAAATGATGATTCAGTACAAATTCTTCTGAATCAGAAGATAGTCTGCAGAAAAGGTACAAATATACCTTACAGGACAAAAAGATAATAGCTTATCACACTATATTTTAGCAAAGAGTCACCATCTTCAGTGGAAACAAATGAACCATAAAAATGTCATTTTAACTGGCAGAAAGAGAAATCTCTCTTGTTTTAATCGATATATTAATTTTATATATATTTTTTGTTAGTAAAATTAAAGCAGCTATGTATTTCCCCTCTCTCCCCTTGAACAGGGAATTGGTTTCCTGGAAATTCTAAGACAGAATTCTCTACAAAATCCAATCCTATCTGACATATTCATTGGAAAAGTTAATATTGTTTATGTTAAAGAAGACTATTTTTGTATCTGTTTCTCTTTCTCCATCAGTGATAGTGAATAAATAAACTGAATAACATATCTCAGCCCACCAGCAGCAACAAGAGTTATTGATTCTAAAAGAGAAAATTAAACTTTCTAAAATTACAGATTTTCACTCCAGATAAAGCCTTTGCTTTGTTATTAACAGTTCTGGAGAAATGCATTCAAGGTTTTCTGGTAATCCATTGTTCCTATTTACTGATACATGAAAATTACCTCATATTTCTCCTCTGGGTTGTTCGTTTACTTCTACTGTTAATGTGAAAAAAGTTCCTGCCTATGTATCAGTCCACATGGTAAAAGTGTTCAATCAACAGTCTCTAATTAATCTTCACAACATTTCTCTGAGGTTTTGTTTATTTCATCTTATCATCAAAAATTAATCCAAGATATGGAGAATGAATGGATCAAGATTGCAACACATTCATTAGTAAAGCTCCAGTTGTAAGCTGCACCTTCCTGACACTCACCATATACATTTCTTCCAACACCCAAGAGAGCCAAGAGCTATTACCTCCATTCTTGTCATATATCCCATGAAAAATCAAGGGTGACCTATAAAATCAGAAATTTGGAAGAAGTAAGCATTTTTCCTTGTTTTCATGCCTAGCTATGAAAGATTAATTGCTCTACACAAGTACACATGAAGGCTACTCCCGAAGTCCTTCTACAGAGACATTTTTGACTAAAATACATGGATATGAATCAGGGAAGGAAATTAATTTTATGTCAGCCAGCAAGAAGCTTCCTGACCTCCCACTATCTGGCAGCACCACATGTTCCCATTCTGCAAAATGATTCAACAACCCCCTGGAAGCACAAGAACAGCCTTCCCCTGCAAAGGGAAATGAAGAAGGCAGAAGAACCTGGGTTGTTCTATAGAACTATGAAAATCAACATCCAATAGCAATATTAAGAGAAAGCCTGAACACAGATGGACACTGAACTTGTAAAGAAACAAGCCACATGAAATTGTAATGTTATTGTTAGTAAATGGAAAAAAAAACGAAACAGAAAATCAGAAGCATTGATAAGCCCTTGAAAATGTTTCATAAGAAACTTGAAAGCAATCCCAAAATCCATTTGCATAGATTACATGGGGTAAATGTTCCCAAAATACATGTAAAATAATGAAAAATACTAAGAGCACAAGCAGAATAAAGAAAAGATTTAATAAACAGGAAAGAGCAGCAGAAACCAAGCTAAAAACAGCCAGCTCACATGATGAGAACTCAGCTTTTATTCAATGCCTGCCTTACCAATAGTGTTTTATTTGGTATTTATGGGTTTATTGCTATAAAACCCCGTGTAACAGCATATATCTACATTGCAGTTTGTGACTTACAGCTAAAGATCCCTCACCACAATGGTCTCAAAGGTGAGAGGAGACATCCTCTGAGTGCAGGAGGGCTTGGGAAGCATTTACACTGAAAATATTAATATGTTGACAGTGGAGAGGAATGCTTGGTATACCTGAAGGGGTCTGGGCAGGCAATCTGGGGAGGAAAGGAGAGAGAGAAGTCATTCCTGAAAGACCTTGGATGGAGGGCAATATCCTGAAAATGCCACAATGACTTTAGGAGGAACAGGGCTAATTTACTGATGGTTTAGTAATTGTCAAGCTCCAGTGAAAGCCACAGAAAATCTTTAAAATCCCTATAAAAGGGGCCAGTTTTAAAGAGGTTGTCATTGCTGAAAAGAAAAATAATAGACTAATGGGACTAATTCTAAACCCAGCAGGTCGGGAGCTGAGGCCTTGCAGAATAGAAAGGGAAAAGCAATCATGTTAGATGAAAGAGAACTTGTAAGGGGAGAATATTCTGCTGTGTACCGTCAAGCCAATTGTGGGCTAATGCATGTCTCTCATTGCTGTCACTAATTTAAACAGGCTGAGCACTCAATCACTATTATTGTGTTATCTTTGTAGCTGAAGGTCGAACACATGGGCGTTTGAACATTATGACTTCTCCTGTACATGGAAAAAATCTCTGTGCCTACATTCAATATGTAACATTGCATTTTGTAGCTAGAATGTTTACTTGTAAGTAGAATTGAAGGACGTATCTGAGAAACAGTAAGTAGAAAATGCCTTGGTGGCAATCCCTATCCAATGAGTAGGGATGCAGATCAGCCAGGTAAGGAAAGGCATGATCCCTTCTCACAGACCTTCCCAGCATGAACACACAGATTTGGGATGCTGGGCCAGGGCTCTGGTCACCAGGGAGCAGTTCTTGTTATTGTGGGTCCTGTGATTATTTCTCTGTCTTGGGTTGTGGAACCTAGGATGTGTATTCTATTTTCATCTGCTGAAAGCAGTTGGGGAGCTGTTTTGTTTTATCTCTTGTTTACTCTGGAAGGAGTGGGGCGGGTGCCTTTTGATAATGGCCCAACTGTTAAAACCAGGTAGGGCATTGTTTCTTATCTTTTTCCTGCTAATGGACCATTTAAACACCCCTAAAAGCACACATCCCAAAACTTACCCTCCCCAAGATAGTACATTCACATTCCATCATCCTATTGCACCCCTAAAAGCACACATCCCAAAAAAACTTACCCTCCCCAAGATAGTACATTCACATTCCATCATTCTATTGTGAGATGCTCCACCCAGTGGGGGGAGCCAACCATTCCTACCTGGATAAAACTGGGACTCTGGAAGAGGAACGTCTCTTGCTTCACCCGATTACTGGAGGAAGACAAGGACGCTTCTCACCATCACCGGACTCCCTCTCACCACCTCTGGACCCTTTAGGCTACAGGATCATCCCCACTCCAACAGAACCACATCTGCCACCCCAGGAGGACTTCTGGACTGCTACCAACGTCCTGACCAGCAGGGCATCAGGTTGTAGCTGACTCTGTCAGGGCTTTCCAAAATTGTTGATTGTTTGTTTGCTGGTTTGGTGGGGTGGTTTTGTTTTTTCTACCACATTTGTATTATTGATATTCTTAGTAAAGAACTGTTATTCCTATTCCCAAATCTTTGCCTGAGAGCCCTTAATTGTAAAATTATAATTTGGCGGGGGGTGAGGAATTACATTCTCTACTCTAAGGGAAACCCCAGTTTCCCTGGCAGATACCTGTCTTTCCAAACCAAGACATTCTCATAAGACTGTATGTGGAAAACAACATGTCTTAACAGGGTTTCTCCTTTTCTTGTGCAGTCCTTGATGCAGAAAATTGAAGACAAAAAAATTACAAAGCTGAGTTATTAGCAGGAAACTTAGTCAAAATTCTGTATCTCCAAAATAAGAGCTGTCTCTATCCTCTAAGTTTCTTAAAGAATCATACAATAATTTAGGTTGGAAGGAATTTAGGCCATCTAGGTGGACCTCCAAGAGCAGGGTCAGCTTCCAGTTTAATCAAGTTGCTCAAGGCCGTGTCCAAGAAACTTTCAAGTATGTACAAGGATGGCAACTCAGCAATCTTGCTAGGTAAATATTACAGTGTTTCACATCCTCATTGCGCAGAAGTATTTTCCTTCTATCTATAGGGAAGGTTTAACATTTCCATACTGAAAATAAAAAATTGCTAACTCTATTCATTTCAGCATGCCAAATAAAGATATTTAAACAAACAGGTGCCCAGCTTATTACTAGAACTTGCACTGTAACCTGAAATACAATAATCATTTTTTCATACTATATACCTTGCACAAAATAAATAAATAAATAAATAAATAAATAGGCAAAAAATTCAAGGACTCAGGACATCTGAGCTATTGCTGTCTCAAATTGAAAAATAGGAACAGAGATGAGGTATCATAGCTTTCTATTCTCTTTTTTAAACTAAATAAATGGAAATAAAACAAAAAAACCCAACCCACAAAATATTTTCTTTAGATCCTTCCAGGACGAAGACTTTGATGCAGCTCTGTCTCCACACAGTACATGCTAGTACACACACCACACTTCATCAGGACTCACCAAACTGAAGTAGATTCAGGCAATGTATTAGAAATTATTAAAGTTACAGTTACTTTTATAAGTATCCTAGTGTCTTTTAAGACAGGGTGAGCTCCTATGGGCGAGGCAGCACAAAACAGCACAAGGGTTTCTGTTAAATTTAAACAATAATACAGAACCCTCATAAGCATGGACTGGTCAAGACAGAAGACAGTAGGAAAGAGGAGTTCATAGGGAATGAAGACTGCAGCATGGTGTGTCCCCTTATCCCACATTACAGCAGCACAGAGAGAAAGGAGTCCCTCAACACACAGACACTGCGATCACCTTTCCTTCCTCCTCCACTGCCACCTAAGCTGGGACTATGGAGATCTCAGAGCCAGCTGCCACTGGTGGGGAACAAAATAGATGATAGGGCAGAAACAGCCCTGGCATGAGAAAGTGCCACACAGCAACCAATAACTATTGTGCACACATAGAAAAGCCCTTCTCTCTGTGACTGGTTTTAACCAAGCAAACTACCCAGTAGTACTCAAATCACAGTAGTACTCAGGGCAACACTACACAAGTCATTGCAAAAATGCCATTGTGCCTCTTGTCCAAAAACTGTGACTGATTTGGCAACTGCCAAGCAAGCCAAAAGTGCTGGGATTAAGTAACACATCCTTTTTCTCTAACTGTAACTGTTTCTGTAACTCTATAACTATAGATGCTCCCTAAATTAATTAGCCCTGACTTGTAAAAATGCCACTGACAGTAAAACCACTACAGCCTTTAAGAAAAAAACTGAGATGATTAGTAGCCTCCATGGTTAAAAAAGTAAACCCTTCTACAGGCTGAAATACAGGGATCTTTCAGCTTTCAGTCCCAATATGTTTTTTCGCCTGCATCTGCTAAAATGATGGCCCCTTTATCAAACTTTTGTTCTTCATGTAAAACTACCCTGAAGTTGCTTCTTTTCCTCCTCAGGGAGTTCAGTGGATTATTTTTTTTAATGAATGGGTCCCGTCCTTACAGCTGTTGATGTTTTCACTCCGTGTGTCCTCAAGGACATTTACATAACAGTTCTCTTGAGCTGTGCTTGTTACTCCAGCAGCTGAAGCAGGGCACGCCATGGTAACCAGCCCACAATTATCTCTGTGGTCTCTGACAGCACAGCCCCTGCTATGTGAAAGGGATGAGCACACTTACTGACAATCTCAGGGAGAAACCTGCAAAGGATTCTACAAACACACATCGTGGTCTTCCATCCTAAATTCAAAACCATTCAAAACACTAACTGAACAAAGTATTTGTTGTTTCCTTCACTGTTATGGTTATATGCATACATAAAGAAGTAATCTGGTTTTATCCTGTAAAAAGAGTGATGCAATGCAAGTCTAGGGACACAACAGTGTAAAAGCAGACATCTTCACCCTTAAATGGTGCTCATTTTTCTTTGTCTCTCTCGGTCACACACAAGTGCTGCTCAGAGACATGCTACAGCGTGAATCAGTGCACCATTGTGGTAGTGGGACTGGCACCTGAAAGACTCATTTTGAAAAACATGAATTGCTCCAAACGCTTCTGAAAGGTGTAATAACACCCCACCCAAGGCTACAAGGATCCTGGATGGTTCTGATTGCTATTACTTGAATGCCTGTCACTCCCAATGCTTCCATATTATAGAATTTACAAAGTATCTGGAGAAGGTTTCAAATTAGCTCCAAATTTCTAAGTGATATCCAGGGGGTACTGCACTGAATTCATTAGGGTTTGCTTTGAAGCAAAGACCTTCAGGCATGAACCCCAGAGTTTCCTAAGCCTGAGTGAAGCTTTCAGAAACCACTGCAATCACTTTAAAACAGCAATATGACAATTGTCCAACATAAAACTAAAACAGCACTGTAAAGTGTAATCTTTTGTGTACAAATCCAGACTAAACCCATGGAAATACATCTGCTACCTGCAGCTGGTCAAAGCTGTCATAAATGGCCTTATGATATTTAGTGAGGCAACAAACTACCTTCAAAAAACTACTGAGAAAGCAGCGAAGCTGCTAAACATGACAATTAATTGTTTCCACTTCAATGAGATGAGGGAAACAAACACAGGAGACGTGTGGAAGATAAGCCTAGCATCCATCTTGGGAAGCTCAGCAGACAGCTTTTTGGAATGCTGCTGCCAAAATCCTTCTGCCATAAAACTCTTCAGAGATAAGCTCTGCAAGCCTTGGCCAAGGAGGTTGCTACCTCTACCTCTTGCTGGGGATCAGATCAAGTCCAGAGGGTTGGCGATTGTGCTCACCAACTGCAGTGAAAGAGCTGTGGTGTAGCCAGGCCTCCCCTCCTCCCTGGCCCCTGTTACTCCTTGCTCACTACTCCTGTTGGGACTGGGGCTGTTTCCAGCTCCTCAGGAGAGCCCAGAAAGCTGCTTTCCTCCAGCTAAGCAAATAATCCACACTCCCTGGCCAGGCCTTGGCTCTTCTCACCAACGTCTACAGACAGCAGGACGGAGCCCAAGCTTGTTCATGGTGTGCAACACCTTGGCTTGAAAGTTGGCACCCTAATGAGCAGAGGATTTCTGGCACATGTGAGTGTGCATAGCAGAATCAGATTGCTATTCCGAGAAATTGGACCAATCTCATCCGGGCAAAGCTAGTGGCAATTTTCGTAATTAATGCATTAGGAACAGCCCTCAGGAACTAGGCTGAAATGTAATTTTCCATTAGCCTCCACAGGGCGGCAGTTTTACAATGTGACAATTATTCAAATATCACTTCATTGTAAAAATTACAGATTTAAGCTGTGTCATGGGTTTTGACATTTGATAAATTCATGATACTTTTTATTACATGTTCCTACTCAGGTGTTAATGTGCAAAATCTCATAAATGCAACAAAATACAATAAAACTTCTAACTTAAGATATTAATTAGGTGATTAAACTGTCACACAAGATTTGTTTGGCCTTTATAAATTAGTAACTCAACCCTCACAATTTATAAGCAGAACAAATAATAAAACAAAAGGCTTGGTTCACTAAAAAAACCACTAATGTTTTGCACAAGACCAAAGCAACCATGGAAAATTGATTTTCCACATCTTACTCAGTCTTGAATAGACACTGCTTTGTAAAAAATATTTTATTGAGTGAAGCCAAAACTCATTATAGCTTAGACCATTAGGAACAGTGTGTGTTTGCACAATTATTTCTAATGTCATCAACATCACATTTTAATCTCATGTATTAAAGTTAAAAGAGCTCAAAGATGTATTTGCATTTTATTACCAGGGTAAAAGAAGGGGACTGTGCTAAATCTTTGGTAAAATGTGGTCTGTTGGAAAAGGAAAATGATTATGCATTATTTCACCCAGGATGAACTGTGGGTAAAGAGCAGGTTCAAGGTGAAGTGAAACAGCACTTTTTGTACAATGTACCACTACAGAACTCATTATCATTGAACCTAAGGACAGCCAATACAAAAAGGGCTCTGGACAAATTTGGAGAACAGGGACATTACAGACAGCATTCCAGGTGCTGCCTTAGATCACTCTTGACCAGTGATCGATCACTGGAAGCTGGGAAGCCCTGAGCAGCATGGACAATCCTTTCTTCAGAATTTGGCCTCACTGTGGGAAGCAGGTTGGACCACTGACCTCCTGGGGAAGCCTTCCAACTTGAATTATGGTACATCCCTCTGTCCATGCCCTTGGCTTACACTGTTACATCCTGTTACATTTTCTGTTGGTATCAGAAAATATGAGGGCTACATGGACATACGATTTGAACTGGTATGGAAGACTTTATGCTCTGTCACCTGTGTCACCTGATCCAAGATACATTAAAATCAGCAGTCTTCAGCAGCTTCTCTAGTCATTCATTGAACTGGTCTAGTTGATTTTGCTAGGATTATCATAAAGAAATTCATCTTCAGCACGCTCTACACAGCTGAATAATAATTGTATAGGGGCTGGGCAACCAGCATTTTACAATTGATACAATTTCTGATCCATGCAAGAACCACCAGCTGCTCACCCAGCTCTTGGCAGAGACCTAATCTCATGGAGTCACAGTCTAAATCCAGAGTTGCCACTTGTGATTACCTAATCTGATCTACTTTCCACAGGCCATTACCTTTGTACTGAGATCAGTAACTTTGTGTTTGACTTAAATACATCTTCCAGCATGACATCCTGTCTTAATTTGAAAATGAGAGATGGGAAACCCATCTCTTCCCTTCATCATGTACTTCAATGATTAATCACTCTTTCTGTAAAAAACGGGCACAGAATTTCTAACTCTAATTTGGCTGGTGACAGCTTCCAGCCATTGCTTTTGTAGTACTTTGGATTTCCTTTTACTGTGAATATGCTCACACATTTTAATGAGGTCACCTCTGAGTCTTGTTTTTAATTCACTGACATGCCAATTCCTTTATGTCTCATGGGATGAGGTATTTCTTACTGCTCATGAATCATTTCAGTAGTTCCTTCTCTTGCTCTTTTAAACCTTTGAACTATTTTAAAACTATGAATATGAACTGGATACAATATTCCATTTCTCTACAGAGAAGTAAGACATCTCCACATTACTATCAGGAATCTGTTTTTTAATGGGCATCCTACCATTGACTGGAGCATACAAACTGAATTTGTTTGGATGAAATAAAGTCATATGAGAAGACTGACAGTTACTACATGAGTGAACTTTCTTACATTTAAAGGTTTAATTGACCATCCAAATTCCTGAATAAAGATAGCAAATTTCTTAGTGAAACTTGTTGGCTGTCAAACTGTGGCCTTTCAAAAGTCAGATTACCACTTGATCTCAGTTTCCATAACTATAAAATTGGAACAAAATCTTGTTAACCCTGGCACACCAGGCAAAAAAAAGTTTGCTGTAATACTGTCATAGCAATTCTGTTGCTCACCACTACTGAAATTTTCAAAGAATTATGCTACATTAATGAGAGTGTTCAAACTCAAGAAAAGAAGGCTCCAGGGAAACATTACAGCAGCCTTCCAGTACCCACAAGAGAACAGGAGAGGGACTTTTAAAAGGGCATGATATGATAGGACAAGGTGGAATGGCTTTAAACTGTAGGAAGGTAGACTTAGGTTAGGTATTTGGAAGAAATCTTTACTCTGGGGGTGCTGAGAGTGCCCAGAGAAGTCCCACCCCTGGAAGTATCAAAGGGCAGGCTGCATGGAGCTCTGAGCAACCTGGTCTAGTGGAAGATGTCCCTGTCCAGAAGAGGGGGAGTTGGAACTAGATCATCTTTCAGGTCCATTGCAGTCCAAACCACTCTATGATTCTATGAAAAAATAACTGTATGAAACCGTTCTTTCTTCTCCATGGGCTATTCAAAGCAACTTCTTAGCCTGCAAAACCTCTGTATCTGTAAGAAAAGCTTTTATCCTACTGCTACAATGGTAGGTTAAAAAAAAAAAAAAAAGGCCATGTGCAGTACTGTCTTAGTTCAAACCCAGTGAATTTTGGAAACCTTTAGCTGACAAATCTCATTTTAGAATCGCTGCTGCCATAATAGATGTTTAATAATGCCAATTTAAATGCATTACTGTATTGAAAAAAAAGAGCTCTCTAAATGTGCATTATTTACTTTAGAAATTATTCCTTTTTAGTGATAGGGATACATGGTTTCTCAGAAATGATGGATGCTGCATTCCTTTTGCTGTTCAGGATTCTTATCATCCTTTCCGACAATTGAATTTCTTCCATTTGTAAAATCTATTACCAGCAGAAGGACTGCAAGCAAAAACCAACGACTGGAATCAGAACTGTTTTAGCAATACAGTGAATGGATACTTCACTGACCCATAGCAACACCCAGGAATCTCATAAAAAATTAAAATTGTATTTACTTTGGCTTAGAAATTAGAATTCAAGCAATACCATGATAAGGGATAAGAATTCATTATATTCATACAACATATTTATGTAAAATACACTTTAGCTTGGGCCAGTTTGATGCTTTGATTTTTGGAATTGCACTAAAGAAATACAACCACATTAAATGTCTAAAGGCTAATTAACCAGAGAGACTGAAAAAAAAAAATAGTAGGCTTAGAAACTTATCCAAAGAGGTACTTTCTAGGCAAAATCTTCTTTAAATCAGATTGAAGTAGCATTTCTTAGTAATCTAAGTGGGACTATTAAACCAACGCTAGTAGATATGAAATTACTAATAAAATTTGTGATTTCATAAATAATTATTTGCAGAATGACTCAGAGAAAGTAATAGTCCCTTCCAGACTTAAAAATTTATGAACTGATGACACTCTATTGATTGGAGCATTTACTGCATTTTCAATAGGTCTAATTAACAAAACTTCTCACAAAATTAAACACTGTACTTAGCAGGATGACACTATGGCCCAGTTCTTTGCAAATATCTCCACAGCCAAACAATTTCATCCTCATGGAATGGCCTTAGGAGGACCTGAGTGAAGCCAGAGTGTTTCTCATTAACTTCAATTATCTTATGCTTACCTACACACGAACATAAAGCTACCTAGAAGACATGTAAATTGCAGAATCTGACCCTTGATTAAACAACACTGCTAAAAATAAGATGTAAAAGAATACTTGGTTTGTTTTCTGTATAATTTAATTTTAATCATTACTATAGCATGGAATGTGTGGAAAAATATTTTTTTTTATTTTTTTAAATATCGTCAGTTTGAATTTTAATATGTGCCAATGCAAAGGTATAGATCCAGCAACAGGCAGTCTAACACAGCTGAGAACAACCACCTGAAAAACAGAGTCTGAAAGGGATCTTCAGATCCCAGTGCAGAAATGGCATGAACCCTTAAAAGCAGCTATGACAAGATAAGCTAATACAATTTTCAAACATGTTAAAAGAAATGAGCAAAAACAGAGAGCAAAAACAGTTTTTGTCTGTTGATGAGGTCATTTTAGAACAATATGTTTCTACTACATTTTTTTAAGATGTTAAAAAACAAGGACAGAAATTGAATAAGAAGAGTCACAAAGTCACTTAAGATAATGCCTTAAAGCAAGAAACTTCACAGAGCTAATCATCTTGGTTTTTCAGGAAAACAACTGAAAAGAGAGTGAAAACTAAAACAGGAAAATAAAATCAGAAGATGGACTTAGAAGGCAGAGAAATTCAGCTCCTGAACTGGAAGTTTTCATCTGATGTGTTTTTCCATGTTTGGTTTTCACAATGGCTATGTACCAAGGAGCCATTGACAAAGATGGACAGCTTTCTCCTCTTCTCTTTCTGCCTGAAGTTCTTACATTACTTGAATCTAATAACATTTGACTGAATAGGAAATCAGAGGTAAGTCAGGAATTTTTCAGCCTTAGAAAAGATAAAAGTGAGTTACAGCTTTAATTGGCCATTGAATTAGCTCATATGAATAATAGCTCACGGTCTTTTCAAGTTCTGTGGCTTAATAAGACTCCCTTTTATTCCTTTATCTGAAGATTTACTGGAAAATATTCTTTTCTTCTGAACTTAGTGATTACATTCAAACTTCAGACATGAAAAAAGAAATAGCTATGCAAAGCAAAAACATAAGTAGCATAAGCTGCTGGGAACAGAGGTTTTTTTACCACCCTCTACATGCCTGCTACAGGACAAAAACTGACAGGGCACATTGTGACATGGGATTGCACCAGACAGGCTTTGCAGGGCTGCATATAAAAATATGAAAAGACAAAAGGGGACAGACAGACATGCACCAGACAGCAGAACCAATACCCATGATGGAATCCAGAGGTGGAACTCAGGAGGTACATTGGCTTTTGTAAGTTCAGAGCTGAACTAAAAAAAATACGAGAAATTTTATGCCATTAAAAAACTAAATTCCTATTGTGCCCCATACCTACAGTATGCATAAGCAGATACTAACAGAAAACCACCTTGTGTGGTTTTAATAAGCCATGGCTTTAATAATCAAAACAAAAGGTCAGTAAAAGAAATCATTCTTTATTCTCTGTCATGAGTTAATAAGTCCGTAACTCCCTACCTGCATAAACATTTCCTAAAACACCATTTTCCTTGCAAACAGTAGCATTAAAGATGTTTAGTTAATCTCTGACCAGTCACAAGCTGTTAATGCATTGCTACTACTATTTTCCATTTTTTGTATTACTATTTTCCATGACACAAATATCTACCTAAGTACTATTCATTGTTAGTGTCACTGCTCAGAAGCAGTGACTCTATGGGAGTAAGTTTCCATGAGAGGCAGGAATTCCATGAAAAAAAAAAAAATTCAAAAACTCCTCTACCTCTACCCTCAGCACAAAGTGCACTCAGGAACCCTACAGATTTAAAATAGGAGTATAGCCACTAAAGTACTCATCACAAACCTGAAGCTCCATACTATCCAAACAAGCGACCCTGCCCAGACAAAGAAAGAAGCACATGGGTCGTCAGTGCACCTTTTAATCCCCCTCCTGGAAATCTACCCAGTACAAAGGTGATAATAACTTCCTGTACCTATGTCACAGTCTTTAACTGCTATTTTTGCATATCACCACTATGCTATATTCAGCAAACAGTTAATCAATACTTTGCTTTCACCTCACAACTCACTGTGTGTCCTGTGCTTTGTTCACTGCCCATTATTCAAATGCCTTATGATGCCAGAAATATTAATTTCCTCCAGAGCTTCTCAATGCTGCTCATCAATTCAACATCTGAGTGCTGCACAAATTCAAATTAATTCACAAAAATTCACACCAGCAAAGAAAAAGTACTACTGCTGTTTAAAATACAGGGCAAGGAGGCACAAAATAATTAAAGGCAGAGGTATTCACTGATTTTAGATCTTATTTCTGAGGCATTACAGATGTAATTTAAAATTATTTTAAAATATTTCAAACACAGACATTGCAACATCATTTGCAGGTGTGATTGCTGAGAAAATTGGATTTAGGGCTCTAAAAGGGGTCATTAAAAATTAAATAATTAGAAACTATTACACCATTAGAGGTTCCACACAGAACTGGTTTAAGCGCCTATATTAGCACTACATAGAAAAGTATCTTTTGTGCAACAGTGCATTATTACAGCTGCATGACCTTTCTCTCCCCTCCCATTGTTCATTATTGACTTCCCAGCTCAAGCAATGAAGCAGGAGCCACACGGGCATCACTTGTCTCTCCTGCACAGCCCCAGTGCATCCCCAGAGCAGGGCTATCCTGCACAGAGACAGAAATCCTGCATAAAAACAGCGTGTGATCACCCATGTATAATAAGGGGACCAAATTAAGGTTGCCAAGCAACCACTTCCCCACATTATGCCACAAATCCCTGTTCTTCATCTCTTCAGCAAACACATGCCATGCCCTGTCTCACAACCCAACTCTCCCTTGTCTGCTTCTGTGACCCTAATTACCCATTCTCCCAAAGGCTTCTTCATTGCAGATTCTTTGTCCAGCCAGCACTCATTTTCTCTCATTATTCCAGTTGTTACTCTGTCTGTCTGTTCTTCATAATTAGCATTTGGTTCATCCCATTTTCCTATTTCCCTGATCAGCTCTCAGTCCACTGACATTGCTAAAAAAAATAAGGGGCAAGCAATACTAAAAATATCAGATTAAGAAAATGAAGTCTGGCAAAGCTGTAAGCAAAAACAGTTGTTAAATGAAATTTCCTGTAAACATTTTAATGTACTAAGAGCAAGACTAGAACTAAAAAAGTTCTCTTGCACTTCATTCTCAAAGTGATTTTTTCCTACTGTTTCCTTCTAAGTGTGAATTTCACACTAAGATTTCAGCTAATATCTTCAAAGTCTGTTTTATCTAACCTCAGCATATTTTTACTTTACCATCATCTGTTGTTTTGCACGCTAAATCACTAAGTCAAAATAAATTTTAGTTGCAGAAAGAGCAGATGATGTGCCTGGTATCAAGAATCGAATCTTTATTTGACAGCCAACAATATAACACTTATCAGTCCTAAAACAAATATATGTATGAATATGCCTGACTGCACAGAGAAAAATGGTCTAGAGTACATTTGGAGGAGCAAAGGGTCTGTTGGTCTTCTCCAAGGCATGTGAGAAAAAGCCATGATGAAACAGCTGATAACCAGCCAACAGTAACAAGAAATTTAGTCAATCCAAAGAAGAGCAAAAGAAAGTTAAAATAGCTGAGTACTTTCTCACAGAAAGCAGTAAGAGAGGCAGAGCAAAGTGAATAGGGCACTTGACAGCACGATTTTGTTGCTGACTTCACCTAACATGAGGCATTTTGCTGTTAAAAATTAATTACAGAAAATTACAGTCAGGAAAGAAAATCAGAACCAAGTCAGGATATACCTCATTTGGATAGGACACTTAGAGGGCACTTTCCAACCAGTAGTGGCTATTCCTGGTCTTGGAATGACTTGTGATTTAGGTCTGCTGAATATTGACATCAGCATTTCCGTTTTTCTAGGAAAAGTTCACTGTGAACCTCTGAGGCGTAGCACATGGTGTTGTTCCCCATCAGCCTAATCTAACTCCTTCTGTATCATCTATTTGTCCCATTCTAAACGTACAGTTGGATCCAGTATTCTTCCCTCCATTAACTTTTACTTTAAAGAGGGAATGAATGATCCTATGATTCTAGGGCTGAAACAATACTTAGTATCCCACACCAAGATGAACATAACAGGTCTTGGTAGGACACATGCTCAATACAAACAAAAGAAGATGCTTCTTCACACAGCAAGGAGCTGCTCTGTGGAAGATTTCCATGAGACACTGTGGATACCATAGAAGGAAAAAGATCTGTCAAGGGTTATTGAGTATCAGAACTGTATTAGGCTCAGGCAGGCCTGAGAGCAGTCAGTGGCTGGAATGATCCCTAGGGAAGCTCTTCATGTGCTTTTCCTATTGTCAGCCTTCCCCCAGAGTTCACCTGCAGCCAGTGACGACAAAGAGAAGCTGCACTACTAGAGGGTAGGTAACTAAATGTGTAGAGATTACAGGAAGGCCTCAAAGTGCATATACTGGGAGAGTAACAGGAGCTTGCCCTTTGCTGCTGCTCCTTCGCCTCTGCTTGTGGCTGCTCTTCCTACATGGTTTCCCATTTCAAAGACAAGTGTCAGTTCATGCCTTTACAAAAATAAAAATAAGACTTTACCTGTGAAAAGTGAACTAAAGAAGAAAGAAATTAGGGATAATTTTTTTTTTTTTTTGATATGTGAAAATGGAAGCAAAAGGGCAGGGGAGAGTCAAAGAATTACAAAAAAAAAAAAAAATAAGGATTCACGTGTAGAGATCAGGCTGAGCATCTCTAACAGCACTTCTGTGAGCATATCGAACACATGCAAGGATGTGGGGAGGCTGCCCAGTGGTGGCTAACACAAAGATGGGTCAGGATGAGAAAACCAAAACTGTTCCACAGGCACTGGGATTCCCCTCCAAGCTGTCATGTCCAAGAGCTGATGATGAGGGGTTCACCCAAGGTGAGAATGTCACTGACTAGAAAATTCTGCGGTCTGGCAGCGCCTTGGAAGGGGAGGATATGCAATTTACAGGCTACTGGATAGATGGCCCCTTGGTTTAATTCCACACAAGAGTTCTCGGGTCTCCTGCACATGCTGTCCTCATTCAGAATGATGAAATTGGTTTCCACCTCAATTTGCACAGTCTTTGCCCACCAGGCCTATGGTTTATGTATTTTTGGCACAGCACAGATCTAGCTGCAACCAAGTCATTTCCCACCATGTGGCCTTGCACAGCTCTAGCTCACATCTCATGGACAAGGTTGTTGAGGGAGAGATCTCATTATGTACAATACCCGTGCTAGCCTTAAGCCATTGCTTACAGATTTCTATGAAAATAATAATAATAAAAAAAATAGTAAATCCACAAATGCCATAATACCATTATTCAGCTTCCCCACAGTGATCCTGAATGCTGCTGAAAGGAGCACCATGTGCAGCCGTGCAAGTATAAAAGCCTGCATGAAACCAGGAGAGCCCTAAAGCTGCCTTACCCCAACATGTGTGTGGAACAAGCAGCAACTGAAATCACTAATGGTGATATTGTTTGCAGCTGGCTTATCAAACCACTACCCAGCTTCTTTACAAGATGATTTTTAGATAGGCTATGCTCAGCAAAAAAACAGCACAGTTTCAGAAGCAGGGAAATGCTAATGGGAGCTAACAGTACTGCTTCATAGGGTGAATGTGACATAGGGAAATGAAAGGATAAGAAAGATACAATTCAAGAAGAAAACGTTCACCATGCTTCAGGTACAAGACACAGTCATACATACATATACATATCTGCTCTTTCTTTCTCCCTGAGCTTTTAGTACACAGTTAATCTTCTCATCTGCTTGGTATATTTATACGGTTCTACAGAAAGTTTCGGGAAAAGTTACCAAGAATACCCAAATGTTAAAAAGATTATGAAAATCACACATGCATATATTTGGAGTCTTCTCTCTCTAAATTTCACTTTAAAATATGCTTGCTTATCTGCTTACTGGAACACAAACTATGCTAACACCTTCTAATCCGTGGTTAACCTGCTGTGAAGAGGCAAGACAAAAGATTTCTTCAGCCATATTAGGAAAATATTCTGGCAAACATTCCTGCAAGAAAATCTTTATTGTACCCATGCTTTCAAGGACGCAGAGGACTGTGCCAAGGTTCTTTTTATGAGAACAGAATGAAAATAAAATATCAACTAGTGCTCAAAAAGGAAGTACCATCCATCTTGTTATGTATGTAGACAGAAAAAAAATAGCAAGTGTATAATCTAAAACTCTATCATTACATAAATGCATTGGAAGAGTAATTAAGATTATTTAGGCACCATTCTTTGAGTTTTGAAGATTTCATCATACAGTCTGAGCAATATCTTTTATCATAAGTTTTGGTGAGGATGTGAAAGTAACAGAGATGTAAACAAACTAATAATGAACTAATTATTAACTAATTTTCTAAAATTTCATAGAGACAAAGAGAAATCACTCTTGAAGGCCTAAAGAAGGAGTAGAAGTGAACAAATAGGGAAAAAATCAGCTCCTCTAAGTAAGGTCTATTACATTTCCTAATGACAAAGGCTAAGTGTAAACAATTCTCCCAAAATTCAGTAGGAAACAAGCTGACTTTTCAGGTTATTTAAGAAAACTAAACAAGGTGGCCTCCCAGCCTATGCAGTGAAAACACATAGCACAGGCAGAGAAAAAAAGATTCATGACCTATTCCCATCTCTGTGATTCACATTTCAGTGCCAATGCAGTTCGTTCACTTAGCAGCAATTGTCTTCAAAGTGCTGCACAAACATTTTTCTTTCCAGTGCCACCTCCCCTTCTCCCTTGTCTGCAATGGGGTAAAAAGTAAAATCTTTCCTAACAAATGGAGAAAAGAACAAATGGGGGAAATGAACAAAAGGTTTTCGGTGGCCATGGTCAGATAAATGTCCAACAAAAATGGGATGAAAGCCATAGTTATGTCCCATTGCTATTTAGAAGCAATTCAGGGGTGTTTTGCTCAGTAGCACATCCCTACAGGCTGTACAGCCACAGACCTGGAGGTAGCTTGGCCTGCAAACACATTTTGATGTCAATCAAGAAAAGGTCCAAACTGTGAAAGAAAATAAGTCCTAGCCTTGCTAGGACATGCTGGAGTTTAATTTACGCTCCCGTAAAATCTATGTGAAACACAACATGAAGAAGTGGCAGTCAGTGGAACAGGAATGATGTATGAGGTGTCTGGTAACTGCTCCTGTACACGCCAAGATGTGACACGACAGTGATTGCCAAGCAATTTCTTGCACCGCTTTCTCGGCACTCCCCGCCCCAGGAGCCCGGGAGCTGCATCCTGGGGGAGACCCGAACTGTCTTCGTCTGCGTCCCACGTCCCCCAGGCCTGACAATCCGCGCCGGCTCCCTCGGAGTCCCGGTCCCGGTCTGGGGCACCCGGGGATGGGGCAGAGGCGCCGTTCCCGGCGGCGAAGGGAGCGAGGAAGCGCTGCTGCCACTGCAGCAGGGAACGGGAAGCGAGGTCCCTCCCGCATGGGCGGGGGAACCTTCCCACTCTGCCAGCTGCCCGTGCCGCTGCTTTAGCTCGGAGAACAGGAAAATCTACTAAATAGAAGAGACAGACGCCGGGGCGGGTTCGCTGCCTGCTGGGCGTGCCGGGCGGGGGATGGGGAGCCGAGCAGAGATGCTCTGTGTCAGCGCAGCCCCGGTGTCACGTCCCTCCCCGGGCAGCTGAGCCCCGCCGAGCCGAGCCAAGCCGAGCGCCGGTGCCGGGAAAGCACCAGGGCGACGGGGAGCGGCGGGGCCGGGCGGGGCGGGCAGCGAGCCCCTCACCGCCCCGCGGGGCCGGGGTCAGCCGCACCTGTCCCTGCCTGCCCCCTCCTCGTCCGTCCCTGCCGCCCTGCCTGTCTCCCGACCCCCTTCCGGCCCCACCTTGCCTGCCCGTCCCGCTCGGGCTGCAGCGGCCCCGGCAGCGCCACCACCTCCAGCACCTCGGAGAGCGCCCGGGCACCCTCGGCCCGCCCGCCCCGGGAGGGAGCGGCGCCCTGCCCGCGGAGGGACCAGCCCTGCCCGCGGAGGAGACCGGCCCCCTGCCCGCGGAGAGACCGGCCCCCTGCCCGCGTTGGGAGCAGTGCCCTGCCCGCGGAGGGAGCGGCCCCCTGCCCGCGGAGGGAACGGGGCCCTGCCCGCGGAGGGAGCGGGGCCCTGCCCGCGGAGGGAGCGGGGCCCCTGCCCGCGGAGGGAGCAGTGCCCTGCCCGCGGAGGGCGCGGTGCCCTGCCCGCGGAGGGCGCAGTGCCCTGCCCGCGGAGGGAACGGCCCCCTGCCCGCGGAGGGAGCAGTGCCCTGCCCGCGGAGGGCGCAGTGCCCTGCCCGCGGAGGGAACGGCCCCCTGCCCGCGGAGGGAACGGCCCCCTGCCCGCGGAGGGAGCAGTGCCCTACCCGCGGAGGGAGCGGCCCTCTGCCCGCGGAGGGAGCGGTGCCCTGCCCGCGGAGGGAGCGGTGCCCTGCCCGCGGAGGGAGCGGGGCCCTGCCCGCGGACGGAGCGGTGCCCTGCCCGCGGACGGAGCAGTGCCCTGCCCGCGGACGGAGCGGCCCTCTACCCGCGCAGCCGGAGCTTGGCGGGGCCCACGCCTGGGGCGAGGCCGCCCTTGCATGCGCAGCGCTGCGTCGTCGCTCACCATTTCTTTTCGGGAATAAGCTCCCCTCACCACAGACATCCAGTCGCAGTCCTGTCCCGTGCTCACCAATGCCCCTACGCAGCCACAGAACCGAAGGCCCAGAAGTGAAACACCCTGGAAAGCCACCGGGTCCCGGGGCCGCCTTCCTGCTTTCCTGGCGGGCAGGGCCTCTCAGGAGGGTGGATCGGCCCTGCATCCCGATACACGTGTTCTCATTCCCTCTGCCTGCACCTCGGCAGGGAGCCATCACGGCGTCTGCCCCGCCTCAGCTCACATGCTGGTGTCTGTGCATGGGGATGTTTCTGTCCCCAGACTCACTTCTAGACTTTACTGTTCTCATTTAAAGAAAAAAACTAGTTTGGTTTTTAGTGTTGTCATTGGTGTCTCAAAAGAGAAAGCCAGCCTCATGCTCCAGGTGATGCTTCACTCAAAGATGCTCTTCACTGACTTCAAGGAAGCTTGAGAAGCACAGAACGGTGGGTTACCTGTTCTAGGGAAGCACAGACACAGTGAGAGCATCACAGTTAGCAATGGCAGGCCGTGGGGGCTGTGCAGCTGCAAACAGCCCCACACAAGGAAGAACAACCATGCCAATGCCCTGCTTTCCCCACCCACCCATACACACGCCATCAAACACATCTACAAGCAGTGTCCTCCAAGCTGCAAGCTGAAAATTTGCCCTGTGCCCTGTCTGTCTGGAAGCAGTGTGGGAGTCTGGTATCTCTGAAAGCTCTTAACAATAAGGCTGGTTATCCCCTGGGAGAGGCAAATGAGCTCCAGCTGGACAGTGAGGTGAGAAGGAGCATCCTTCTCTTTGTGCCAAGGTCTTGGATACTGGCTCCTCTAGGCCAGCAACGGCTTCCAGGCCTACGAGGTGTACAAACAGGTCCCATCACTGCCATGTTTCTAGCAAGGCTTCAGTTAACCTCCACCACATTTGTTTAGTGGTTTCCAGTTATGTTACTGGCTTTCCTCTTGCCAGGGATAGAGAATTCTTAAAATTGGTGCAGGGAATTCTTGGAACGTGTCCATCCCCTTTAATGCAATGACCATGACAGACCCCATCGTGCACACTTTATCAAGGGAATCAAGCTCCCATCTTCCCAGTGACTCTTACCATAGTGCATCAGGGAAGCAGTTACTGATTTCTGTCCACATTTATCCTGTTCTGGGATTTCCAGAGCCCTTTGAGAGTGTAAGCAGGTCCAGCTGCCATTTCCTAAGGTTAACAAAAGTTTGACATGACCAAGGTTAGGTCTGGGGACAGTAAAACAGGTACTAAAATGCAGAAACCTTCAGTGTAAAACAATTTTATAGGATATCTGTGTATCCTTGCAGGAGTCAAAAATAATCTGAGCATCTGTTTTGCTGAAATGGTCTAGGAAATCCCTTGCAGTGGTCCCTCTTCTTCTTGTATCTTTGGAATGAAATATGTTAAAATGAATTTGTGCATGTTTTACAGGTAGCAACAGCAGAGCCTTCAACACCAATAGGCTTTTTTCATGTAAGACATAAAACATTTGACATGGACTGTACTATTAATGCCAGACCGAGGGGGGAGAAGCATCCAAGGACTGATTTCCATTTCAAACTGCATTCTGGCACTTTGTACTCCAGCACCATTGGTGGATCAATATTTAATGCCCGGAGATTCTGGCTCTGCAGGAGTCATGTCAGGGGACCTCTCGAGCCAATCTGCTTGGGTAGAGGAGTGATAATTATTCATGGGCTCCTGCCTCTTGCTCCTTCTCTTGCACAGCCCCACTCTGCTGACTCAGTGCCTTATTCAGTCTTCTCTCCCTCTCTCCACTGCTGTAGCTGGACCCCTTTGCCTTCACCGCCTCTGAGAGCTGCACATCCCAGCATGGCTAAAACAGCAATGGGTAAGAAAACTCCTCTCTTTTCCTTCAGCCAGTACTATAGCCACTGTCTCCTAGGTCTGCTACCTACACTGGGTGGTGTTCTCGCTATCCCAAAAGTTTAGGAAAAAAAAAATCAAGAGAACACTGAACATATTTTTAATTTCATTGATCAGAGAAAAAAAGGGAGGGTGGGTGTGACCTGGGGCTGTTCTAGTATCTTAGCCAGGGATCGGATTAATTATATACCGATGGGTGAGGTCGGCACATGAGCACAGTGTAATTTTGAAACGGTTTTCATTCTTTTAAAGATGAATATATATTAGATACGTAGATTGATATTATATATATTTATATAATATATATGTGTGTATATATATATATAAAAGAAAGAAAGAAAATAAAACCAAAAACGAACGGGAAAGTTATCCCTGTTGTCAGTGTGCCTCCACCCGTCCCCGCCGGCCGGAGTCAGCGCTCCCCTCTGCCTCTGAAACCGCGTGGGGAGAAGAAAAGACGAACGGGGGAGAGGCACCGCCGCCCGAAAGGGGCTCGGCGCGGGTCGGGGGCTACGGGCGGGGCCGGGCCGGGCCGGCGGTGCCGGGCGGGGGGGCTGCGGCGGGGCGGACCCTGCCAGGCACGCACTGCGGCCGGCCGCGCCCAGCCCAGCCCAGCCCGGCACGGCACGGCACGGCACGGCACGGCACGGCACGGCACGGCACGGCAGGGCGCGGGGCTGCGGGAGGGGGCGAGAAGGAGCCGCCGCTCGGCGTTGCCCCGGCGCTGCCCGCACCTGCAGTGTGCCGGGGGGGGGGGGGGGGGAGGTGGTGGCTGAAGTAGGTCACTGCATCACGGAGAGCTGGTGTGCGCTAGCAGTGCCCGCCCCGCTCTCCCTCCCGGGGGACAGCCGCCGGGGCTGTTGTTACCTCGCGTTTTCCAGCGGCAGGGAGAGCATCCCCCCCTCCCCCGCAGGAGCCGCGCCCTGCCGCCGCGGCGCGCCGCCCCCGCCGCCCCCCGCCCGCCCCGCCCGGCGCTCCCGGGCCCGCGGGGCGCGGCTCCTCCGCCCTCCCCCCGCCACGGCCCCGGGGGGTCCCGGGTGCGGGGCAGCCCGCTGGCGAAGGGTCCCTGTTGGTCCTGCTGGTGCTGGCAGGAGCGAAGGGCGGCAGCCCGGCAATGGTCCCTTTGTTCGAGGGAGGCTGCTGGGTAGGGTGGGCGAAAAAAATCTCAGTGAGGGTGTGGAAGGAGAGGGAGAACAGTCGTAGGGTCGGGCTGCTGAAAGCGTCCAGACCCTAAACGCTCCTTAGGGTTGGTTTTTGCTGGTTTGGGGTTTTGGGGGTTGATTTGGTTTGTTGTTTTTTGGGGTTTTTTTGTTTTTTTCTTTCTTGGGTATTTTTTTTTAAGAGGAATGAGCTGGACCTGCATTTGACGCATTCAAATTCAAGTTTTCACGATCATTCACCATTAATGTCGTGCACAGGCAAATCCTACAAAATAAGGATGAAGTGCTCCCAACACAGTTAGTATCCTCCCCAAGAAGCAAATCCTATTCAAATTTTCATTTGTGCAGATTCTTGTAATCACTCTTCATCGCACTGCGCGAAGTTACACCAAACCCTCCTGGCACCGGCTGAAACCGATGCTTTACACCAAAGCATCTATCTGAAAGCTGATGTTCCGCTCCCAAGGAACAACTGGTGTGGATTGAAAGCATTCTAACCCGCCTGTGGCACCCTTGGGAACAAGGCATGAGACAGCTGTAGATGCAAATAGAGGAGGGAAGCGAGGGCTGCGGGAGGCTGGCCAGCCCTGCAGTGCCGAGCACGCCGTCCCCTCCCCACTGCAGCAATCCGGTAATCGGTATTGATAATTTGTAGTCGGTCGGGGACTTAGCGCTGCAGAAGGCCTGTTAGGAATTCTGTCACAAGGGAAGGAAGGGCTCCTCAACCTGGTGCTAATGATCTCGCAGCACACAAATATAAAGATTTCTGCGGCAAGATTGATGCCAGGAATCATTAGGTTTGCCCAGAGACAGAGGGACTGTGTGGCGCCAGTTTGTCTATTAATCCCTGGCTAACGAGCCACCTATACCAGCAATAAAAAGCTGTGCAGCCACCTAGCTCCAGTTTCCAGAAATGTTAATTAAAACAACATTCCATTAAAAAATTAAAATTACTTTATTAAAAGCATCTTCCATCTTTAAACTCACAAAGCTTAAAGGATTCTTCTCACCATTTCTTTAAACTATATTCTTCCTTGTTATAGTTATAAATAGACTAAATTTGTATCTAGACAGCCTAGTAGAATAAACCACTTTATTTCAAGAATTATAACAAAGCAACAAATTTTATTTTCATGTGGAAAAACAGATGCATTCTCAGTAAAACATGTTTCCAGTTAGGGCTAAATGAGCTACATTTGTTCTGTACTCAAACTTTACCCAGTAGTACACAGAAAGAACTACAGAGCGCCTGATTTTTTTCCCCTGTTGAGCACCAGATTTTGCAAAGTGGCAATAAAGGCTAGGTCCTGCTACCGCTGGAGACAGCAATGCATTTCTAATCAGTTTAACCCAGCCCACTATTATGTTTCTGGCCCTGGTCCAGCAAGGCACTTAATCAGGTGTCTGAGCATGTGAATATTCCTACTGGCTTTGGACAGAGCTCTTCACATAACTCAGATTAGGCAGATGCTAAATACCTCAAACAGGACTGTGTTTATACTCTGCCACAGAAAGCAAAATTAGGCCTCATTTTCTATTAGGTTGTGTAAAAGAAAAGGTTTTCAGGGAAAGCTTCTTTTACTTACATAGGAATTTTAACAGCTGCAAGAACTTCTGGATATTATTACACTCTGAATGCCTGCAAGATTCTTCTTTCTGTTCAGTTTACGTAGCATATGAATGATGCATGCCACACAAGCATCTTTGTTCAGGGTTGGTTTTTTTAAGTGTGTCTTTTTGAAATTCCATGTAACATGACTGTATAGAAATTCTGGGGACTTTTAACTTCATCCTCCCCCTGACACCATCTTCCACATGCAATATGTGTTGAATAGAGGGACTCCTTCATGCCTTAAGCCCCCAAGCAAACAGGACTGTATGTTACATAAATCAGGGCCTTTGCAGGTAGGGTCACTACAGACCTATCAGGCCACATAACTGGTTTGATAGACTTAGTGTAAGGTACATAGATAGCAGTGTGAAGGTGAAGCAGTCTGGTATGCCACTGGAACTGAAAAAGTGTTTGAAACCATTATTTCATTGTTTTGTTGTGGTGTTCTATTTAAAGAATATTTATTATTCAAACACCTTCAGACAATCATCATACAGAAAATCTCAGTCTGGATTACAGTTTTGGTTTATTTTATAGGAAGTTGTTTAACAGAAATACATGGAGTATGTGTTAATAGTGTGTTAGAGAAATGTTTTAATATCAACTCCTTTTGAGATAGTCAGGAACACTGACAAATGGGTGGGATTGTGAGGACACGGGAATTCAGGCAGCCCCATGCTCCCTCTTTCACATATCTGAGTGAGACTGACTAAACCATTGTAGAAGTGCTTCAGAGTTGCTCTTCTACTTTGTCACTCACATTTTAGTTATAAACTCAGACCTCAAAACTTAGCTTGATGGATGCAAAGGCACTACTAAGTTTTTCTGATAACTGAGTACTACATTATTGTTTTATCTGGTATGTAACATACATATGAAGTCATAAACGTGTATGGTGGTTGAGTTTAACTGGTTCCATTATTTTAATAAGTTGCCTTTTTTTACTGCAAAGGGGTGAGAATTTTGCCTCTGCTCTGCCACTGCACTTAAACAATTGCTTGATGGTCAACAATTGCATGAGTAGTCATCTGAATATCAGTGACAATGGCAAGCTTCAAGTTAAATGACATATGGCAAAGCACCAGGCTGAATTTGGACTGAACACGCCTCTTTCCATATTATTCAGTGTTGATCTGAAGGTTTTAACCTTCCCCTTTTATAATTAAATGAACGCATGTCAGCTCTGAGTTATTTCCATTAGAAAATTACATGTCTGTAAATAGGAAATTACTTTAAGAGAAGAATGAACATAGGCAAGAATCAGAAAGTTATTTTATTGTATCATAATGTTGGCAGAAATGTGATTTGACTGAGATACCACTATTCCAATTTTTTTTTAAGAACTAGGAAAAGAAATCACAGAATAAGCTGAGTTAGAAGAGACCCTGTCAGGGTCACTGAGTCCAACTCCTGGCCCTACACAGAACCATTCCCAAGAGTCACAGCATGTGCCTGAGAGCATTGTCCAAACATTTCTTGAACTCTGCCAGGCTGGTGCTGTGACCACTTCCCTGTGGAGCCTGTTCCAGTGCACAACAACCCTCTGGGGAAAAAATACTTTTTCTTAATATCACTTTGATGTGATAGGAAACTGAAGTGATAACATTTCAGTTTATTTTTTTCTGAGAACATTTATTACTGAGCTAATATAAAAATGTTGGTAAATAAAATTCACTAAAGAATTGAGGTTAAAACCTATTCACATTCTTTTCTTAGTTTTTAAAGACTAGATTACTCTTCCCGCTATTGAGAATTAAGTCAGGAATAATTTTAAAAACAGTCCATATGGCTGAGGATTTATACTGCCTCATAGCAGTTCTTTACTTACCCTGTGAGGTGTACAGGCAGGAGGGACGGAACGTCATCTATTCCATTTTCTTTTGGAAGATATCCCATAACACACTGAGGAAATAAAAATAAAATTCAGCAGCTTGAACACTTCCAAAATGTTCTCTCACCTCCACCTCCATTGCCATCACCTCTTTGTTCCAATATAAGCTCTAGTTGGACTAAAAACTTCCCTGTTTAATAATGTATCCATGTAATTCATTCACATAGATTTTGTGAATTTGAATTTTCTTTAATTTATTATTTAAGATGGGAATTTTTTTTACTATTTTTATTGGTATTTGTTCTATAATAGTCATTTCTGTAGATGACATTTTACACACCTATTTTTTTATTATATATACTTTGTAATCTAACCTTATGGTTAGGTTTATCTCAGGTGACATTTATGTTAATTTCTTTAGAAAAGAATTCTCCATTTTCAAATTGATAGCATTAATTTGAAAAAAACCCTCTCCTTACAAAAGAGAGATGGGGGACTCACATCCAGCAATATATTTAGATAGTGTTTTAGCCTTCAAAGACTATGCAATATTAACTAATTAATTCTCCTAATTGCTTGCAGTGAGAAGTCAGCATTATTTTGTAGTCTAAAACACAGAGAGCAGAAGGTTCCCATGACAGATCAGTCTGGGCAATACTTGACCTGTGCAGCATTTTCATGTAGGTCTAATTTAACTACCTTATTAGTTCACAGACAAAAGAAACAAAGAAATGTTCAGCACTCCTGAAAAATAACAAGCCTTAGGAGTCCTAAAGTAGGCATCTGAAAATGGTGTCCCACAACTATAATTGATATAATTGGAAATTTGACTCACTAAAAGCTTTGCTAAAGCTGTTACAGCAAAAAAGCTGAGCATGAGGGACTGAGGGTGGCATCTGGCCCTGTGACCAGTGGGCACCACCACCACTGAAAGTGAATCCTCCATCAAGCCTTCTCACAGGCTGGAGAGAGGGAGTTGAATTTGCCTTTCAGCTTAGGGTTCAAAACCTTTTAATCTGGTACTCTCAGTAGCTCTGCCCAAGAGGACGAGCAAATGGTACATCATGCAGCAGGAGTGCTTGCTTGCCTCTGAAGTAACTACCTTCCAAAAATCTGCTGTCAGTTCTCCATACAAGTCATAAACAAAAACTATTGCCATCCTCAGGTAGCTTGTAGAGAATGTCTTCAGCATTTATCCATAAAATGGATGATAGATGAACCAACTTTACAAATTAGCCTTGCCTCACAGGAGCCAACGGAGTACAGCCACTGGCCTTAGCACAATCAGCTGGCCTTTAGCCTGTGGGGACACAGAAACTGGCAGCTGGTTTAGTGGAACAGCCACTATTCATAATTCTTTCTAGGCTACACACAACCCCCATACTATTCTATGGATACAGTCTGAGGTGGTGTTGGTTGTCATTCAGTTTAAAAGTGGTGTTGATCCCACTCAGAAGGGTGGGTCCCCATGGGGAATCTCAGCCAGCAATTCTACCTGGGACAGGTATCTCAATCCTGCAAGGTGCTGGGTACCCATGACTGCAGTGCAGACAGTGCCTATTCCTCTAGTTGCTCAGCACTTTTCAAAAATGGACAAAAATTTTGTGGACACCTCAATCCATATGGACATGCATCCTGAGTCAAAAAAAAAATGGATTGATGCAGAAATGCTGGCTCCTGGAAACTAAGTACTTATGACATCATATGTCTGACAAATACCAGCATACAAAGCTGATCTGAAATGATTTCATTTTCTCTTCCACTTACGTTCTCTTTTTCCTGTCTGTTAATATGTAATTTAACCAATGAAGTGAATTTAAGCTATTTCTGCCAGGATGTGCAGTTAAACTGGTGCAGAGCATCTGCACAAAACATTAGGCTTTGCTGAATATATTCAGAAATGTTATTTTTCTAAGTTATAGCTTCAAATCCAAGCAGTTCATAAATAAATTATGATTTATACATTCATTCTAATACACAAAACCTATCACTGTTGTAGCAGTTGTTCTGTGGAGAAATTGTGATCCTTCACAGGCACAATCACAAAATGGGATTATTAAGAGTTTTCCACCAATTTTGCCCCAAGCAGGTAGTTTAGTTTAGAGAGGTGACTGAGGATAGGGTTAGTAAAGCACGTGTGGTGAGATACAGGTGTGGCTGTACCTCCACAGCACATGGGAAGAGATCAGCACCTCTGGCTATGGTCAAGGTCTGCCCAGAATGAACATACTCGTAGTTCAGTGACCCAGAGGAAAATGCAGGGAGCAATGGTGAGGCTTCAGCTGTCCCTTGGACACTTCACACACAGCCTTAGAGAAGCCCTGGCTCAGTCTCTTCCACTGTGGTGGGTGGAGGAAAAGATGTGGCAATGGGTGCACTCCTGTCCCTGAGCCAAACAGCTGGTGGTTGGCCTCCAGGTGTGGTGCTGGGATGTGGTGGCTTTGTCCCTGTGTGTCCCCAGAGTACACCAGAGCCACCGAGCTGTGTCTTCTTTCCACTCTCCCATGGGAAGAACATCATGCTAGAGAGAGGACAAGAGAGCACACAGGAGAGAGGATGACCTACACCTCGGAGCTGGAGATCCCAAGAGAACCACTAGATTTTGCAAGATATGGCAAAATAGAAACAGTTGTGGAAGCAGGGAATAGAACCTGAGTTCCTTTGGGTGGCAGTTGGGACACTTTGGCTTGAATGGAAATTTCAAGAGTTTGACCTCAACTCTGGCATTTCCCAGTCAAAGGTGTCACTGGAGGCAATTGCTCCAAAGGGCAGGGGTAAGACAGCCAGCAGCTTTCCTCCTCAGCTCCATTTTAAGGAAAACTGTGGCTTGCTCCTCTGGTATGAAGAACCCTGTGCTACCTATGTGTGCCACATGCTCCCAGGAAACAGACTACACAGATTTCTTCAGAGGACTGGCTGTGAGCTGGAAGAACATGGAATTCCCAATGTTAGTGGCTTTAGCATTTCAAGTCTGAGCTATCCTTGCTTGTCCAAAGTTTAGCACCGTACAGTGGACACCAGCTTTAAGAGCACAAAATGTGTTTTTCTGTATTCTCATGACCTCTCCTTATATGTGTAGGAATTTCTAGGATCCAAATTTTTGATTTAGAAGCCTGAGTTTTCTTAAGCATCATTTTAGGCACCTAGTTCCTTTATTGGATTTGTAGGTTAATCATTTTATGACCTGACTTTCTCCTCTTTAAGATGGGGATAATCTTAGGTACTTACCTCAGAGCTGGAATGTGAGGTTATGTTCCATACTGCATGGAAATGTGTAGCCATGCTCTGATGTTATAGAAGTTGTGAAAATCCATACTGATCAGATTAAGAAACAGAGCAACTTGCCTGCTAAAGCTGTATTAGCATTCTGTGCTATTGAGGTACTTTTTTATAATCTTTAGGGACTTTCTTAGATAAAGAAAACAAAATGATGTGTGTATTTTGTGCTACCAAAGGCGTAGAGTTCTATAAATTGAGCATTTACTCTAAGCTAAGGTACACTCTACCTGAAGGTAGATGAAGTATTTTTTAATGCTTAAGGTTTTTATATTTAAATATATTCACTAGTCACTAAGTAACTCTGACTTTTGATCTTGATGCTATTTTTGATGCTTTCAAAATGGTTTAAAACACAAACTGCCCTTTTGGACTAAGATTTGTGATATATACTTGTTTAAATTCATCCTCTGGTTTCCAGTAGGACGACTCTGGATGTCATTTCATTGGCAGGGCTCCCCGAAGTGACTAATATCATCATGGTTATTTTTTTTTCTTTTTCAAAAGACTGTGGAGACAACAGCCATGTCAAAGATGCACAAAAAAATTTAGCAACATTGCTATATGGAATTGTAGCAAAAATTACCTTTTTTGGTTTACTAGTATTTTTTCTACTGTAAATCCTCCAGATACCTGAATGGAGCTGTAAGAAATGTTGCCTGTACCTAGGAAATCTTAAAACAGATGCATGAATCAATATCCATAATTTTTCAAAGACATTTTTGGAAGTAAAATTCATTCCTGTAACCCATTTTATTAGTCCATGAACTATTTTGATATATTTGTTGCTTTCTTTATTCATGTGAAAAGAAAGGGTAGCTGATGTCACTCAAGTCGTGTTTATATCACTTGAACATACCTTCTTTGTCTCCAGGTGCTGGTGTTTATTACGTAGATATAATACAAAAAGCTGTTTCTAAGCTGATATTTCTTCTATGGGCTCAGATATTTTTGATGCTGTCGAGACTGCAGTTAGGAGGCTTTAACTATTATATGCTGTAGGTAGGAATGAAGCCCTGATTCCTAATTTAAACACCTGAATGTTTATTGTTTGTCAGCAAACCGCTTGTTCTCAAGGCAAATAACTTCTTGCTGAGAAATGATGTTTTTAGTCTAAATATCATCATTTTCCAAGTAAAATATCAATAATAAATTCTTAAGAAAAATAATAATAAAGTATTGATTTTAAGCTGCATTGACAATTCAAGTTACTCCATTTTGAAGTGCATTCAATTTTTTTTTTTGCAGTGAAACATTAAGAAGGGGAATACCTTACTTAGAGAATCACACTGCATTTGATTAACAGTGTACAGTATTACAGTACAGTTCATCTTCTTGTTGTGAGAGGCCTGAAAAATGGGAACAAACATGACAGAGAGACTTTCAAGTCCTCTGCAAAATTGTAATTACCAGTTTGCATAGTTTGCCAGTGCTGTTCTAGAGGTCTTATCTCTCTGGCATCCTGGTTTCTGCACAAAGATGTGAATGGGTCTGTCAAGGGTAAAAATTGCAATAAGAACAAATACTGAACCCATGCAGCAAAATGAAGGCATTTAGATGAGCAAACAGGTAATCTACAATACAAAGGTTGCAAAATTATATTTAGTGCACTTCTATGTAGTTATACAAATAGAATTTCCAAGATTAAAAAAAAAATATCATGGAAACAGAATATTATATCAGATAGACTCCAGTCTGTCCCTGAACTGCAACTCTACTATTTTTATAGTTGTGATCCTTCACAGACACAATCACAAATGTCTTTTAATTTCATTTGCATGTAGGGGAAAATCTGAGACAAAAGTTAGGAAAATTTCTATTTGAGATGACTCTCATTGTTCTTGTGAACAATCTACCATCCTCATCAGTTTCCCATCTACCCATGCCCGTGACCCACTGATTTCCAGTCTCATGCATTTCCTTGGTATCCGGCCAGTCAAGTGTAACCCTCATTCTTGATCCAGTTTCAGTCCTCCTATTCCCTGACTGACTTTACCTGCTCGGTTTTCCTTTTTTTTTTTTTTTTTTTTATTTTTATTTTTATTTTTTTATTATTATATTTATTTATTTATTTATTTATTTGTCTGCTCTTGGCAATTACTTCCACGATGCAGATTCAGCTCTCACCTCTTCACACAGCCACTTCATTCTTGTAGTCCTTCACACTTCTAAGAGGCCAGAAGGGGAGGAATTGAGACCACAGGATAGTTGTTTCCTCTTTCTTTTTTCCAGTTTCCAGTGCTCCTCTGGTCCATAATATCATTCTCAGCCCACGTGGAATCAGAATCCAGCACAAAGTGGCTTGAGAGAAACTGTAAAGCTTGGATTTGTATCTCTCAGACAAGGCTGAAGGCTGAAATCTGATATTTCACTGACTCATTCCATGGCCAGGCTTGGACAGATTTTTCAAATGAGGAATGATTCCCTGGCACAAAGCACTAGGACCTTTCAAACAAGTGCAATAACCACCTGCTTCGTTTACCCACATGCATGTATTTTTCCCTAGTCATCTTCCCAGAAATGGTGAAATGTTTTTAGCTAAAAGCTTCTCCAAAATTCAGCAAGAAGCAGCCTTCCAGCCACGAAGACTGAGACCAAATTGTGGTTTAACAATGTGATGTTCAGTGGAAGGACATATTTTCTAACACAGTGGAAGAAACAAAGCAGCACAAGGTGTGAAGTAGCAATGGCTGATGGTGTTGCACCTTTAGGTGGCTAAAATGTGCAAAGGTCAGGAACACCAGCCTTGATAGAATTAGATACTAAATAAACCAGTGGAAATCTGTGGGTGAAGTAGATTCATGTGGATTTACATCTGATGAACCTATTTTTCCCCCTTTAAATCTACCAAAGCATCAACTTAAGAGGAAACATCTCCTTTATTATTTTTAAAAAATCATGTAAGAGCTAGCTACACTAAAAAAACAGGAGAACTTTTTATTCAAAAAAAGAAACTTTTTTTTATATACTGGGAAAAGAACTTGATCATATAATGAAAGAGACAGAATAGGCTGTTACAAATTGACATTTGGGGACATCTAACTCCTGCTACTTTTAGAATATATTAAAAATTCGATGGACAACTCAGTTCTGGAAGTTTGATAAATCTGTTATAAAGGGCAGGCTGAACAACAAAGAAGTTCTGATTTTCCATTAATGACAGATTGTTGATGCTGGTGCACAGTGCCCTGGAAATCTCGCTGTTGCAGGATCATTTTTTTTTTTTTTTATTCTAAATGAGACAAACACCCTTACACCAACAATCAGTGGAGCATCTCTGCAGGGATCAGCTCCTCGTGTGGTTAATTTAGTAGCAGAGCAGTGTCTCCGAATTCATCAAGATTTTCTTCTAAGTGGAGGCTGGTATTGCAGAAAAATAGAGAGAGATAGAGACAGCTGCAGAGAGAGAGATAGACTGACAGAGCAATTGTACTCTGGAAATTCTCAGTAATATTTTGGGATGGGAAAAATACCACTAAATTGAAAAACAGTAAAAAAGAGACAAGGAGAAGAGAAAGATGAAAGACAGGTGGGTCATGAAAGACTTAATTGAGAGCAGTCACATTTCCAAAAGTCCATATAAATTGTTATAGCATAGACATTTATGCATTAATTTTACATCTTCAAAAATCAAAGTGCTTCTGGTATGCAAATCTGAGCAAAGCTACTTAAAACACAGGTCACTTCACTGCAAGCAGTGGCTCTTGTTCTACTTTTGTTGTAGCACCAATTGTAATAAAAGTATCCCACCAGCAAGTGTTCCCTCTCAGCCAATTTAATCAATTCTGAATAATATACTACTTTCTTTGCACCATCAGTATGGTTTCCAAGAGGCGTTATTATTTATCTTTCTTTTTTTTTCCTTGTTAATTTTATACAGCTTCTGGTTAGCATACTCAATAATATTTATAATCTGTGCCCAACCATGATAGATTTTATATGCTGTTGAGATAGATTTTCATTCTGGAAGGAATCAAATGTTTGCATTGTGATGGTTTAATCACGTTCTATATTTCATTTGACTGGAAGAATATAAAGCAAACCAGGCCCATCTTTAAATTACAAAGATAGTTTATTAATACACACAAAAACAACAAGAAAAGGGAAAAAAAAACAACAACAACAACAAATGAAACTTCTAAAACATCTTTCTTTCTCTTTCTAAGTTTTTTACCTTTCTTCACTCAACATAAAAAGACATGACCTGCAACTTCAGCCAGTTTTACCATTTTAAAAATAACCTTTTATCAGTTCTTTTAGGAAAGGAGTCTCTCTGGGTTCTATATAGACATCCCATGCTCTACATCTGCGAGGATTTTAAAGGAACTCCTGCAAACTGCGAAATCCTACCTATTAGCAGTTCTCTCAACACTGCACATAGGCCATATTTGCTTATTGGGGTACTGTTTAAGGATGCCTCCTCTAGTATGACACAAAGATTCTCTTCTTCTATTTCTAAAATCATCTCAAGACCCAAAAACCAATCTCCTCTTTCTTTAGGAGCAAAAAGCTTCATATCACTTTTAACTAGAACCTTACATCCCCCCAAAAGCATTTATACGTTACAGGAAAAAACTAGTTCAGTCTCTATAGTTTTACCAGAAATGTCCAGCCAAAATTAGGCCACTCCTTGTCCTTTTGCCTTAAAGTCCTTTTCACTCTCCCTTTACCGACTGTAGCTCCATGCTGTGTCTTTCTATTCGCTATATTTGTTCTTCTTCCGGAGAAAGATGATGTTTAGGAAAGTCCATCTGCCAGCAACAAAGGGTTAAACTTTTCGGGCTGCCGGGCTGCCCACGTGGCTCTGCGGCGGGAAACTGAGTCGTTTAGAAGCCGTGCGCTGGTTTCTTCGGCTTGAAAAGAAGAGCAAGGGCGAAGAGGCACTCCGTCCGAGCTCTCTTTCCTCTTCTCCATGCTGCCCGCCTCTCCGTGAGACAGCGGCTCCTAAAGCTCCGACCCGGCCTGCCCCGGCTCCGGCAGCATCGGAGCCCGGCCCGGCCCGGCCCGGCCCGCCGCAGCCGCCCCGGGGTGGGGGGGCACCGAGGCCAGCCGGCCCTGGCGGCTCCCTGTCCCCGGCCTGCCACACCGGAAGACCAAGAGATCGCTCTTCCCCCCACCCAGCCTTTTTAAGCATTTCGCCAAAAGTCGCAGCTTGTCTTCTACTGGATAAATTGCTTGTCAATCAAAAAAGCTGACCCCGATTGGAACAAAATCAGGCTTTTCCTAGCCTATGACATGCATATATGCATAAAGTCATGGCAGGATACAATAGTAGAAGTATGAATCTGGTAATTAGTAGTAACAACTGGATAGATTGTTTAGGAAAAGATCACACAGAAAACTCTGAAAGCCACAGAGTGACAGATGTATGTCATATGGAAGGGTTTGGTTCTGTCATTTCATGAATTTGAGCACTTAATATAGTGTCCCTTAAGCAATCTATTTGCACAATTATCCCTCACCTTCCTGATAGCCCTCCACTGGACTTTCACCTGACATGTTCCTCCATGTCACTCTTAAACTGGGGGATCCAAGGCTGGATATGGTACCTCAAGTGCAGCTCCACAGCACCAAACACCTTCAATCAATGGTGAACCCAACCCCTCCTGCTGATTCAGGCACACATCTGCTTCTTTCCTCTGTCTTCCAAACCTGGACACTTAAAAGAAAGATTGAAGAAATAGAGGGAAAAATAAAAATAAAAATAAAAATATAAATAAATAAATAAATAAATAAATAAAAACACCAAACCCAAACTCTCCCTTGTGAGACTTTTGGAGCCAACCTACACATGCTGAATTTATTTCTGCAAACATATTTTTTTGAAAAGTCACTTCCCCAGTATCCATTCCTATTTTGGTTCTCACTCTTCATCCTTCAGTGTTGGCAGTTATGGGCTTAGGAATCCATCATCTGAAACCTCACTTGGGCATTTGTACTTTTTTTGGACTCTGGAGAAGACTAACAGAAAATTATCCTATCCTTTCAATGTTGTAAAAATAGTTTTCCATTCTAGCCCCAGTTTCTAGATTTGGTGACCTGCCAAAAGATACTTCTAGTCATTCTGCTGCCCACTTGTTAGCAGAAAACACCAAGTGAAAAGATGAGCTTTACAGACTCTGCTTTGTATCAACGTGGTTGGTGAGGGAGTTGCTGTCATTTTTGCTTACTCTGCGCAGTGCTTTCAAAGTCCTTCAAAACCTGAAGACATTATTTTTGAATCAAAGGATTTCTTCAAAGATAAACATGCCTTTGATAAGCTTCCTACATAGGGAAACTATTTTAAATTAGGGATTACATTTCTCTAAACCCAGAAATTTAGTTGTTTGTAATATCTCATAATTAAATACAGCCCCTTACTCCCACATATACCCCACTGAGTAGACTTAAAATTGTATAAAAACATTTACATTTCGATAGTCTCTGTTATGAAAAAGGGGAATTAAGCCATACAACATAAAGCATCAGAGTAACACAGTTTCCATCATCACACTTCCTTGGGTTAAAGAAAAATCTTCCACAATTGTGAGTTATGTCGACAGGAAAATCTAATATCAAACAGTTTTATATGGAAACTCAGAAGTTATTTGCTAGGAGCTTGTTTTGTTCTGGTGCTCAAATTTAAAATACTACTGTTATTTAACACAATTATAATGTGTGTCCCATTGCATTATTGCAAGGATTAGAATTCTTCCTTTGTAAGTAGTCTACTTACATATGTCATTTGCAATTGTGTGCAGAAAGCAAACTTTATAAAGAAAATGCCTTTATTCAAACTGATGAGACATTCTAATTTTAAAACGTTCCACAAAATTAAAATTCCATTCAAAACCCAGAAGTAAATTGGATTTTCCAGACTGCCTCCTTTCATTGTCTTTTGCATTTTGACATTTAGTCGGTAGTCATGGCAGCCAGTATGAATGATTGTGTAGCATAAAGATGCAGTTACACTTATTTGGCTTTGGGTTAAGTACATTAAATACATGAGAATTGCTCAAAACCAACCAATAAACTTACACAAATAAAGCTTTATGAACCTATGTAAATATATATATACAAACACACATATATACTTGTTTATGTATAGCTATATATAAAAGCTAACTAGTTAATGATTCTATGTTTTTGGTTTTCGGACACTATAAAATGTGTTTTCTAGTCTATATGGAATGATTAGTTTTGAAAGATACTATCTACAGCCCTCAGAGTTGCATATTTTCTCTTCAATGGATTCTTCTGATATTTAGGGTGTGAAAATAACTGCAATAGGTTTTGCACCCAGTGCGATGAGTCAACAAGCAAGGAATGCATTTAATTGCTGAAATGCAAAGACTGAGAGTCCAACCGTACAAGAAATCGTAATTGCACTTATGTCATCATATAAACACAAATTTCTACTTGATTGACCTGCTTATTTTTTTTTCTTTTGGTCTAGAGGAAAAAAAAAAAAAAAAAAAAAAAAAAAAAAAAAAAAAAAAAAAGAGGCACCTTGCAATTTATTTGGCTTATTGTTCTGAGCCTCGAGACACAACTAAATATTTTGGCCTTCATCTGTTCAAAGCAAAACTTTGAAAATATTGGAAGACATCAAAGGTATCTGCACTTTGGAATGGCACAGGTTAATGAAGGTTGTGTTTAAAAAACTTATATGAGTTATAAAAATATCATATTTTATATCAGAGGTACAGTTCTGTTAAAACCATGTGCATATCTGAGCCAGAAAAATGGCAAGAACCAGACTGTCTGTTAGTGGAAACTGTCACTGTAGCAATCTATCTCTCTTCCCTTGATTAAGGTACTCCACAACAGCTGAATGATGAAAACAGAAAAAGTTGCATTCCTTAGCCATTCTTTCTTAATTGCTTGCCTTTCCTGAACCATTTTGGGCCATTCCTTTCTCTAATGCTGTATCAATGCTTTGCTTTCAAAACGTGTGGGGAGTTCTGCTAAATTTTTCTTTCTTGAGAAGCTCAGTATGAACAATTTGACCATAATCTCAGCATAGAGGTGAGGGATTTCATCATGCAATACCAGGTGCAAGTCCAGAAAGGATCTGCTGTGTCCAGCTGAAAAGAAACAGTAGCAGAACTCCTGTTTCCATCACGAAGGCTGGCAGTATGCAAGGTTATGTCATTAGCCTCCAAGCATGATAAAAAACAGATGGCTTGGAATAAAATGGCACTCAGTGTCAAGTGTCAGTGGGCGATGCATGGCCAGGTGATGCACGACCAGGAAGTGTTTGTCGAACATAAAGGGGTAAGGGTGATGCAAATTTAAGTCAGTGGAAGCCTCTGAAGACATCACCAGGAAAAACTAAATAAATGCCACTGTTCCAAATACACATGGATGACAGTGAGATTCAGATAAATAAAAGTAATACTGGCAGCCAGCTCTCTCACACTTTGCTCTAGTAACCCAGTCTTACTGTGCTGGAACAGAACCCGTAGTGATTCATACCTTGGGAGGATGCTGTTTGATCATAGTAGGCTGCATGACTAAACTCTTGCCATTCTATTTCATCATATCTGATTTGCATCCTCCCTCAAGGGGCTGTTTCACCAGCCAGCACCTGTATTGCCTGCAGCAGTTGCAAAGAGGTGCCTCTTATACAGAACTCAGGAGAGCTCTGTTCCCCAAGAAGCTTTCCTACAGAATAGGTCTGTGACCCAAGGCTTTTTTTCTTTTCATGTCTGGGTCATTTTTTCTCCCAGCATCCCTTGCCTCTCTTTCTCACACCATAAGCTCTCTGGCACAGGGTGTTTGCATCTGACACATTTTTACAGAAACTAGCACAGATCTCAGCTGGGCCCCCACACACTCCCACAAAGCGATGACGAGATGACCTTAAGAGCATACTGAGAGGTAGCAGCCATCCCTGACAGCCTAATCCTGGGTGGTCTGCTGAGTTCTCTGCTTGAGGCACCAGAGGAGATTGGAGTGCTCAGCAAAAGGACTCAAAATTTCACTTCCCACTGCTGTTCAGTTCAGCACCAAGCTGCAGACATGCTGCTGCTGTGGTGGCTGAAGCCTGCATGCTGCTGAGGGAGAGTGGGCTGCTTGCAGGCTTGGCAGCTTCCAATCTGTAACTCAGTTCTCCCCACCCCACACTTAGATACTGAAGAAGTTCCAGCTCCTTTGCATGTCCTTCCCTGGTGCTTCAGCCACCAGCATGGCCCCAGAACCAAGCCAAGCACCACAGGAAACAGCTCGGCTCAGAGAGCTCCTGAGCACTACACGTGCACTTCTGAGGGAAGGACCAGCATCTGGGGTTGTCCTGTTGCAGGGAAGTCCTGAAGCAAACTCCACTAAGCTGATGTTATGGAAGGCAAGTACAGCTGGTAGCCCCCATCTCAGGAATGCTGAGACAAAATAACCTGCATACAGCAAGGCTGAGGTGGTTGTGTTGAGAGGAATCTGAAAATCCTTCTGCTTCCCTGGCCTTCAGACATGTACAGCAGGACTCCTGAAAACACTGCTTTTTAGCCTGCAAGCAGATGGACATCATGGTTCAGTGGTGCCTACCAGGAGGGATTTTCAAAGCCATGTTAATGGAAACTTTGGAGTGAAATATCTGGCTTTTTAAGCCATTTTATATGTAACCTGTCTCAGAAGTGTAAAAGAGATCAATGTCTTTGTGTTCTGGTGAAAGGGTATGTCCCAACCCTTCAGGCATACAACACAAAGGAAATACATTACACACCATGAGCACTAAATCATGGTAGGCAAATCCACCCATTCAAAAACTCCAGAGCTCAAGGTTTTGTTTCTTAAATCATTCATATAAGACTTTAAATGTTCTTGAGAACAGAAAAATTAGTGGTAGAATCAAACCCAAAACAATACATGGAGAATCCTTACTACTACTCTAGCAGGAGTCCTCAAGCTAAAAGTAAAACAGATTTTTCTGTAAGGCATGACAGAGCCAAGCTTGTTACAATGCCAGTCAAAAGAAACTGTTTGCCCCAAGTGCAGGCATGTAACAAAACCAACAGTTCTCGAGCAGGTAAGCTGAGCCAAATAAGAAAGGTTATTTCCTCCTGGTCTTGTTGCTTTCCTCCTGGTGCTTGCTGAAAGCCTATCCACTTCTTCCATCCAATCCAGATTCAGGAGAATTGTTTTGGTTCAAATCATCCCACAGCTGAATTCCCACAGTCTTTTTTGCTTCCAATGAATACAGGAGACAGCGGATAGCAGAATGGTTCCTGGCTGGGCTGCCTTAAAGATTTTTAAACGTTGATGTTTGCATGACTTTCACCCTTACATGATAATCAGAAACTGTGTCTCTGGTGGCTTCTTATGAAGTAGGTGTAAGCTCAGCGTCTTGGACATCAGTATCCTGCCAAATCATCTGAATAACAGGGTTTGAACTTCAGACTGACAAAAATTAGACAGTTATGTTCAGTTAACCAGCAGGAAATAAAGCTGTCTTATGACTACTGTAGACCTTTAAGACCATTCTTCACTCTTCATCCTCCCCATTGTTTTCAAAGTCTGTTTTAGTAACTTACATCCTTTCCTACACAGAAAGCTCTATGGGAAGAAAACTGGGGGAAGGCAGATGGGATGTAGAGCTACAGAGGGAAAAATGGTGAAGGGATGCCTTGTAAAGGCAAAGCAAACCTTAAAGATGCCTGTGTTCCCCCCTCGTGAAAAAAATATCTGGAATTTTTGTTTTCACCTTGGTTGAAGTTCTCTTAAGTTCAAATGAATTTCAATAGGGCCACAGTCCTGTATATCATTACTGGCTCCTTGGCTTTCCTCTCAGTCCCAGAGGACTTTCGGAACTGAACTGCCCAGGGCTTCTTCATGCCAGTGTGATGCATGGGCTCTGCAAAGGGGTGGTTCAGAAGAGAGTGCAGCATCTGGCTCTGCTGCTGCTGTGGACCACGTTCTGCAGAGCTGAAGAAGGAGGAGTTAGCCCATGGCTTTCCTGTCTTGTCTTCCCATGTTTCTGCCATGATGCAGTGTGGTGAGGCTCTGGGGCCCCGAGTGTACCAGCAGGCTCTGAACAGAATCACAGAATCACAGAACCACAGAACCACAGAATCACAGAACCACAGAATTACAGAATCACTAAGTTGGAAGAGACCTTCAAGATCATCGAGTCCAACCCATGCCCTAACATCTCAACTAAACCATAGCACCAAGTGTCACATCCAGTCTTTTTTTGAACATATCCAGGGATGGTGACTCCACCACTCCCCGTAAAGTACACTCCAGTACTTTATCACTTTTTCAGTAAAAAATGATTTCCTAATATCCAGCCTATATTTCCCTTGGCACAGCTTAAGACTGTGTCCTCTCGTTTTGTCAGTTGCTGCCTGGAGAAAGAGACCAACCCCCACCTGACTACACTCACCTTTCAGGAAGCTGATAAGGTCACCTTCACCTCTGAGTCTCCTTTTCTCCAGGCTAAACAACCCCAGCTCCCTCAGCTGTTCCTCACAGGGTTTGTGTTCCAAGCTCCTCACCAGCCTCGTTGCCTCCTCTGGATGCGTTCAAGCGTCTCCATGTCCTTCCTGAACTGAGGGCCCAGAGCTGGACACAGCACTCAATGTCCTTCCTGAACTGAGGGGCCAGAGCTGGACACAGCACTCAAGGTGCAGCCTCACCAGTGCCCAGTACAGGGGAAGAATGACCTCTCTGCTCCTGCTGGCCACACCATTCCTGATCCAGGCCAGGATGCCTTTGGCCTTCTTGGCCACCAGGGCACACTGCTGGCTCATGTTCAGCTGCTGTCACCAGTGCCCCCAGGTCCCTTTCCAGCCAGGCACTGTCCAGCCACACCATCCCCAGCTTGTAACATTGCAGGGGGTTATTGTGGCCAAAATGCAGGACTTGGCACTTGGACTTATTAAACTTCATCTTAATGGACTCTGTTCAGGCACGTGTCTGGTGTATTCTTTCCACACTAGAAAGAAATGTGTGTGTTTTCATTTCAGTGACTAGAAAGCACAACATGACTACAACAAAGCATCTGCATCAGTGTTTGTTTTGAGTAATCATGACAAAGTTGTTTTTTCAAATTCAAAAAACCCCTTACATCAAAATCTCATTTTGGAAATGGGTTTGCATCAGCTTGACAAAGAAGTGCTATTAACTCATGTCACAGATAACTGTAATAGTCAGGGTTCAGTAAATGTTTCAGCAGTGAAAATTATATACATTGAAATAATACAAAATAGTAACTTTACATTTTAACATTCTGACATTGTAAAGTGAACAAAGACACTTGATCTAACCACACACAGTAAGTAAAAACCAAAGACATGGAACCTGAAGTAGTCCAAAAAGCCATAGTCATGATCAGTGATACATTAGATTGTAAAATTAGGAGAAATTTTTAGTGAGACTTGTGCCACTCTCCAATGTGTATGTTTGTATGCCTTTGTATCCCTGCACTAGAGATTCAAGAAAACCATTACTGGACAGACTTTCCATAAGCAAACAGCTTCTTGTGTATTCCAGAGGATGGGTTTTCCAGCCAGATCCTGTGCTGTCACCTAAACTATGCTGTGGAAATGGTATGCCAGGCCCTGCTCTCAAGGCCCTACTCAAGTGAATCCTGTCCTTGAGAACAGGGCCTGGCATACCATTTCCACAATCTGACACAGTCTTAATAAGAAGCTGAAGGTCAGATCTGTTGCTTGCATTAGGCTTTTTTGTGTATTTTGAAGACCTGATGCTACTGTGATCCCTGATTTCACAGCCACTCTGTGCTTTTATGGCTGACACGAATATTTGATTCCCTCCCAAATAATTTTAAAGACTTTCATTAAAAGGATCTCATGTTGTAGAGAGTAAAATTGATTATATTTCTGCCAAAACCCAGGCGCATTCATGAGGGTTACAAAAATTAATGCCTAAAACTATTTTTTCAAATTCCCAATTGCCACAAAGGCAGATTAGAGCTGTCCCAAGTTCTTCCTTTCTTGTTTTCTGGGCATATTGTAGGAAATTCTAGAGTCACGATTGATAGAGGAACCTCACTGGTTAACTCTTTTTTTCATTTGTTTTCTGTTTCTTGTTACTTTTTCATAGTACTTGCTTATTCTATTGCCTAGATATAGAAATATTAAAAAAAAAAAAAATCAGGGACAGGGGACATAACCAAAACTCTGTTCTCATCTCTATCTTAAACTACATTGCAGTATATTAAGAGAGCAATTTTAAAGACTTGGTCCCCAAAGAATGGCCCCAAGTGAGTGAGAGTCCTGTGCCACCTTTCCCTACAGTGAGCAGGTGAGCACTGTAGGGCATTAAAGAGTCCTTAAGCTCTAAAGCAACTTTATTTTTGTTGGGGAAACTGGAAAAGTACACATATACGTAAGGTTGTGAGATGGGCTCAACCTAAATACTCTGGTGAGTGGTGTTTTGCATTCAGAGAGTAACAAAATAGGCCCCACCTATGTGAACCACCAAAATGGGATATCACTCATGGCTGAGCATAAGGGATGGATAAGATATATTTACTGCAGGGGCTTTTGCTTTTAGTCTCTCCCTCACTGGTGGTTCCATAAACCTATAAATATCCTTAGGCTTCCTGACAGTGAAGATAGATTTGCTGGTCTTTAGACAACCCAGTTTGTTTAACTTAAGACATCTGAATGGGACCATTGTTCTCTGGTAGTGCTAATCTCTCCCTTGACTAAAAAGCAAGCTTTCATGATTTCTGCAAAGTAGCTCTCTTAAATCATGGCCAGCATTAATTAAAGTGAGTCCTAGGCTGATGGATCTCAGACATGCCCAAAACTAAATGATACCTAGAATCCATACTACTCATGCCCCATCTTGAATTTTAATTCTCCCAGTCCCATGTGCTTGTCCCAGTACTAGCCCACCACTTTAGCACTCATCATGTAACTTTCCTCAAATCCCCCACCAGCTATAAGAAAACACAGTTGGGATTATATAATGTCATCTTGCTTGGCAGAAAAGGGTGCAGCACATTACTAGAATGGATTAGTAAAAAAAAAAAAAAGTGTGGTCAACAGAGTGTGGCTGTTGGTGTTCATAAAATTATATAACTTAAAGCATTGTCTTGACAAACCGAAAGCTCTAGCACCCCAGAGTGAGCATTACCAAAATTTATAACAATATACATTATCAATAATATCCATCAGAAATCCATATGAAGGATGGGTGTGATAGGTCTTCTCTACCTGTGTTTCGTGCTTAATCTTACATCTTAATGCTTCAGTGTCTTCCAGAGGAGAAGACTAAGCAGAATTTCAGTTCTGTCTCAGAAAGGCAACTGTCACATAGGTTCCTGGCAAGGGAGCACAGGGCTGAGCTCTGTTATGGGTTGCACATTCTGACTGTGGGCAATGTGCCAGTTTCCTTTTCCTTCCAGGTGTGCAGAACTTCAAGAACTAGTTGGCAAGTGGCACTTGAAATGTCAAAATACAGTAACATTACAAATTAATGTATGTGATGTATACATATTAATGTATGTGATTAATATATATACATATTAATGTGTGTATAAAATACATTTCTTATATGTGGACTGGATTCAGTAAGGCAAAAACAATTGACACATTTGCCTTCATCAGATGTTAATTATAAGTAACATTTACACTTTTCTCTCTCCCTTCATGTGCTAAAAATAGTCTTGCTTATGAATAATGGTCTCTGCTGTGACACAGCAATCTGTCTGACCTGTGCTTTGCCAAGGAACACAATGTGACCCAAATTGCCCATGGCCCATCAGTCAGGACAGATTCTCATTTTACAGTGTAAACAGTAAAAAATTCCTTAAAGCTGTTGGATAACAGACAAGAACGGACAGGAGGGGTTTAGCAGTGCTTTCCTTACCCTTCCTATTTCTCCCAGCAGTAAATAAGTGGTTGCTGACTTCTAATGGCATCCATAGCACTCTGCCTTAGCAGCTTCATTCATTGGGCAACTGAGCTGCAGAACTGGCAAGGGACTACTTTTCTGTCATTAGCAGAGGAATGTAGGATCTATCTGAATAAACATATTATTTGAGATCAGTAGAGCATTTTCAAAGAGATTCATCAAAACACCCCAGCTGCCCACACTTTGGTTCATACATCAGAGCAATCTGGGAGCACAAACGGGTTTAGCTGATAGGTATTGAAACTGGAACCTGTCTATTAGCAGTATATCTAGTATGCCCCAGGCTCTAATGGTTGTTCAGACCATGGGACCAGACTAACCTAAAGAAAAGATCCCCAAAATTATACACCATGGGCATAAAATCCTTAGAATTGTTTTCCCTCCAGAGGTCCAGTCCTGCTATTCTTCCCTTCTTGCTCATGTGGTTGTAGAACTGGAGCCCCTAAAAGGCCCCTGAAGATCTTACCTGGACCAGCAGGTAGAGCCCACAAAGGAAGAGCATGGATGTTCACCCAACAGAGGGAGTAGTTTCACAGTTTTTAAATACAGCTATTCAAAATAATGTCAGAAAGTTAAGGAAAGGGTGAGGTTGGCTTAAAACAATAATATTAAGGTACATTTAGGACTTGTTCAGAAAAAAAATCATGCATTCTTGAGTTTCAAAGGCATCCCAGTTCATTCTTTTCTGAAGCTGTCAAAGTTTTAGGGGCATTTGACAGTATTTCTACGGCTTTCTCTGCAGCTCTGAATATGAGGAGTTTATTCTTAAAAGGTAGATGGGGTTCCAGAATAATCACATAGTTTCCGAATTTAAGACCTATGAATATAGTATATTCACAGCAAAGCTACAAGAAATGCTAATACTGAATTCTCTTCTGGTTTTAGCAAAAATCAGTGTTCTTAATGCATATAAACATTTAGATCTTGCTGCATATAACTAAAAAGATTCTGTTGCCATCTTTTGTCAACATTGTTCTTGCCTAGCAATTTCCCTATCAAAGCTTTTGTAGTAGTACGATTACCATCATTTACTCTCCTTCAATTAACTTGCACAGTTAATGGAATGATATGTAGCCTACATGACTGCACAAGGAGGGATATAATTAGCAAGCCAGTGGAAACACATTTGGAAAATAAACTTGGTTGCAATCACTGCTTGTCTTCAAGGGTTTTGAAAAGCTCCACTGTGAGGCAGGTAATTTTTGTGCATCTTTCAGGTTACACAAGAGGTCCTGTGCAGATTGCACAAATGCTCTGCTCTTGGTTGTCTGGTCTATGTGTGCTGCTTTCTTAACAGAAAAACTTCTCGAGGTAACAGGCTTCCATTGCTGAAAAACTAAGCCTTAAGATTTGGGAAAGTACCAATTACCTCCCTGTTTAACCTATGTGACATGGGGCAGCCATTTTAATCAGACCACCAACCAGACTAACATAACTGATTTCAGCTTTTTAATGTGTTTTAAGGAAATGTTTAAGGAAAGGAGAGCTAAAAAAAGCAGGTCTCCTGCTACTCAGAGCTGAGCCTGATCAAGGGGAACATGTCATCACGATATTGATGCTGGACACCAGAGGAGGTGTGTGCCTCTTCAGGTCTTTTGACACCCTGAGCCCTTAAGTCTACAACAGGAAAACTGAGGTTGCCATCATGGAAGGCTGTTTGGTTTCCAGGGTTGCAGAAGCCTCCAGAACTTCCGTGAGTATTCAAGCCAAGTTCCAGCTATGCTTGAAGGAGTCTCTAGAGCAAGTGCAGACTAAATCAATACCACAAAAAAAAAAAAAAAAAAGAAAATGTAATTCTTGTAAAGGATGGAAAGTCATCCTATTTCTGCCAGGGGCCAGAATGAACTAAGACAATGATTTTGCCAGCATGCTTTCAGTGCAGCTGTTGCACTGAAGGAAAGGGAGCTGAGCCTGTTCTTATCTTTCTCCTGCTGTGTTTTGCAGGTGGCAAGTTGGGAAAATAAAACATCTTTCTGTAATCATTTTAAATGCTGCTAGGAAGCAAAACATATTCAATGTCAAGCAAAGATAAAAAATATTAACAAAGGCCCCAAAAGGTGAGATTCCTGGGATGCTGCCTTGTATGCCTTTTTCTACTAAGGTATTTTAAGGTACACATTTTAGCAGTGCTTCAGCAGATCTTGTACGAGATTCTGCTTATATCATCAATGGCCATGTCTTTAACACACAACCCAGTGTCCATTTTCTCTATGTTTAGCAACATGCGAGGGTTTAATGTCCACCCACTCCTCAACCTTGCTGCTGGGAAGGATGTAATTCCAGTGGTATGGGCAGCTGGCTGGGCAAGCCCTCCTCAAAGAAAAGTCTGGAAACCACGCCTATGTGCTTGTAGGATGGAGGTCTAAGTGAACAATGCATTATGTTTATCATTATTCATAATTCAACATACATCAGATGGACATGATTTTTCTCTTCAGAAGATTTTCAAATTATTCTTTCCAAGCTGGTTTCAAACCAAAATCGTGTCAAGATCAAGCTTCCATGACAGCTTAAGTTCACAGAAAGCAAAGTCTTCAGTACACTCTTAACCTCGAAGCTTGTCCTTTACTAATGGTTTCTGAAAAGCTGTATGTCCTTTAGGTGAGTTATTAAAGGTACATGATTAGAGGCCCTTGTGCAAAGCTTAATTAAATTAATCCTTTACTGGCAGCTAGGATTTTTTTTCTTGAATCATGGATTACTCAAATACTACCATACTGAGCAGCACCCAAAGGCTCTCAAGCCCTTATCAATCTCAGGTTTCTTTCTGAGTAGGAAAAGCAAAATCAAAAACCCTTAGAGCATCTATGAGAGAGTGCGATTGAGAATTTCATATGTATCCACAGTTTGAAGATCAAAAGACCATCTGATTTTCTTTTAGCAACAACAAGGGTTAATTTGGTCTAGGCTATTAAGCACAATACTTTGAGTCACACATATTTTAAGCCATGTTTTCACATGCTGGCAGCAAATGAGTGTCTGCCTCTGTAGATATGATTTTGGTAATAGCAGGGATTTCTGTGTGCCAAGATGGATTTTGAAGCACCCTACCTTAACATCCATTAAGCACTATGGAGTGGGCAGTGAGCAGGATATTGCCCCAGGACCCAGGAGAGCCAACTCTAATCTCACCTCTGTCACTGGCTTGCTAAGTGACCAAGTACAAGACTGTTTTCTTGCTTACAAGTAATTAGGAAGGGTGAGCACAGCACGTTGCATAGTGATTATGTATTGGTATCACCATTTTTAGACCAGTGCCTCCTCAGTTCATGACGGGGGCCTACAGGCATTATAAAGTTAGTAATGATAGGACCATAAAGGTAAATTACAAGGGTATTAATTGCATCAGCTAATATAGACTAGGCATGAGTGTAAAAGCTGCATATCTTGGCCAGTAAGTGGGGAAGGAAAAGCTTTGTTTCAGGTAATTAAGCATACTAAGGACATTAGGCTAATTATTTCATAAATATATCCTCATTTCTGGTTTTATTTTTAATTTTCTGGATGACATTTGCATTTGTAAAATAATGTCTTTAGTGTCGGCCTATGGCACTATGCGGTCAGCTTTTCATAGCTGTTCTCAATTGCATTTGGATACGTCAGAGAAACTAAAAGAGCTTCATGTCTCTCCACCTGCCAGGGGAGAGTGGAGTCATGGCACTCTTCCAATGTTAAATGCATTTCCTGGTAGCCAGATTCACTTTCTGTAAACCAAAGAGCACTGCCTGTATTATGCCCAAGGCTGAGGTCATGTAGAGGAGCAGAAGCCATCTCTGCAGTCCTGAGGATCTCATTTGTGATTTGATAAAGGTTCAATGTTGAAAAGAGATAGTTGAAAGTAAATATTCTAGAGAAATCTGCAGGAGTAGGCTTTCTAGTCCCCAGCCACTCATCCCAGCTAGAGATTCACTAAGGAGGAGCTGGGGAAGTGAAGAATGCTAACAAGATCTCTCCTTTCAGCTTACAAGGAGAAGATGAAGGAGCTGTCCATGCTGTCGCTGATCTGCTCCTGTTTTTACCCGGAACCTCGCAACATGAACATCTATAAATATGATGGTGAGTGATGTTTGCTGTAAATCATCCTGCAGGTCAGAAAATGTGCTAGTGCTGGGAAACCCCTCAGTTCACCTCCTAGTTCATAGTGTTAGCTGGTAAATGTTTTGCTGATTTAACAATTTCTGTTTTGGGCTATTACTTTCTATGGAGTGTGCAGTACCCATGATGCTGGATGTTGTTCCTAATAGGAGCTAACTAAACTTTTAACGTTAGCCCTCTCATACTGAGCTGTTCTTTCCCTACTCCCTGTTTGAGAATTACAGCTCTTCATAGCTGGCATACTTCCCAAGAAAATAAAGAAAAGATGAAAGCATGCTTAAAAAATTAATCAGCTTGGGCACTGCTTGCAGGGGGTGTGAAATGGCACAGAACCCCAATAAGCTTCCAAAATGTCTGTAAATTGTTATCTTTATGAGATTAAGGTATAATTAAGCTATTATAGATAAAATGGAATGTACTCCGGAGAACAGTTTTCGGCCCATAATCTGCCATTGCATTTAAAATGCCCGAGGCAAAGATGCTAAATCATTTGTCTGTGCTTCTGATCCTACTCTGATATCACTGCTGCTTCTCTCCTCAATACTGCTGGTGTACTGAAGGATTTACAATTTCCCACCTTATTGTGCAGACATGGAGGTGAAACAAATCAACAAACGTGCCTCAGGCCAGGCCTTTGAGCTGATCCTAAAGCCGCCATCTCCAGTCTCAGAAGCACCACGAACTTTAGCTTCTCCAAAGAAGAAAGAACTCTCTCTTGAGGAGATCCAGAAAAAGCTGGAGGCTGCAGAGGAGAGGAGAAAGGTACCTTTCCTTAAAAAAAAAATGCTAGTAATCAGACATGCTCTAGTGTACAGAGTAGCAGTCGAGTTTGCTGTCCATTTGTGTGTTTTCTGTTTCCATCACTGACTCATGGTAGCCTGCACAGACAAAAATCATCAGTATGTTTACAGAAATGGATGAGTTCCTTTTCTTTCAGCAGCTTTCAAACAAGCTTCATTGGTTTCAATGCTGGGGAAGCATGCATCACAAAATAGACATAGCTTCAGAGAGGGGCCAAGTGAGCTCAAATGCACTTGCTTACTGTGTGAACATAACTAAGTGGTTCATTTGGGGCATCTGTAATAGTTGCTCAAAACCAGTGCCATTATTGTGTCTGAGTTTAAGAGATAGATCTGCAGTTCGAGCAGAGGCTCTCTGGGCTACCAAATCTTCACTCCTTGTAGTGTGCATGGAAATTAATCACAGGGTCTGCATAAGACAGCTAAAATGTCTTATTTATGCAATAGAGAGGAACACCCTGAATAGAGTGAGTTTGGAATCATTCACACATACTTGAATGAAGACACTAGTGTAGCACAGATGCTAAGAGGAATTTCTAGCAGTTTCAGTAGTGATGGAAATTGGTCTTCTAGGGGAGGGGGGACTAAGCCTTCCCCTCTTTATTATCCTACCAATAATGGTAAAACTCTGTTTCGTAATCGCTAGGTTTGTCACATAGCATTTGGAAGAGCTTTTACACCTTTTTCACAAAGGTTGGCACAAAGGCTGGCACAAAGGCAGCTGGAAATACCCATTAACTGCTTATTTGGCTTTCATCATACTGACGTATTGAAGAGGTTTTCATTTTCTATAAGTCAGAGCTAAATCAGGTTGATTTTTCTTTTTATTTTTTTACAAAGAGAAAAAGACAAACTCCAGATTGGATAAGTCACAAGCTGACACTCACCATAGCCAGCCTGAATTGCCAGTCTGGAAGTTTCCAGTGTTCTATACATGCACAGCACAGCATTTATGCTGTGTTGCACCATTTCCGAAAAGTCATGACTGGCTGCAATGACCACAGAAAAATCAAAATTGGTGATATATTGTCCTGGTTAGTGTTTCTTTTTGCTGACACACAAAAGAAGAGCCACATAAGCATTAGGATCTTAGGACTTCCTGTGTCCTTCACCTGGGAGAGCAATGTTATTTTGTGGCAAATCAGCTTGCACAGTTAAATAGGCATTTGAAACCCCTTCTACCTGTAGTCCCTGGCAGAGGGTTTCTGAAAATGCAACAAGCTTATATGTCTCTTTAGTCTTTTATTTATCTTTTAAACAATGTGTTTTCTTGCTAAAACTGCTGTTAACAGAACTTTTCCTGATGTCGTCGAAAACCTATACAGAAGTCCAGGTACAGCATCTATGCCACAGATAGCACGTGGATCAGATCCAGGAAAAGCAATTCCATTCTCTTTCATTCCTGTCAGACCAGATCAGGGTCACTGCCAAGAACCTCAAGGGAATGATTACTCTGGTGTGTGGTTTGTTATGTGTCTGCTGAAGTCAGTAGATCTGGATTACTGACAGGTCTTTAGAACCTGGCACTCAGTTTGCATTTGCATTGAAACCTGACTATCCTGGACCTCACTAATTTGAACGATTCATCTAGATGAGAACTGCAGTGTTGCTACTTTTGTCATTTTTGCTGGCTTGCTAACAATGGCTCTGTGGTTCTAACACACGCTCATTAACACCATCACTTTTTTCAAACAAATATTTCTGCCAGACCATTCAGTTCAGTAAGAGAACATGACCGTCTATCAAAGGAATTTCCATACCTGTTGAGAGTATCATAACAAGCACCAAGTTATGATAACTCCCCAAAAACTCAGTCTGTGAAGTTCCTCTGTGGACAGTACAAATGGTCCAGTAAAGATACAGACACAGAATGAAATGACAGTGATTAAAAAGCCTGATATTATGCAGAAAATACAAATTGAATGTCTCAGAGATTTCATTCCATTGATCTCAGAGATTTCATTCCATTCATTCCATTACTGTTCATTTCTTCCTAAAGAAAAACTCATTATGCAATAGATTGGTAATCAGTAATAGCAGTACAGACACCTGCCATTCTTCTCCATGATACTCTATTCATTTTGAATAAACATATAACATAACATAGTTTAATAGACAAGATACTCCACATTAACATTGCAGAAAAAGTTGCTGGGAAAAGAACAAAGAACAGAGCAAAGTATTTCTTTACATCACTATTAAAATCCCTGGTGTTCTCACATCTCAACTACTGACTTTATTTTTGCCCCCAAAATATAGCATAGTGCAGAGAAGGATAAAAAAGCAATTAGAGGAACAGAAAATCTTGCATAAGAAGATAAATTAAACAATCCACTTTTCAGCTTGGAAAGAGACAACAGATGAAAGATAAGACAGAAGTCTACAAAGTCATGAATGGTAATGAGAAGATGAATAGGAACAATTATATTTTATTTCACAAAATCCAACGGGGACAAAACATTCAAGGAAATAATCAGACAGCAAATTCAAAAAGGAATCATGTTTTCATATATTGCTTATTCAAGATATATTTGTTATCACAGACTGTTTGGAGGTTATTAAAATATTATTTAGTTCAAAAAGATAATAGCAAAATTAATAGAGCACTACCTTGTAGAAAATTATTATGTGAATGGAACTTGTAACTCAGAAAATATGGAACTTGCTGAGTGATGAAAGCTAGACAGATTTGCCCAACTTCATCTAGTTTCCCTCAGTGTCTTCCACTTTCTGCTGCTAGATAAACCAGGCAGACTTTTTCTAAAAGCCAGCATGGCTGTTATTATCATACATACTTTTCAATCTATGTCAGGCATGGCCATTCTAGATCATGTCCTTCCAGTACAGTTCTAATTAAAATCAAGTGTAACTAATGGATGAGAATTGACTTTTTTGAAAAAAAATCACTAATGAATTTTACACTGCTTAGGAATTAGGTTCTACTCTTTTAATTAGGCAGTGTTCATTAATAAATTTTCAAACTCCTGAGAATATCTAGACCAATACATGCACTTCAGTAGCCTCGTGCTTATGCTTTTTCCAGTTTATCATTCTTGTTTATTTCCTTGTAAGCTTTCACAGGGCTCCTCTTGCCTTTTCTCCCCCTTTTTCTCTACCTCACTTGACAGTCATGACCTCATACTCTTAGAGGGTTTCACCTGAGGCATTTTTTGCTTTTTACATTACACAGCAAAGCCCATTTGGGCTAGTCACAGATTTGTCTTTTCCATTTATAGAATCCTCTTTACAGCATGTCATTGTTATCCTTTTTTTTTTTTTTTTTTTGGCATATGTGTGCTATATTTTCCTACCTTGGTGGATAATCAGAAAGATCTTTTCTTCCTTCTCAGTTAAGAAATTAGAGCACTGTGACATTGTATGCAGCAGAAGTTTTTCTTATAGGATATTTAACATTTATCAAATTTTACCCATTGGCCTTGAATGTTCAAGCTGTTCTTACTAGTGGTGTACAGACTTCAAGGTGCATATGTCAAATTATATATTTTTATTGCCTATGTTCAATTTACTTACTAGCATAAAAAAGAAATACTAAAGGGATGTGCATTTCTACTAGACTTTGGATTATAGGAGAGAAACTGTATGTAATTAAATCCTTTAATGGCTTTGTATTGGGATGAAATTGAATCAAGCTTATGCCTAGGGCTAAGTGTGACAAAGAATGCAGGAAAACAGTCATATTTTTTTAATTTCCATGCTGTTGGATGTAGACATAGAGTTTCATGGGTTTTTAGTGCCATTGCAATGAGGTGCCACAAGACAAGCCTGCTGTGCAGCCTGGGCTGGGCTGGGTTTGCTGTGCTCCCCACAGCAGCAGCAGCCCAGGGCACCTCTGCCAGCACAGGACCACGCCCAGTGTTGGGCTTCAGCATCCAACTGACTGCCCCTTTGAGCCAGCCCCACAGCCTGCCCAGAGACGGCTCTTGGTACTCTTAATCCATCTCTGCTTTGGCCATCCCATCCATGCTTTCCTGCTCTGTACAGGAGGCTGAGGGGGGAAGGGCTTTGCCAAGGCAGGGAAGGCAACAGAGCTGGGGGACAAACGTTCTTCCCCGGACATGGCATGGCACCTACAGAACTGCTGTCCAGGTGACAGGCAGAGAAGGGATGCACACCTTTCCTGTCAGAAGTGGAGCTTTCTTCTTCCATCTCATTTCTGTTATCCTTTCCTACCAAATGTTAAGGTGAGAAGTATGGGAATGAAGATAGGCAGTGCCCGAGACATATGTCTCCTGTCTTGTTCACTTATTGATCTCCCTTTCTGTTGCTGCTGGCTCTCAGCTGTGCTTGTGTGGAGGGGAAATACAGCATGGAGCATTTTTCCATGTAAAGGTCCCAGTAATAAGTGTAATCAGCATCAGAAACAGATGCTTCTGTCACATTTTGATTTACACCATAGTGTGTCTATACACAGTACTTCACTACCAAGCTTTACAGAAGATAAACAAAACTGCAAGAAGCTTTGCAGTTCCTCATCCAAAAATACCTATTATCCTATGGAATGTGTGCCTGTAGGAAGATGTTTTCTACCAACAAGGAAAGGATTTGGTGTTGGTCACCAGGGCCTGTCTTGGAGCACGTGGAGCAGTGAGCATACATCCCAGTGCTGGCAAACATTCTCTCCCCAGTTTGCTGTGGGCTCTGCCACTAATGAACAACTGTATGACAATTGGACAGTGATCCTCATTAAATTTATGCCAGGCCTCAATCTGCAGCAGACCATGAAGGCAGAGGGCTCAGGTGGTACTTCTTGCATGCCCCCAACATGCCTTGTTCACCCCCACAGGTCACAACCATGAGAGCAGCAATTTTGTGCCTGTTGAGGAAGAGAAACTGAGGTTTTTTTGTTGGTTTTTTTTTTTTACTCCATGTCCCAAAGGTCATTTGGCAGACTGTACAAAATTTAAAAAAAGAGATCCTCACCTAAATTTAAGCAAAAATTTTCAGCAGCTGGCTTCACTAGAAGCAGAGCTTCACAGAGTTACAGATCACATGTCTCTGACTCTCCTGCCAAATGGATACTTCTGAGATGAGTCTAATTTGAGTCCATTCTCCTGCTTTTACATGGAAAAGTCCCGGCCTCAGTTCCTTCCTCTGAAAACATTAGTACTCCAAGTCACCATACCTAGGCTTCACCTTGGCATTTACATTGCAGTAGGAGCCTTTCCTCCTGTCTTCACAATCTACTCTATTTATATTATCTTTTAGATACGCAGTATAGTGAGGAATACCAACGTTATTGCACTTCTTCTGAACAACTGTATTGTAAAAAAACCCAGTCAGTGAACAAATGTGCTGTGAAAGAGGAGCACTCATGACTGGTAGTGTGTCTCAGACACCCTAGTAACCAAGGGTACTGGTGTCTGAGGTTGAATGCATTCAAGCTGAAATTCCCAGCTTAAAAGCAGTTGTCTGAACCCATTTCTTTTTTAAGAGCAATAAAGGATTACTTTTATCTCCATATAAATTACTTCAATATTTGGATATATCTGTCAAACAAAGACAGATAAATAGATGTGAGAAAACAAAACACTGCTTGCTCAGATAAGGAGAATTTTCTTCCTGTGAGTAATAATTAAACATTGTATCTCCAAAGCTAGTTCCCATAATTAATTTTGCTCATGACTTGAGTAGTCTGCATCTATCTCCAGCCAGCTAGGTAAGAGAAGTGGATTTCCTTTTGAACCACTCATCTCTGAAAACTGAAGATGCACATGATTCCTTAAAAATATGACATGAGCATCACAGGAGTTTGCCTGCATTTCTAGCACATCAGCATGTTTCTTGGAGCAAAGGTGTCTGTACCAGGAATATTCTGCAATATTTTTATTCCTCCATATTTAAATATTAACAAATACACATTTTTGTTTCTCGACATTATTTTCAGCCTTTCAGTACCTTAAGGGGGCTTGTAAAATAGAGGGAAGGTGATTTTTTCCAAGCACAGATGGTGATAGAACAAGGAAGAATGGTTTTAAACTAAAAGAGGGGAGATTTAAATTAGATGGTAGGAGAAAGTTCTTTAATGTGTGGGTGGTGAGGCAGTGACACACAGGTTGCTCAGAGAAGCCGTGAGTGCCCCAGCCCTTGAAGTGCCCCAGATCAGGTTGGATGAGGCTTTGCACAACCAGTTTTAGTGGAAGATGCACCTGCCTATGGCTGGGAGTTGGAACTGGATGATCTTTAAGGTCCATTCCAGTCCAAGACAGTCTATGATTCTTTGATGCTATGATGTAATATTAGATTATGCAGCTGGAGCTGCATTGGTTATGCCTTGTTATATTTAAGAAGTCTTTTGAATATTCCCCCTTGAATATTGCTTTTTTTCCCAGCACTTCAAACAGCGTCGAAAATAAACCTGAAATCAAAACTTCCTATGTATGTTGGAATCCTGCATCATTGTGGAACTGTGTGAGTCCAAACACAGCCATTTAAAAGCCAAGACAAACAACAAAGGGAGTCTATTAATCCCAGCTCCCCTGGGTATCCATGGTCATTCGTTTACCCATTTCTGGATGTGCAGTAGACTTTGAACAGACAGGGTGGCCAAGTTCTTTTGCCAAATGGGTTGGAAACAGAAAATCATTTGACAATCCAGTACAAACACATAGCAGCTGCCTTCCAGAATTGTTGTAAGGGGATTTCAGAATGGTCTGAGCACCAGGGAAACAGGCAGAATGGTAGCTGGGCTACAGTGCCATCAGAGAAGGGACATCAGTCTAAACAAGACTCTACCCTGTGGATGTTTTGTGGCAGGGAGGGAGGTTCCTTTATTTTGAACCAGTCCTGGGTACTGGTGATTTTCCTCTCTCAAAATTCATCGCAATATGCCATTAAAGACACACAGTAAAGGAAAATCACATTAAGGGTTTACAGTCAGTTCCCGAGGCCTGCTTCAGCTTTCAAGTAGTCTCTTTCTGGTGCCAATGATATTTGCATCCAGTAAATACTGAATTAGAGTATAAGGATTTTCTTCATTATCATGAATTAGAGGACAAATTACTTTTGTATGTATTGTTTGCCAGCACAGCATCCAGAAATACGTGTACTTTCATATGAAGCTCTGATTTTTCACTGTTCTCCCAGATTTATGAAAAAAGGTCTTTCCAGAAGGCAAAGGGTTTGCATGGAAGAAAAAAAAATCTTAAAAAATGGGCAAGTGCCTCAAAGTCTCAAAGGCATTTTGCTACTTCCATTGAAAGCAAATGCTCTTTTTAAAAATGCTTCTTATATGCATAGTCCAAATCTTACTTTTTATTAGTGCATGGCTATGTCCTTGAAAATTGTTTTCCAAATTTGAAAAGGTCTGATTTCATAACACATTATTTATGCATATTTAAACACCAGGAAATGTTAGCCTTTCAAATTGACAAGTTGTTTCTGAAATGTTTCATGGGAAAGGACATTACAATTAGTCTAATGGTGTCTTTTCTATTCAAACTCTCAACAGGAAGAGAAATGGATTCTCAGATTATCCATTACTTTTAGATCGTTTAAGCAAAGGGTTCACAAAATTCATATCCACCAACAAAATTTAATGATCATAACTTTTCCAAAAGTAGACGAGAGATTGCCATCGAGTAGTAAATTAAACAAAAAATGCAGAATAACTTCATAAGCACTGGTCTAACTAGGCCATTCAGGTTTGTCCACAAGTGGGAAAGAGAGATGAAAATATTTAATTATTTCAGTTTTACATTCCATCAGATCTTTTAAAATAACTTTTTTACATAGTAAAGTAACATATGGTTAAGAACTGTTACATGCTAAGTATCTGAAGTCAAACATTTTGTTTCAAAATAAGCTACTTTTATTATATTATTATTTTAAAAATTGATATTTTTATTAAACTTATGGGGCTTTTATGATTTTTAATTGCTCTACAAAATTCCTCCTTTGCCCAGTTCTGCTTGTCTTTGGCTCATCGTTCTTCCATACTTCTCCAGTGAAACTCCCTCTGCTTTTGGCTTCATCTGTCTGGGGGGTTTTGTTCCCATTTGCAACATCTTTCATCTGGCACAGCAGAGTCAAAAACATGAAAAATGCTTGCTCTATTACTCTGTTCAGGATATGCTGTAAGGGAGGGAAGAGCCAGAAGGAGTATCTGGGAGGTACCAGCCTTTCCAGACCATTCCTACCAGCAAGTGCTCCAGAGATCAGTTTGAGAAATGAGCCTGTACCTGCAGCCAGGCCAGAGGTGAAACACATTAGGTAATAAGGATGGATGGAAGTGGCTCCCTCCTGTGATCTCAAGCAAGCCATTACAGCCTTTCAAAGCCAGACGTGTTTTACTCCAACATCTTGCTGCAAAATGTTCTGCCTGGCTTTTGCAGCCTTTTCTAGAATCTGCTTAATTTGCCTTGTCAGTGCATTTGGCTTCATGCATATCTTACTTTCATTACAATATTTGTTTTCTCCTAGTTGAGTCTTGCTCATATAAAAGAATTGCAGCCTTTTTCAGTCCATTTGAAGCCACATGATAGAACTTAAAAGGCTTCATTACCACTAATTGTAATTAATAGTTAAACCCCTTAATTTAGGCCTTAAACTAACTCATTTTTATGGATCACAATGGCAACAGTCCCTTGGGATCAGCACTCAAATATGCATTTAGCCTTCTGGTGTCCTATTTCATCCTCTGTTTTTCTGTTTCTTCTCATGCTGTCTCTCATTTATTTTATCCAAAAGCGTATGATGTTGTTTATCCTTTCCAAATAACTATCTTTTCAACTAGACTTGCCTGGAGAATGGGCCCAATGCAAGTTTTTTGGCTTCTTTCCTAGAATTGGTGGTTTCCTGTTAGAAATTTGATTTAATGTAAATAACAAAGTTATGTTTCTGAGATGTGAGTTTACAAAGAAGAACACAATATTAAGCGTAGACTGCATCTGTTTAATTCCGACTCGCAGTTTTCGTCTTCCTTGAAAAATAAAAACTTTTAGCTAAAATTTTTTGGGTTTTTTCCATGCAATAAAACACTTTTTTCCCTTCCTAATTAAGTGAGATTAATCTGAATGGAAGTGTAATGGGAAAAAAACATTGTCTGAATTGATGCTGCCTGTCTTTCATGTCAATAAACTTCCTGCCTGTCGTTAGCTATTCAAGCACATTAAAGAAGAGTCCAGCCTAGGTGAAAGTTGCATCTGTCCTGCATCAGTAATCTCCCTTTTAATGCTGTACATTTCTCCAACCCCAGATCCCTGTCTCTAAAGATGAAAGGCCTATAGCTAAGGGACTGCAGCTGTCAGAGGTTGAGCAACCACTGCAGCAACCCAAGCGAGCCAGGGCAGCAACACAACAGCATTTCTTGTTAACAGAAGTGCTTTGGACATTTCTCTGCTGCTGCCTCAGGCGTGTACCCCACACTTAGCCAGAGCTTCAAACACATGTTTTTGAGGCTAATCCCCTTCAATCACAAAGTGACCTTTCTGAAAACAAGCAGCAAACTTTACACAGTTTCCGCATCTGTTCCCCATGGCAACAGACCGTGCTCCCTGGCAATACGGCAACATGCTTTGCTCCACATGAGTATTTCTTCTCAGCTACTTCTCTGTTTCCAGTCCCAGGAGGCCCAGGTGCTGAAACATCTGGCAGAGAAGAGAGAACACGAGCGAGAAGTGCTTCAGAAAGCTTTGGAGGAGAACAATAACTTCAGCAAAATGGCAGAGGAAAAGCTGATACTGAAAATGGAACAGATCAAAGAAAACCGTGAAGCTAATTTAGCTGCTCTTATTGAACGCCTCCAAGAGAAGGTAACCACATCATCACTCCTCACCTTAGACTAGAGAGGAAAATCTAATCAATGTTTTGCAGAGATGTTGTGCATAGTCCTTATCTCAGTTGCTACACTTGAGCTATTTTTAAGTCAGAGCTACTGATGTCTAAACCACCACTCACTTTGAAAGAGGACTGAAGTGCTACAGTCACAGTCACGGGATAGTTGAGGTTGGAAGGGCCCTCTGGAGATCACCTAGTCCAACCCCAGGCTCAAGCAGAGCCACCTAGAACCAGTTGCCCAAACCATGTTCAGGTGGCTTTTTAATATCTCCGAGGATGAAGACTCCAGTTCCACTCTGGGCAACCTGTGCCAGTGCCCAGTCACCTCACAATGAAAAAGTGTTCCCTGATGATCAGAGGAAACCTCATGGGTTTTAGTTTTTGCCCATTCCCCCTGATCATGGCACTGGGCACCACTGGAAAGATCCTGGTTCTGTGTTCCCTTCATTTAGGTATTTATAAATACTTGTAAGAGTCCCCTGAGCTGCCTCCAAACTGAAATGTCCCAGCTCTCTCAGGCTTTCCTCATAGCAGAGACTGAGAGATGCTTCTTAATCCTCATGGTCCCTTGCTGGACTGTCTCTAGAGAAAGGCTGGTTTTGTAGCTTTTAAGAGATTTTGTGAACAAATGAAAGGTCAGTTGTGTTTAGATTTCAGCTTCTAAGAAAAGTCACTGATCAAATCAAATAACTGCCCTATGTCTGTAATTCTTGGTTTCTCAGAGGAGAAAGATGAAAAATTATGGGAAACAATCTTTCATTTACAGCAAAAGAGCTCTGTCTTTCCACAAGTCTTGCAAGGAAGAGAGTAAATTTTCCTATGGAGATCTTTGATACAGCCAGAGGAAACAGGGAATCACAAACCCTAGATGCAGGATGAAGTATGCCCTTCTCCAAAAAAAAAACCCTTCCACACAAAGGAGAAAAACATGCAAATAAAGATCTAGAAGTGTTAAGAAAAAGTTAATTAGTTCTGCATGAGTGATCACTTGTTTATCTCAGTAATGAACTTTCTAATACACTAGTAAATTGGCTAAAGGAAATATCTCTCAGAGGTTTTCAATATCTCTCAGAGATCTTCATAAGCACCCCTACATCTTTGATGGAGACAAAGGTCTTTGAGAATAGGAAAGAAACCACAGAATCCAAAGGATGATGTTACAAGTAACTACGCAAACAGGATAATTCTTGAGCTTAAGAATTATACCCGAATTGCTTGACATTTTTGCATTAGCTTCATTTGCAGCCATATACACAGACCTTATGAAAACAAAGGGAAAAGCAAATTAGTTATCCTCAAGGTCCAAAAGGAAGTGGGAAGGACAGCTGACGCATCTCTCTGTCCTAGGTTAATGCTAACAGACTGTTAAACCCTGTTTCCACAGAAATGTGATGGCATAAGTGCATTAAACACGAGAAAGTCATCTGAGGAAAGACAACAGTAACTCACTTGGAAACATTTGCTCTGACCAGTAATTAAAAAATACAATTTTGCCAACAGCAAAACAACAAAAACAAACATAATTTGCCAACATCAAAAGTGAATCCTTAATATACAGAAAAAGAAGTGAGATATCTGGTTCCAAGTCTTCCAAAGCTACACAGAGCTGTGGGTGCCCCAAGGTATTGGTGTCTAGAAGCTGCTGCAGAGATAACTTCTGTATAGTGCAGTTAATAGGAACATCAAGCAACAAATCCCTTACAAAATCTAGCATTTGATATTACAGACCTTTCAAAGACTGATTCACAGGTTCAGCCAGTGGCAAAAGGTGGCATTCTTCATCGTAGCTAGAGAAAGAATCAAGAGGACAGGTAGCTTCAGTGTTCCGACTAAGATATTTGAGATACTCAGATTGGCTTATCTCATTGGAACTCGGATCTTTATTACAGTTCCTAAACACTACAGATAACAGAGTAACTAACATACAATGTGCAGGCAATTAATTCCTCACTCATCCTTCCCTATATTTAGTTTAATATCCAGGAATTCAAAGGGCAGATGTGAGCATGTGGCACATTTTATGCTGCAAGCAGCACCTCTCTGTGTGGCCCTTTTAAATGAAAGTCTGTGAGGTGCTGAGGATTATAAAGCCCTATCAGATAAAAGACTGAGCTCCAGAGCAGGAGTATAAAGTAAGCATAAAATGTGCCTCGGGCTGGTCTGGTGGATGGCACCTCCCCTGTGCTGCTTCTTTTAAAGATGGCTGTGCTGTGAAACAAGTTTTGCACAAGCATCAAATTAATGACCTAAATGAGTTGTCAGCATGAAGCTCCCTGAGCAGGTGGAATGAGAAAAAGGTTTGATTTTTCCCTTCTTGATGTTTTCCAGGAGAGGCATGCTGCAGAGGTCCGTAGAAACAAGGAGCTCCAGGTGGAACTGTCTGGCTGAAAACAGCGATGGTGGATGTGACCCATCCCCACCATTAGTAAACTCCCCCTGCCTATATTATTATGGATCATGCGATATAAGTATGGGAAATGTATGACGTGGTTTAAAAAACAAGTAAAAATCAAGAACTCAATAAAAAACTTTAAGAAAGAAACAAAAAAATAAAAAAACAATGCGATCTCTTTGCAGAATGATTTGCTTGATGTTTAAAAAACTTGGATCTTATTTTGTAAATACTTACATTTTTGTTAAAAAATACAATTATTGCATTATGCAAGTTATTTCATAATCTTACATGTCCTGTAACAGGCTTCTGATGTTGTCTATTTCCACTCGGTTGAATTTGCTGGGTCTGTTCATTTGAAGCACCTCATGTCTAATTCCATTCCCTGCGACTTCTCATTCCAACCCACCATGAGGTCAGTAGTAGTTCTATGGTGCTAGAGACCAGTCATTGCCTAATAACCTAGACTGCTTTGCCATCAATAAGCTTTCCTGAAACAGTGACTAGACCACAGGTATTGTGACTTCACGTTCAGCTGTCCAAGCCAAAAGGCTCTTAAAATGGTTTTCCAAATGCAACTTATGCTGCAGGACTCTGTACTGTGCTGTACAACTGAGGTTGAATTGCCACGTAGAGCATTTGTTGCTTCTGCTTTTTGAGGTGAGAGGCAACAAAAGCAGCTGTGCAATAGAATGAAATCAAGCCAGATCAGTCTGAGACAAATTTAAGAGGCACATTGTGACCATCAAGCTACGACAAATTTTGGATGATGCCAAACAGCCATACAAATGTTAATTGTAAAGTGAGCTTAATTCACCACTTGAAAATTTATTGATGGAGCAACTAATAGATAGCATCAAGTGGCTTTATCTGTAGGTGCCATGATCTATGATACTTTATCTGATGCTACCACATTACATGTGTAATAGTACAAGAGGCTAACAAATATCTCACCTGGAACCCATGAGCCAGTTGTTACCTTTTTTTTTACGACACTGCTGACTTCCATTCATCATGACCTTTACTCTTCAGTGTTAGCCAACCCTACCTAGTGACAGACAACTAGGACTAAGAGGGCTGAAGCAGGAGGAATGACTAGACAGGGTGCTTGTGCCAAGTACAATATCACCAAACCTAACACATCATCCCCAAAATAGCTGCAGTTTTGAAGTTGTCCCTACCCCCCTAGAGGTTGCTGCCTGCATATTCTACTCTTCATTAGTGCTATTTTCCTGTATGTCATTGTGAGCAAGCTGTGATTAATAAAGAATTGGGGTTCTGTGAACTGAAAAAGGGCTTGTTTCTTCTCTCGCTCCATTACGCCTCTGGCATGTGCCCATGTAAGGGGAAAACCTAATGTAGTCATAAAAGCATGGAAATGAGACTGAAGACCTATTAATAAACCAAGCCTATTTCTCTGCTAATATGAGACTAACCCTTGCTATGCATTTTCCAGTGCTTAGGCTGGTTGTTTTTAAAGATTACAGTATAAACCGAGCCTATAAATGTGGCCTCTAACACTGAGTTTATGAAAAAGAACTATCTATATACACATGCACTCCCTAATCCTGGCTCAACATTGGGGGGAAAATGGAATTTGGGGAAAGAAAAGTAAATAATCTAACTCTGGGTACATCCATCAATAACTACAAGATTCTGGGTGTTAACACACTGGTTTTCAAGGTAGAGAATACTAATTTATAGTATTTATTGAAGAACAAAATCACTTGGGTTTCTGCTGAGCTACAGACCTGAGATGTAAAATTGAATCAGACCTCATTTTGAACTGGGCAAGTGATAAAGAATTATCTCTAGGATTAGTAGAAAACTAAACTAATTATTTGAAGTCATCAAAGTGGCATCATTTACTTCCTCTTTCAGAGAGATGGACTATACTCCAGGTCTGCAACAGTCAGTTTTTTATTTTAGCAGACTATTTTTTTCTGAGTCAAAAGGTGTCTTGCAGTCAAAAAGCAGCAGCAGTTGAACCTGGAGAAAGGCTGTGAGCTCAACTCTGTGTGCAGTGAACTCAATGCCACACAATGAAATGAGTACTCCAACTTGTGATGGCAGCTGGGTCTTCTTGCCTAAATTACTTCTCTTTCTCATGAAATTACCAGAAGTAAACCTGGCATAGAAGCCACATAGCAGACATTGAATTTGGAAGACATGAATTTAAATATTGCCAAGCTATTAAGTTTGTATATTGCTTTAAGCCCCAGTTAAAAAAAAAAAAAAAAAAAAAAAAAAAAAAAAGGACATTATTGTAATTAAATTTAAGGTCCAGGATCTTAGCTTGAAGGCTTGTGGATTCTGTTTTCATTTCCTGATGGCAAGCCACGTACAGTTTTCCCTGTCCACTGGCTTAACAAATTCTGGTAGTACTTCAAGCCCTTTTCCTGTTTGTCTTCCTGGCTATGGTTGTGCAGAGAACAAGCCAAGAACAAATCTCTGGTGCTGAGCCAAGCAGGGCAACCTGCATCACTTCCATGGTGTTGAATTCTCTTCCTCCCACAAAAAAGGGTGTCCACACCCAAGGTGCCAACTGGAATGGTCTCCAGCACACTCTCACCCCAGCACAGAACTGGGCTTTGCCTGGGAAGTGCTTCTCAGCAGGTACCAAGGCTGCACTGGGGAAAAGAGTGAAGAACCAGACAGTGGGAGCGCTGCTGCCCCAGGTCACAAACCATGCTCTGCTCCTGCTCACTTGGCTCTTTGAACAGTGGTCTATAGCTCATTTTATTAATGTATAACTGTGCTTTGAAAGCCTGTTTGCAAATACACTGCCTATTTAATCTCTGATAGCAAAAAGAAATGTCTGGAGACCTGCAGGATGGCCATTTCCTTCTTTTACTCCTGGTTCCTTACATTTCCTTATATTTGCTCCAGTGCTGCCTTTCTAGCTCCTCCCTCCCTTGCTAGCAAAGCATGCCATGGTTCTCTCTTCATGCGTAGCTACAGATAAAGAATCTCCTTGAAAAGTAATAAAATATAAAACACCTGCTTTTTAAAGTGTTACCATTTTGGTAATATGTGCTGTTTTAATTCAATGGCAACCAGAGAGTTCAGGAATCTTAGATCCAAAAAAAATTAGGCTTCTTCTTTGATTAACAGTAGATGCCCAAGTCCATGCCATGAGGTGTGAGTAGCTGCTGCTGAACTGCAGACCATTTTCCATAGGCTGCCTGAAACCTTCCACAGGATGGGAGGGAGGCTGGAGTGCTGGCATTGCACCACACAGATGGTTCAGCCTTTCCTGGGCTGTATGATGGCTCAGAAGCAAGGCAGATCTGTGCAGCACATCTAGAGAGGCACTTCTGGCCCCTGACCTCTGCAGGTCCAAGGACTGCCACTCCAGGAGTGGGTAGGGTTCGATTTCATCTTGGTTAACTCATCAGTTGTGTCAGAGCTGCCAGGAGGCAACAGCCTGAGTAATCAAACAGGAATGGCTCAAACCTGTCACACTTCTCACGGTCCTACTGAAGCCAAAAAATTTATGTTCAAACCAATCCATAGAATCCTAGAATCATTTAGGTTGGAAGAGATATTTGAGATCATTGGGTCCTGGCATCATTAACCTGGCACTGCGAACTCCACCACTAAACCACCTCCCTAAGTGTCCCATCTACACATCTTTTAAATCCCTTCAGGGGTGGAGACTGAGCCACTTCTGTTCCAATGCTTGATAACTCTATTGGTGAAGAAATTTTTCCTAATATCAGAAACACAGAATCATTTATGTAGGAAAAGACCATTTAGTCCAACCTATGACCAAACACTACCATGTCAACTAGACCATGGCACCAAGTCCATGATCAGTCTTCCCTTGAACACATCCAAGGATGGTAACTCCACCACATCCCTGGGTAGCCCATTCCAATATCTGATTACCCTTTTTGTGAAGAATTCCTTCCTAATGTTCAATCTGAACCTCCCTTGGAACAGCTTTAGGCCATTTCCTCTTGTACAGTCACTTGTTACCTGGGAGAAGAGACTAACCCCACTACAACCTCCAAATATTTCCAAAGTCAGGAGGTTTGGATGTACGGTTTAAATCCACCACCAGTTCAGAACTTGAAAACAATGGCTTTTCTTCTCCCTTTATCTTGCTTCTTGCCACGTGGAGGAGTTTTTGTTGCTTTGTTTTTAAATGACTGGAAGAAAATCCTAACCCTTCTATAGCCAAATAGCAATGTCTGCCCATTCCCTCACTGCAGAATCCCCAAACACGTGACTGATGTAGAGCAGCATGGTACACAACTCAGAGTTGTCTGCTGGCTGCCATCCAGCAGTCCTGTCAGAGAGATGGACTCTGTGGTCAGCACAGGAAAGAGTTTTACTCCCAGCACCTAAACTATGCAGACAAGAGAAGTACTTTTCTCTCCTCTCCCAGAAGGAGAGAGGCATTAGGGCAGCATGAACATCTTTCTCATCTCACTGTTGCCAGATCCCATCATGTCAAATCAAACCCTCCCATCAGATTTGGATGGAAAGAAGCAAGGATTGCACAGGAACAGGCAGACCCCACATCCATCTTGCAGCACATACCCTCTTCTGAGCATATTCCAGCGGCGGGAAGAGGAGATGTTCACTCAGCAGAAGGGATATTACCAGGGTGATACTGGGATAATTTTAGGCAACTTTCCCCGTGCCTCAGGGCTGGTGCTGCAGTGATGTTGGTGCAATACTGCCATGCAGTGGTCAGAGATTGCAAGGGGGAGCGTTCCAGAATACATCAGGGATTGACTGCAAGGATTTCCTCTGAAGAATATCCGTTCCATCTGCTGCACAGTTTACACTTTGTATAAGGGTCTTTATGTAAGGTAGAGGGCAGGTTTGAAATCTGAAGCCTGAGTCCAGGCATTTTCAGGTTTAACTCCTCTGTAACAGGAGTGGCAGGACCATGGATAGCTGTAAGTCCAAAGAAAGAACTGATATTTTTGTGTGGAACATGGAGCAGAATTACAACTATGGCAACACCACCATCAGAAGTTCTCCTTACTGTGATAATTCCTGCATTACTGAAACTTCAAATATGTCTAGAAAGCAACATAGTGCACAGCAGCCATCTCAGAGGAAAGACTGAGAAAATGATAAAAGCAGTGTCTGAAGTACAGGGAAGGGGAAAAGAAGCTACGTCAGACACCATCAGCAGATTAGGTGTTAAATGAACTCTGAAACAGATTTCATATTTGAAAAGTAGTTTTCATCTCCAAGGGAAGGAGAGGGCATGGTCATCCTTGAAGCTGTCTCCCTTGAAAAACACTGAACTCTTTCTCCATCCTCACACCAGTATTTGGAGCAAGGGCACAAGACAGCCTAAAATCCAGCCTACATTATATATATGTGTGTGTGATCCATAGCTCTGTGAGCAATAGGAACCAGAATATGCTTGGATTATGCCATGGATTGGGGGGTTCTCCAATGTACAGTGCTCTAGCCATTCATCATTCTAAGGTAGCCATATGAATAAAAAGGTTAATATTACCTGCTCCTTTAGGCTGGAGCTTAGAGGCTGATTCCTGCTCAGCCATTCATGCTGAAGCTCTGATGCCATCTGACCTTTTAGTTTTCCTCCAGGGAGATGCATGGAGATTCATTTTTCTGTTCATAGACCATAGGAATGCATATAATTGATAATTTACTTAGGGAAACATTTGCCTGCTTCAAGACTGCAATATAATGCCATACTCCCCTTCTTTTGGGTGGCAGTAAGCAGCTGCTGGAAATTGTCTTCCTGCTGTAACAATTTGGTTTTGGTGAAATGGGTCACAGAAAAGGGAGATCCTGGGCAACTCTTGAAGATGGAGACATGAAAGGCATTATCCCAGATACAGCCCAGACAAGTGTGATATAAGGAAACATCCAAGCTACAATTTAAATTCTTTTAGCTATTATAGTTGCAATGGATTTTTAAACAAACTTTGAAAAATAGCTTCACCCTATCAAAACACATTTTAAAAACTTTAACTCTTAGAAGACACAGCTTTCCAATAAGTTGTTTAGATAATAATTTCTACATATTCACAAAAGTTGACAAACATCCCCATGCACAATTGCTTCTGACCAGAAGATGGCAATCTCTTATTATTTAATAGGCAACTATGGATGGTAAATTTTATTTTGAAGAGCCCTTCAAGCTCTGCAGAATCCTGAAATCCTGCTTTGTGGAGTCTGATGTTCTATATTTACCCTAAAATGTGGATTTGGGTTTATAGAAAACATAAAACACTTTTTCCTTGGGCAAAATTCATTGCTTTTGCTACGTTTCCTTAAAAATACAGCACTGGGCAGACATTTAAAAGAAACCAAAGGATAAGGTAGCCATATAAATAAACAGGTTAATACTACCTGCTCCTTTAGCCTGGAGCTTAGAGGCTGATTCCTGATCCTAGCAAGTCTAAACCAGCTCTCCTGAGTGCTGGATGGAAGCAGGAAAACATCATTGCTCTTCAGACAGATTTCTTACAGGCTGAAAAAGGATGATGCTCATAGCATAAGAAACTGCAGCATACCTTCCTGCACTGTGCTTTACACTTAGATGTTTGCAAATGATGAAAAAAATGGTGGAGGGCAGTGGCATATGAAGAGCTGTCCATGAACTGGTTGCACAGATGACAGGTTTTCCTGACAGGTATTAGCTTGGGAGCAGCACTGGATAAGGGCACATCTTCTGCCTCCAGGGACAGGTTTGGAGGCAGCACAGCTGCTTGCTTGCAGAACACAGTCTGTGCTCAGATTAACACTTTCTGTCAGACCTTGGATGACCATGAAGGGCCAGCTCAGTCTGCCTTGTGCCATGCTCCTCAGACAGCCTACCAGTGCTGGAGGGAGCCTGACTCACCCAGTATCCCCTTGGATGCTTATCCATGCAGGCACAGCCTGTGGCAGAGCTGTAGGGAAAGGTGTCATCTGGGAAATACAGAGAAGGAGGAGGCTGATGGCTGCCACTGAGAGACAGCAGCAAATTGGCAGCAACAGGCAAGCTGGGGGAGAACAAGGGTGAAGTTAGGAGGTGCTGCCTCTGCTCCGAGTTTTCCCAGTCCCTGGCACCTCAGGAGAGGTCCTGTGGGAAGGCAATCCACGCATGGATCTCATGGTTCAATCCAGCAGGTAGCTGCTGGCTCACTCCCCCCAACAGTGGGATGGAGGAGAAAACTGGGGGGAGAAAGAAAAATTCATGAATTGACAGTTTTATAGGACAGAAATGGAAAGGTAATAATAATAATAATAATAATAATAATAATAATAATAATAATGCTATACAAAAAAAAAGGGATGCACAATGCAATTGCTCACCACCCGCTGACCAATGCCCAGACAGCTCCCAGGCTTATATACTGAGCATGATGTCATAAGGGATGGAATATCCCTTTGGGCAGTTGGGTCCAGCTGTGTCCCATCCCATCTCCTTGTGCCCCCCAGCCTTCTTAAAGTGGTGTGGTGTGAGAAGGTGAAAAGTCCTTTACTTAGGGTAAGCACTGCTCAGCAAAACATCAGTGTATTATCAACATTGTTCTCACCCTAAATCCAAAACACAGCATGGTACCCATTACTAGGAAGAAAATTATCCCAGCTAAAACCAGGACAGCAGAGTCCCAGGGCATCCTGGGAACTGCACTCTGAACCCACCCAAGATGCTTTCCAGCACTGACACCGCTGCAGAGGTGTGTGCCCTGTGCTCCCCAGCTCACAGCACTGGGCATTATCTGCTTGTCCTCTGGCCAGCTGTTGGCTCCATATGAGAGCTGACTGTAGAAATGCTGCTACTTCTGCATTTCGCAGTGCATTTTTACTGTCATGTTTTACACAATAATCAGGTGCTTGGACTGGTTTTAAAAACATATTTTTTTTTTCCTCTGAAAGGATTCATGATGGGTTTTTGAAGGTACGCAGGCATCTCTGTTCTCTAGGGATTGCACCTCCACAGCTTTGATACAGCTCATCGGCAAGCCAAGCTGGAATTTACAGCACTGGAATTAGAGAGATTCTTCCACATTGTTTCCCATTTGTTTTATGGATATCCAAGGTGTATAATCACTCCATATCAAAGCTGAAGGCAAAGCAGGACTTCTCCCAGAGCTCTGGAACATGCAGAGTTTGCAGCATTGACAGGGTCTCTTTTGGCCAGTGCAAGATGCTGCTGTGCCTGGCAGATCCCGGGCAGGGCTGGGGAGTCCCACATTCCCAGCAGGCAGCCTGCTGTCAGGCACTGGGATGGTTTCCTGGGACACAGGGTGTTTGCACCAATTGGCCTCCGTGCTGTCACATGTGTAAAGCTCCCAGGTGCACCAAGAGTCCCTTGCATTGCCCAGGGCACCTTGCAGCACATGTGTGAGGGTGTATTCAAACAGCCTCACGCCCCTGACCTGTGCTCAGAGCCGGCTGAGCTCAGACAGCTTGAAAACCCAGACAGGATGGGAGTCCCAGGACACTGGGAGCAAGCACTTGGCTGCTGAAACAGCTACACAGGCTCCAGCTCACCCAGAGATGCTACTGCTTACTGCTGCAAGCAAGGAGCCCTGTCACAGATTTTACGGAAAACTTGAATATTTCTTATGTTTTAATACTGGAAAAAAAAATCCCCTCTTTTTATTTGGACCAATAAAATATAGGAGCTACTTTTTCATCAGCTCATTTTTCTCCTTTCTGAGAGAAATTAGACCTTTCTTAGTTTAGAAGAGAAAAATTCCCTGCACTGAAAGGGAATTGCTCCTTTCTCGTGTACTGTAGCACAGGGGAACCACTATGCAGTCAGATGCCATTTTACCTGCAGTCTTCTATGGATTCTCCAGGCAGAGAAAGAAAAGAAAGAGGTTTCTAAACCGAATTTCTTCCCAGGGGATGGGGAACACATATATATAACCTGTAGATCTCCTTTTTTTTCCACTACATTTCAGACTATTTCCCAATAGGCTTAAAGGCAGGACAAAAGCAAGATGTCAGTAAAGTATTCCAGTTTCCTGAAGAACTCTGCATTTTGGAGCTCTTAAGTCCTGTGCCCAGCATAGGATGATGTGCAGGTCTGAGGTGTAAGCAAAAATGAATGATTAAAACAGAAACACACCATTTTCTAAGCAGCATCTTGATTTCTGCAGAAAAGGGTATTGCACTTTCTCTCCCAGTAGTGGCAGTCAACCACAAATACTTTGATATTGAATCCTGGCATGGCTATACCCATAAACTTAATCTTTCTTGGTTAGTCTAACATGGGAAAAATTATCTTTCTCCTTCTTCTGCTCTGTAACTTATTCATTATTTTGGTGTTAACAATGATTTATTATCTTCTCGCTAGCCTTGTAGTAGAAGACATAGTTGGCTGAAACCACAGAAAAGCTTTTGCACAATGTGTATTATCTCACTAAGAAAAAGGTTTAAAATATGATTTTGCATCTTTGCATCACTATGAAGACAGTATTGTTCTCCAAATGACCACTGTGTTCACATTTTCTTTCTTAAAAGAAAGAAAATAGAAATGAAATACAAAATTATCTCCACTACACTTAGGCAGACAAGAACTGGCTGAAAATAGAGGTGCAGGAACATAGAGCTGCAGTTTTATTCAGCAATTGGTATTAAAGAAAGACTATACATTTGAGATACTAAAATGCCTAGAGAAGTGTCAGAACAACTTCCATTTTCTCAGAATTAGGCAAGACTCATGAATGTTACCATCCTGATGAGTATTCGTGAGAAAAAGCCTAGAAATGGTCATAAATAAAGCAGGAGGCTTTAAGAGGACAAAATCAAGTGGATATGTGGGTGAAAATGCAAATATTCATGCTAGTCATGGCATTGCATGGGGTAGCTGCTCACATCAACAGAGGTAACCCTGTCAGTAACTGCAGATATTTTATTAAATTTAAACATGAGGAATCCACTATGCCATTACAAATATGGGACTTTCCTTAGGAAGGGTACCAGTCAGCTTGCTACTGGAGAAATTATTATCTACATCTCTTCATGGGTATTGGTTATGATATGCCCCTAAAGTCATGCAATCTACAAAGCATCAACAACTCCATATGGAATCATAAATTACTTTCACATAGTTATCAAAAGCCAGCCAGATGGGTACATGGTTCTGGTGAAAACATCCTGCATTCAATCCTGCAGGCAGCTGCAAATACTCAGCCACCAGTAACACATTTTAAACTGTCTCTGGAAGGTTGCTGGAAGCACAGATAATGTTCCTATAAATGTTATTAAATCCAAGGCAACTCAAAGCAGAAATTAAAGCTTCTCTAATTTTGCCTTCTCACTTACAGTTCAGGTGACTCACGTGCTACCTGTCTTGGTTAAGTGGGCTTCTCTCAAGACCCAAGACCCCAGACAACTGCCCTGGGTACCCTTACAAGCTACTCAGCCTCTGAGTAAGGCTGTGCACTGGGCTTCATTTGCTACAGCAATCACATGAGAATGAGAGAATGGGAGTCCAACAGCTCTCCCCTTACTATAAACTGCTTAATATTTTCTGGCAAAAGAGGTCTCAGAGGCCATGGTAGAGAAAAATATGTAAAGGAGAAGGCAGAGAGTTTCTAAAATATGTTTTAGCTTACCCTATGTTATATATTTCGTCCATCATGACATACACAAATGCTGGTAGAAGTGTTTCATGGCAAATGTAGGTCATTCTTGGGGATTTGGAAGAGGGAATAAAGTAACAAATAACAAGGTAACACATCATTTTTGGCGTTTAGACTTCATCAATTTATGTGCACTTCTTGAAACAGTGCCCTGTGGAAACCTGTTTAAGTCACACACAAGGAATTGCACAGAATCCAGTACTTCTCAAACTGAAGTGTTCTACTTTGTGAAGAATTAACTTTGCCTCTCAAAGCCAGCTGTGGATCTGCAAAATTACTTATGGGTAAGTTTATTTCCCTCTCTTTTCCATTAATCACAGTCTGATTTACTTAATTTACTTAAGCCACAACCTTTTTAATGGATTCTTATAAGAGAATGGATAACAGGAGAGATTTAGATTGGGCATTGGGAAGCATTTCTTCACCAAGAGGGTGGTCAGCCATTGAAACAGACTTCATAGGGAGCTGGCCAATTCTCCAAGCTCGTCAGTGTATGAGGCATTTGGACAATGCCCTTAAAAACATGCCTTAACATTTGGTCAACCTCTTAGTCATCAGGATAAGTTGACCACTTGTAGGTCCCTTCCAACTGAATTGTCTATCCTATTTTATTCTGTGCTATGCTCTGCTGAAATGACTGTGGCATTCTGAACATACATGGAAATCTTTACCTGGACACCACTAGTAAGCATTGCAATTTATTTTGTTTCCATTAGCATTTAATTGGTTTGATCATTCATGTTTTCATCCCTGAGAGAATATTGAATGAATTTTTGGTGGTGAAATAATACCTTGGTTTTTCTTTTTCTAAGGAAAAATGGATAGTGATATAACAGCTACGATAAATACACCCTCAAAGTAAAATCTTTTCAGTTATAAATTTAAGCTTGTGCATTTTGATCACACTTTAAAAATCACAAAGTTTAAAATTTACTGTAAACTTCATAAGATCATTTAAAAAAGACAAAATAGCACTTAAGAGCTGTGGTTTGATCTTTGCACAGCTAATAAAGGATCTGATGTGAATATTCCCTTGTACGAACAGAAATTTTTTCCACCATGTTAGTTAATGTTGAATCAGGCACTAAACAGGTCATTCAAAATCCCATAGTTGAAAAGCTGAGTCATTGCAAAAAGGAAACATTTAGAGTCACTTGAGTAAATAAGAAAATGTACACACCATGACCCTTCAGACAATATCCTCTTTTTTTTTAGATACCACAGCATAATTATGCCTAAAATGGGAGGTACATTGTTGTTGATCTGGAACTGTGGCAATCATTCTTCCACTCATCACATGTATCCAAGCAGTACCTGTATCTGACTGCAAACAGAAATGGAAGCAGTAACAGCAAATGAAATACTGTCCTTGGCCACCTAGGGAGAAAAAAAAAAAAAAAAAAAAAAAAAAAAAAAAAAAAAAAAAAAGGGATCTGGTTAAATACCTGTGACTTCATGTGTGGCTCAGCTCAGGAACTGCATTTCCCCATTCTCTGACATGGATGAATTTTCTGGGTGAGCTACCTTCTTCCTACCCTCCTGTTTGCTAGGAAAAGTTCTCATGAGTTTATCAATCCTCCTTGTGCTATTAATGAAGGCATCAGAATAGAAGGGTTGGTTCAAGGCATAAAAACAGTACCAGACTCTACATTTTAACCAAGTACCTAAGCAGAGGCACATGTTAAGAGCAAGCCCTTATATGATGGATGCAGGCAGCACTGGACTCGTGTTGGCAGCAAAAAAAAACTTCAGGGAGAAGTTGCCTGCTTTACCATAGCTCCCAGCCACAAACCATCCTATCCTCAAGGCAGGAAGGCAGGCCACAGCCCCATGCATCCTGTGTAATTCTCCTTTCATGTTAAATGCTAAACATAGAGTCAAGGACAAGCTGTGTAAGTTGTAGTCAGGCATCTGTGAAGATAATTGCAAAGATTACCTCTATTTTCACCCACCCCAAAGAGGAGTTTCTTTATCAGCCTTTATAGGAGAAAGATGTAAATAACAGAACATCTGTGCTCACTTGATTTAACTGTACATGCTCCCAGTGTTCCATCACCCAGAACATTTAAGGGAACCACAAGAAACTGCTAGCAGTAGGAGAGCTCAGTAGTGATCCCACATAATTTAGGATTATTTAAGATTCTGGCAGGATACTCCAAGTGAGCAAAGCATCATGTAGGAGCCAAATGAGGAAAGAATCTGGTTCATCCAAGTGTTGAAAGACGGCTGACCTTTGAGCAAATCCACTCATAGTTGTTATGTACCAGAGCAGCCCTGAAGTAAAGACAACAACAAATGATGCCTGGTGATGACAGCTAAAACCAGAGTCCTAAAACATCTATCTGCTGAGCAGAGCCAAGCAAAGCATCAGCTCGTGCCTCTGATCACAGGCCACCAAGAAAGAGCAGCAGCATTCCTTGGCACATTCAGGAGATCCCATGGCTATTTTTGACCACTACCAGGTGGTGGCCAGCCAGTACATTCTGCAGATGGGCAGATGATCACGTCTTGTTGCCAAAAAACTTTACATGATTTACCCTCTTAAAGAGGACCACAGGATTTCTAAGCTCCATCCCAGGCAGCAGCATCTCAGCACAGGGTGAGCTGAGAAAAAGTGTCCAGCAGGTGATTTGTCACTTCAGTTTAATTCTCAGAAGATAAAGCAGAGCTTACAGTGTTCTTCCAACCAGCTCAGGGAAGCTTTCAAAGTTACCTGTAGACCCGGAGGAGGATTGTGTTGAGCCCATGAAGGTGCCTTTGCCACGGGTGAAGTTTTTCTGAACACAGACATGCTGTTGTGCAGTGCCTCTCAAGCAAACAGTGCAAACATAAATCTGTTCAAATTTGGAGGGTGCTTTATGGAGAGCTGAAGCCCCTTTGAGTAGCACACTGCTGTCAGCAGAAAATAAATTGTGTGAATCTTGTGCCAACCGAGCATCCCTTTTTAGCATTTTCAAACACAATGTCACGTAGGAGGATGCCAGAGAAGTAGTCAGAAAACAAAAGAAACTGCAAGCCAGGGTCTTGCAAGTCTCCAGTGGAAATGGTATTCATGTCAAATGACACAAGTGTCAAACATGAGTCACTGCTGCCATTTCTCCCTTCCCACATGAGGGAAATGTATACTCTGTGGTCAAGGCAGAGCAGGACAGGATGATAGATATTAGCCAGTTAGACTCCAGTGCAAATGAGCTGTTGGGGTTTAATAAAAGTGTCTCTCTATAACGCATACTACATTTCCATAGCACCGAATGAAGGACTGGAAACTGAGTCTTACATCCAGTGTGAGTTTACCAACATCTCAGTGGCAGAAAGCAATACTCTTGGAAAACTCTCCTGAACCGCTGCCCACATTTGGTAGCTGTGGTGACTAATACAAAGCTGCTGTTTTAAAAGCAGCATTAGAACAAGAAAGCTGCTTCATTTTCCTCCCTGATTGTAGGCCAAGTGCCAGCAGTGACTGACAGCTTGATCTGTCAAACAAGAAAGACAGCTTGGTCTGTCAAACAAGAAAAGTTTAGGTTGGGGGTGTTATTATTTAGACATGAGAAAGGTGATGCACCTTTGAAAGTGTGTACACATAAAGCATTTTCATTTTGAGAGCATGGTCTTACATAAAAGGGGCTGCTTAAACTAAGAGCAAAGTGGGCCAATCCTCACCCATTGCAGTATTGTGAGCAAAGCTCCAGCAGCTCAGAATGCCAGGAATCTGGCCTATTGTCTGCCTTTCTACCCCACTTTATTGTCTGTGAAGTTTGCCTTCAGTGTACCCAAGTTTAGTGTACTTCAATAACTCAGTCAACAGAGGGAAGCAGATGGCAAACATTCCCTCCCAGAAGGCTGGGGTTTCCTTCTGGCCTCTTAGTGATATGAGAGGTATCACAGATGCAAACCCTCTGGCCAGCACCCCTGTGCTTTGCCATCAGGTTTCCCTCTCTTGTCAAGGCATCACTGACCCTGGTTTGGTTTTGGGACTAGCAGTGTACATGGTTTGAACCTTATCTCACTTCTTCAACAATTTGTCCAGAAAAAAAATCTGTTGGGAAAGAACTGCTAACACTGATCCTTCCCTGCTCGTCTGGACACCGTAAAAGCATACATGTTGTTTAAGGTCACACTGTGTCATCCCTTGCACGTGATGTGCAGGCTGGTTATCTCTGAGAATATAGGAGGAAGTTCAGGGGCCAGGAGGGAGGATTTGCTGTGGTACCTGAAAAGGCTGTTATTTTTTAGGTGTGCTTGTCTGTCAGCCTGCAGGATTCTTGACAGTTCAGTGTGCCCGATGTATTCCACTATTTTCTCATTTTTTAATAACACTTAATTCAAACTTATGAATAGTGACTATTTCACCAGAGCATAACCATAACCTGTCATCTGGAATAGGCATTTGCAGTAGTGCAATGCTTTTACTCCACAGAGATACCAGTACAGCTCCAGAACAGGAAGATATTTTCTGACACTAGATTACTTACTGTAAGGGATATCTCAGTGTTCAGTGGCACTGAATTCACTATTTGTCCATTTTGACCACGTCAGACTTTATCCCACGGGTTCCAGGGAGAAACAGCAATCTCCAACTGCAACAGTGATCTCATCCCCCTGAAGAGAGCAGGGTGAAACCTCTAAGCATCACCTATGTTACCAAGTCTCTGCACAGGTTTTTTGGTTTGTTTTGGTTTTTTAAAGAAATCTTCTTTCCCTTATGCCATAAATGTTAGAACTGAGCCCTGACACAGCTGCTGGCCTCAGAGGGAGAAGAAGGAAAACCCAGGGGAATCAGCCCCTTGCACCCCAACATGCAGAAAGCCACAGAGATGTCAGGGCACAATACATACTATAAAGTTCTTTGCTGGAACAAAAGCACCCTCATTGCACTCTCATTCTCTTTTAAATCAACAGAGTTGTAAAAGTTATTTCTATAGGCATCTATTTTCCCTCTCTCGTAAAATGGAAGCGTTTCCCAAGCGGCGCCGTGGCCGTTGTGCGGCCGACACCCCCGCCCTGCCGCTGAACACAGCAATCACCCCGCTGCCTCACCGCCCTCCTCCTCTTGTGAAAGCCAGAGCACAAACCAAAATCCTTCCAGAGACACTCATCCGTGGTTTCTGTACACTCCCCAAGAAGAGACACAACTGACCTATTTTCCTACGTCCTCCAGAAAAGTTTTCCTACCCACTGGAAGAAGATTTCATCTTTTTCTCCTTACTAAGGATTGAAAAACATGTCCTAACAAGTCCTAGTGGCCTTTTTATTTCTCCTGACATCATCATGTGAAGACCACTTGCCCAAGGTTATAAGGGCTCCTTGTTCATTCCTTGAATACATCCCTGCATCACTCCAAGTTAGAGGTTGGCCATTTTGAGCAACTGAGCCGTGTGTAGGCACAAATGCCTTGCTGAAGTATCTAGTTGTTTATTACTGCTACACATTTGTCACTGTTCTTGGTATCAGAGTAGAACTAGAGAGGCAATAGAAGGGAAGCAAGCAATTAGTTAGGAGGAAAATATTCTGTGGTATTGTTTGTGCCCAGGGAAGACTGTAGGAGCACAGCTGTGTCTGCAGAAATTCAGGATCTGGGCCACCTTGTGCAAAAGGAGTGATGTTTTATTGTCAGCTTCTCATCCAGGTAATTACATTCATTTCATGAGCAGAGGCAATTTCAGTCAGAATAAAGTTTCAGCCTTATCTGATGGTGATCCTGTTTCTTGTGTCCAAGCAACAGATACATCACATGGGGTTAGACACTGCCATGATGATTCTGGCAAGTGAGGAGGATTGAGGGGACTGTGCCCTCCTTTCACAGATGAGCCCCTTTTCTCAGCCCTCACCTCTTTCCACAGTCCCAACAAGTTTCTTTTCATGCCTTTAACTCCTCCCAAAGCTGCACTTTAAATGCCAGTTCTCACATCCTAGACATTTTTATGACTGCACATTTTCTGCTGGGATCCCAGCCATGCTGGCATCTCGCCATGTCCCTACCATGATCCAGTGCCACAATCTGTGCCATCTCAACAGAGTTTTCAGCTGTACATGCCCCATGATCACACAGAGCCCTCAAATGGGTATTTTTCTCCCCTTAAACCCATTCTTATCTAGATCTGGTCCATATGAAGATCACCTATATGTGTCACCACTCATCCCTCCCTATTGAAGGGGTCTGAGTAGCAAATCAAAGACCTTCAGCTCTATTGATAAACCATACACATGATGATTTGAGACATCATAAGTGAAGCCATGCCTTCAAATAATTTATTTAAGATCTAGTACATAACATACAAAAGACTGTGTTAGAAATACAATGTTGAGGCTTGAAGTCAAACAAACAAAAAAAACCCAACACATCTAAAGGAAGTATTAATTTTGCCTAGAAAACCTGTTTCATTCCAAACACTGGGTGGATTTCCTTTCTTTGGGGTGTAGTGAAGGGGTCTGGTTGTTGCTGAAACAGCTGAATGTGTTAGGAGACTTTGGAGTGGAAAATACAGCCTTAGAGTTAAGGGTAAAGTGGGAACTGGATTCTACTTTTTTTTTTTTCCTTCTATTTCCCTAAGTGCTGTAAGAGATTAGAAAAAGGCTTCCTAAATGTTTCCTGTGCTGAAACTCTGACATGGGAAGTAACTCAGGCTGATGTGAAGAAGTATTTACCCTCTGGGGCTTCCAGAAAATCAAGAGCAGCTGTGCTTTGAATCCAGAACTGCTGCAGAAGTCCTGAAGAAAAAAACCAACACCATTTGAAACATCTCTGTCAAGAAGCTCAACTATTTGATTTTCAACTTTCTGAGTCCCAACTTCTTACCCAGAATATAGTGCTAGATCTCCTCAGTACACTGCAAATATCACCTAGCTTTGGGGACAGGGAGATGCAGTAGTGTTGAGACTGAAAAGCACTAGGGATAGGGAGCTTATTAATGAAAACCCCCTCTTTGGAATCAGGCTTCAACATAAAAGAGGTCTCAACTTTTCCCCAGTGCCCTACCCACTCACCTGGACTGTGCTTCACTCTGCAGCTTCTGCTATCTTGGAGCAAAGTCAGGCTAGGTGTTGCCTAGAAGTTCAGTGTACAAAATTAACTTCATCACCTCTCCCTGTCCCACAGGATTAACAGCAGTGTTGCAACAGTAGAAATGAGTGAGGAGCAGACGTTGTCGCCAAAAATTAAATCTGAGGTGGCACTAGCCCCTGGCAAAGTCTTCTCTAGCCTTTTTCAGTCAGTCAGACATAGTTGTTAAGGGAACATTTTTGGGGATGTGTCAAATGCAATCTCATAAAAATCTCCTTTCTGATGGGAGTTTTAGGTTATAAAAGTTAATGCAATGCAGATAGCTGAGTTGAACAGGCTGTTTCCCAATAGACTCTGGTATAAAAAGTATTGCATTATATAAAGCTTGAATCACAGCTTTCTCAGCAACTGTTTGGTACAGACTGGGTATCTATCTCATGAAAGGCAATGAACATAGTATGGAGAGAAGGCTGCACTTCCTAGGAGAAGACCTGGAAATAAGATTTTGCATGTTTTATAATTTTTTTTTATTAAAAAGTATACAGCCAAAATGAAAGCTGAAGAATAATTTCATTATTGCTCCCTCTTTATTTAAAAAAAAAAAAAGCATAAAGTCAGACTGTCTGGCTAGCACATTATAAGGGTATTGATGCAGTTAAAAAAAAAAAAAAAAAAAAAAAAAAAAAAAAAAAACACCACAGAGATTTTTCTACCCAGAAACCTGTTGTGTCACTCCTTCAGCTTTGTCCCTGGAGGCACACCATGGGAATTCCCAGTCTTGGGCCCCTGTGGCCCTCAGCCAGCCCTGCCATTGAGGCTGTGCTTTCAGCCTAGGATGTTGCTGTGCTGCAGGGGCAGAAAATAAGCCTTCAGTCTGTTTCCTGGCAGGATGAGGTTGGGTCTGAGGGGGCTGTGTAAAGAGTCCTGCAAACCTCTGTCAGCACTATGAAGAAGCAGAGAGCCTTCTTACCTCCCAGAGATGAGAGAAAAATCAGACAAACTTTGTCTAAACCAGCAACAACCCAAAGTATTCTACTTTGCTTTAGTTTCTTTCATGGAATATCTTACTCGTTCAGGGCTCTGGCAGCTTCAAGGCTGGCTGAGGAGAGTACGTGAGATTTCAACTGTCTCCTTTGAAACGGGCACGGATTTAACAGGTGAGGGAATGACCACTGTTCAGCTTTACGTCTACAATCACACCTCTTGGTGCTTGGTTAATTCGGTGCCCCAAATCCCAGAACACATTTGTAGCCACAGGGTAGTTCAGCCCCTGGCTTTATGTGGGAACTGCACCTGCCCCCAGCTCAGGCATACTGGTTTATGTGGTGGGAAAGGTCCGTGCAGCTGGAACTGAAGTACAGAGGGGCAGATCTTGGAAGTCTGTTGGAAGAGTTTGTCTTCAAAAGAGCTTCTCTTTCTTCTTGCACATCATTTACAGCACAACGCTGACCAATGCACCTTCCCCTGCCCACACCAACCTAGTGGATATTTGGGTTTGGCCTACAGGTATGTGCACCATTAGCATCTTCACATATTCCAATTCTTAACAGGGTAAAGTTTAATCATTCTTATTCCTGCTGCTATTTTGAGGAAGAAAAAGAGTCATTCTGTCATTGCGTGCTCCAGAAAACATGAAAGTCTCTAAGGAGCCCAGGCTTCCTGTTACCAATGCCTTAAACTTTGCCCCACCTTTGGGAAGCACAGGCAGCTAGTGGAAGAATGTCATCCACTCTAACAATTGATTTTCTTATGTACAATAACGTCAGACCTTTTAAATAAAAGGCTGACCTGTCTCCTTCTAAAATAATTCATCTGTTTTATGGAGTGTTGTTCTGATTATATACAATTCCCACAAGAAGGGAAGTACCTTTAAAATAAGGACTATTCAGTACTAGTACAGGATTTCCTCTTGTTGTTGATAATTTCCTCCTAACAGAAGACGCAATGAATCCCAGAGAAATTCAAAGGAGCAATCTACAGACAGTTGGGCTTCTACATTATACAGGGAACATTGTTCAATCACATTGATGTTTTCCCAATGAAGTAAAGAACATATATACCTGCTGTGCAGCATATAAAAGAGCTCCTACAGCACACATTTCAATTCCCTTTTTCTACATTTTTAATCACTATCCAATCCAATAAATTTTCACATAACCATCCCTGAACAGCAACAAATTACTTTTTTTCCTCTTTTCGTCTTTTACTAGTGAAATCCAGCCTCTGAAATGGCCTCTGCTGTTAAAGAAGGCAGGCTTGGTGACAATGAGAAGATTACCCAGTCATTATCAGCACTATCTACAGCAGATATATAACATGAAAGAAGTTCTGTGTTCCCTCTATCAGGTGTACCTTGACTTAGAAAGAGGCTCCATACTCACCTTCACTAGAAGGGCTCATTTTCCACTACTGGTCAGAACATGCACCTGCTCTATTCATGCAATTGTGAAGGAGACCTCACACCTAAATAAATGGCTAATCCATGCTGAGAAACACCATAAAAAAACCCAGGAGCTAAGTGGCAGCACTAACAGCTAGGTGGTAACTGCTGATGAAGCTTGAGGGGTTTGTGGAAGAGGCTGCCAGTCACTAGATGCTCTTATCAGTTATTCTGATGTCTCAAATTTTCTTGACCCACTTGACGTGGGTCAAGCCCCACCTCATGCTTTAATGCCCCACCTCATGCTTTAACTCTCCATCTCATGCTTTAATTCCTTGAGCTCCTTTCACTTACCTGCCTGGATTGTACAAATGCAATCAGTAAACCATGCTATGATGCATTCTCACAGCCATTGGTTGTCCATCCAGCCCTGGTTTCTCCTTAGCCAGTGGGATGACCCATCAAATTTGATGAAGACTTTCACATGCATTGTTTCAGCACCTTATTGGTTTTAAATAATGTGCCTCACTCTTTGTATGTTGCTCACACTGAGAAAAATTATGAATACTGAGTACTACCTTCCCCTCTCTAAATTCTCTACATACTGGCATGCAGCTTATTTTTTCATCTGATGTCAGGTATTTCAGTATCTTTGCCACAGGCAATGCAAACAATGCATCTCTTCATTCATCTGTTCACAGCTTCAATTTTCCTCTGATCCTACAGATCAGCCTTCCTTCCTTCTCCTGCCATTCTCTTGCAAAGCTGCTTCACCAACTTTCCTACTCCCAACATCCTTTCTTCTGTGAAAGCAGAGCAAAACAGAGAAATGCACGTACCTGTTTAACCTGTTACTAATGTCCGTGCCTAGACTTTACAGCTTACCTTGGAGAAGCCACCTGGAAAGCTCCAAGAAGTCTCTTCAGTGCAGAGAGCAAAACATGGTCTGCAAAGGCTTCCCTGTGCTGAGGCTGCCTCAATGAGCAGGAGTGTGCAGAACTGGTTCAGGATTTCCCCTCCATTCCCTGCCAGAAGGTTTCACCTGAAATGAGCAACCTGGTAAAAGACTCTGAAAAGGTCCAAACAGTGTAATGTGGTTAGGGGGTCTACAAGCAGGGCAGAATGCCCCCCCTGCTCATCTGTCCTGAGCACTTAGATAAGTCCCTCCTGCATTGTACAGCTGTGTTACATGATTTACTGAGATAAAAAATAAAAAACAGCTGGAAGGGAACCTATGCCTAAGAACTTTGCTGGGAAGGCTTGGGCAGACTGCACACTGCAGGGGTCAGAGCAAGGCAGTTTGGCCCACTCTCTCAAGCTGCACGAATAATCAGTAGAATTTGCCAGAGAAAAGACTTCACAGGACTAGAATGGAGTAAGAGAGAACAACATATAACACCCAAGCACTTCCATAATAAACACCTTCACCAAATGAAGACTCCAGACTCCCAAAAGACACCTTCGAGGATCTGTATCTTACAAGGCATTGGCATTTCGACATTTATGACTGCAGACACGCTACTATATTGCAAGCATGAGTCAATGCCCACATCTTCTGGCTCCAGAAGAAAGAGACTGTTCTAATTTTTATTTATAAGCTGGGCAAGAGAGAGAGAGTCATTCAGTTACAGGCAAAGCACACACAGACCCTGCAAGGTCAGGTTGGCTGGTTAACACATGAATATATTCGTGCCTTAGTGTACTGAGTCACAAATACCACAATCCATCTGCATCCTTTCACGTAAGACCTCAGAAAAGGGCTTTGTACATAATTTTTGTTGCCTTCCAGCACAAAGCCCATGGCCTCTGCATTATTCAGTAGAGAATTCCAGCCCCATGTAGAGCATGTTGCAATCCAAACTGGGAGTTTCTGGCAATAAACATTTGTGAGTACGCACACAATATAAAACAGGAAGAAGGATTTCAGTTTATCTGTGTTCACTTGGGCTTATTTGTTGCTTGGAAAAACCAAAAAAAACCTGGCAGACTTCCCACCACTATGCAATAGTCTAGGAAGGCTCCTGTCACCTGGGGACTCACATGCTGATGTGTGAGTGAGGAGAGCAATAGGCAGGATTCATGGGGTTTTCAGCATGAGCCTAATAAACTCTGTCATGCTACTAGTGTTAAGACAGGAGCACTGAACAGAAAGTGTCTTAAGAACTACTGACAGCTTCTTTCCAAAAGCTAAAAAATGTCACTTTCATCAGCTATTCCTTTACACCAAAGCGCAGAATGGATTTCCAGAGGTTTGTATCTGGTTTTGTGCAGCATTTACCAGCCTTTTAAATTTATTCTGCACTCCAAGCCAGCTTCCTTAATAAAGGAAGATAGTATTAGCTTATATAAAGTACCACATCATCTTACATCCTACACAAGGCTTTAGCCTGAGGATTTCCAGATGGACACATTTCATCCAAAGCAATTGAAGGTGGCTGGGGGGGTCAAGACACATATGCATTTCCTTCCTTTTTCAGCATCCCTCTGGTTAAGCTTGTGCTCCTGAATTGCTCTTTTGCAATAGGGCAAACAAGTAAACATTTTAGACTCTGGAGATATCTCTTGCCCAGAGAGGCAAGCTTATTTTGCCTTTCTTGGATTCTCTTTAGAGACCTAGCATCCTGTAGGAAAGAAAAATAGCAGAATGTCTCTGAATAGTAGTTTTTGAGAAATAACAGCATTTATCATTCATATAGAAAATTTCCAACTACAACTGCCTCTTGAGGAAAGGAGACCAAACGCTGCCACACCTGTTTCACTGCTGGCAAAACAGAAACACATTAGGTGATTGCTAAGACAGATTTATAAAGTTAGCTGCAGCCCTGGACTTACAATCCTGGTGTTTCAGCTTCTGGGCCATGCATTTCCCATTTGAATTACTATTTTTTGTGAGTTGCTAGAATTCATTCATCTCTTTCTATGTTAACAATCGGTAGATTTTTGAATCCCTAAAAATTAACATAGAATTACTGCGAAAGTTGAATTAGGACTTTTCATTAATACCTTTGTCATTGGTAATAGAAAGAGAAGACAGTGGATATAGAGACAAACACCAGCAGCGAAACTTTTATTGCTTCTGAAGTCCATTCAAGGGTAGGACAGTGGGACAAAAATAATTATAGGGGTCTTTCTACACAAAAGAGGCAGCTATTTAGAGGGAGGCAAAGTCATTTGAATGTCAATGAAATAACCATTAAAAGGCTGAGAAGCATTGCCATTTATTAAAAGATCTAAAGAATAGTTGCATGCACTATAGCAATCTTCTAGGTAGGAGTTGTTAATTTGCTATAAAAACCTGTTAGGGACGGGGCAGAGCGTAATTAAACAGGAGACAATACACACTGTGAAAGGAAACTGGATTTGGAATTTTACAGCCTCTTATTTCAGGTTTCTACATGAAATACTATGCTCTATAATCTCTCCTTAATAACACCTATGTATTTCTAGCTCCCACAGTGTTTTGCATTTCATTTCTAGCAGTGGTCTCCTACAGCCTCAGAAGGTAAAACAAGGTTATGCACTTGAATGCTCTCCCGCTCTTTCCAGCCTCACAGCAACCCTTCTTCCGAGAAAGTCTCTCATCAATGCCACTCCTTAATTGGCCTGAGAGCCCCTCTTTAAACAAAGCTCTCGTCTCCCACAGGGCCGAGTTCTTTCTGCTATTCTGGCAGAGCTAAATCCAGACAAGGATGTGCCATTTACCAAAACAAGTGTACTATAAATTCAAATGTGCAGGAAAGAAGTAAAGTGCTTCCAAAAGTTCTGCAGGTGGGACCGACTGCATCAGGATAAAACCTATCTGCCTGAAACACTGTCAGGTTTTTACTTCAAGCAAAGGTGTTAGACACTGGTGGTACCACTCAGTAACAGATACAGGATCAGTGGGAGACCTGGGGTAGATTCTGCACTAATGGACTGAATGTGATCTGAACCTCACTGTAATGTACAAAATTTCATGCCAGGGCTATAGGACAGATAACTACTTGGTAAGCTAGACAGAAAAGGATTTCATATTTGTAAAGATGGTCACTTCTTAATGTTAATACAAGTCACTAAGAATAGTCAAGCGCAGTGCAGCTTTAACCTCCTCTTTAGCAGAAACCCTGGTATCTTTACCAACTGCCCACATACTGCCAGGCACATAAAAGTGATGTGCAAAAGAAATCCTGCACTTTCCTTCCGTTGCCTGTTACTCCACGGCACTGTGGCTCTTCATGTACTCAGCTAGCATAGCTACACATGCCATAATATCTGAGAAGAGTAAATACAAATGCCCACAGCAGGACTAAAACAATTGTTCGACATCTCCTGTGACACCCACTGGCACAGAATTCTCCACTGATATATATCAGACAAGCATGTGATTTAAAATACTTTGTTCTTTCTCCTTTATTAAGCCACAACACAGATACAAGAGCAGGCAAACCCCTTCCAATGGAACTCACTCAATAAACCTGTTCAGATTAAGATTCTCATGAAATCGAGCAAAATATATGTACATGCACACACTCTCAGGCACACAAGAACACAGCAGAACCCTTACAAAATGAGGAGTGGCACTGAACTGCACCTGAAATGCAATAGAAACATCACCTAGTTAGGATGCATCTGTTAAGCAACAAGGCTGTGCACTGGACAGGTTCCCACTGTACCATTCCATTGGCTATTTAAATACCAGCATCAACCGTTTCAGCTGAAAATTTGAAGCTGACAGAGAAGAGTCTGACCTCAGATACCAAGAATTCAGGCTAGCAGAACAATTACTCCACTGTAACTCAAAGCAGGATCTGGCCCTAAGAAATGAAGATTCATGTGACCAGCTCCAGCTGGGAGATTACTGCAGGTGACAACTTGAATTCCCATAACTCCCCCAGCAACTAAACCCACCACCAATACAGCATGCAATTTGACTTTTGCACCCTCCCCACTCATACTGCTCCTTTTGTTGGAAGAAATAGTGTAGTGGTTCTAAGAAGTGAGCAAATATCTACTAGGGACTAGAATAAGACTGCCAAATATACCAAAGGGCTTCAGAAGAAAGAGGAATTGGGCTCTTGGATAAAGCTGGTCAAGCAGGTCCATCTGATTTGTCAACGCTTTGCTCAGAAATATACGACTCAAATATAGTTTACAAAAAGAGTAATTCTTTATAGGACACCTCAGTGTCAAAATGCTAACAAAAACACAGCTTGTAAATGCTGAGAAGAATGGTCTTGGAAAATTAATAACAAAACTAGGCCACTGCTAACAATAATAGGTGGTATCTCTCCATAAAAGCCAGTCTGATGTACTCAGGAAAAATGAAACATTTGAAACAAACTGTTTACAAAAGTGACTTAAATGCTCAGCAGAGATCTAACACAAGTGTTAACAAACCACTATTGTAATTTTATTTTGGACAACTTCAGCAACTATTAAAAAAAAAAAAATCTGTTAATACAAAAATGTAGAAAACAAAAAGAAAAATCCAATGCGACAGTTTTTAGACAAACTCAGTTAAGATGAAGCTGTACCTTTGTCCCAGTTACTAAGAACTTCAACTTTAAGGGTGGCATAACCCAGCTCAGCTAGGTTTATAGGCTTTCCCACCCTTGTTAAAGAGTCAGTTCTTAGAAGGCACCAATCTCAGTCCCCCAGGGTCTGTACGGTTTGCTGAGAGTTGCTGACTGCGTTGGTGTAGATGGGCTCAGCACGTTGGGGGACAGCAGATGAAAGGAGCCAAACGAAAAGGGGAACGCAGATAAAGACGCCATGGAGGAGAGGAGAGGAGGAGACAGTTTGGTAGTAGACGTGACCACAGGGAGCACTGGTCCCACGCTGCCATTTGGGGGCACTCTGAGTGAGGAAGTTTCAGCATGTGGGGCAGCAATTCTGGTCTGGTGATGTGGTTCTGTGGAAGATGCTGTAGTACTGGTATTACCATGCCCATTTTGAGCCAGCAGCAAGGGGTGAGGTATGTGAGGGTGATGTCCAAAGGCAGTGCCCCAAGGAATGTGTCCGATGCCAGTGTGTGCACTACTGGCTGCTTCCCGTTGAGAGGCGTAGTTGTTGAGATGAGAGACGAGTCGAACCCGCAGGGGATCAGAGGCATCCAGACCCTCTATGATACTCAGGTATCGAGCAACTTCAGCCAGGCACTCTCGAAAGCCTAGACTCCGATAGTCCATAGCCAAAGCATGAGCATCAAAATAACCTAAGAGAAAAGAGCAGAGAATGAAATCCTAAGATGTTGTTTTCTAGTCATTGTCTACAAGTAGCCTCCCCACTCCACCC